>OY856410.1:1366652003-1367142003 GCA_963693085.1 Alisma plantago-aquatica | reverse complement strand
AGAAGTTAATCGTTGAAAGTGAGAATTTCTGAAGCAAAACACATTCAGATCAGTCAATATCTTAAAAAGAGAGAGTTACACAAAGTGAAAATATAGATGCGAAGAAAAGATTGGACTTTATCCCTAGTTGTAACATGATTCTATGGTCTCAAGTGAGCATATCAAGTATTGATTGAGTCTCAGAGCCCTAATAGTCTTCATCAAGAAAAGGGTATAAGGGACCTCTTGTCATCTAGTAAGTACCCAAAACATGTTGTTTATAAATTAGATGCACAAAATACAAAATGAGTTGATCCTAGATGAAGAAGTATAAAAATGTTTTATTTGGAAAATATAAAAGAAACTTTTACCATCTAATTTTAACAAATTTTATCATAAACTTTCAAGGAAGTTGAAAAGAATGTCTATAATCAGAGATAGAGAAGTCGTTTACCCTCCATGATGTCATACAATAATTTTTATTTCAACCCGAATGATAAAAAGGGCCACGTCAATTACTTACTAAAGAACCATTTTTCAAAGAGGACTATAGGAAGAATAAGAACTAGTTTAGTTTGATTTATAATGTTACACCCTGATCTCACAATTACCACTAATCATGAGATTAGGGAATAAATTGAGGATTTAACGTTATACAAAGATCACCCTTAACTTTTTCTTCTTTTTCAAACTCTTTGTTTTCTCGCATTGAACCACATAAACTAACTTTACAAGAGAATTAAACATTTATTTCTCTAATATAATCTCAGCATTAATGATACACATCCATACATTCATTATGTTTCTCACACTTCCATGTACATACAACATGACAATCATTTGCATTATCTCCTATTAAGGAAAAAAACATACAAAACATCATTTAAAACTCTCTCTCAGATCTATACAAGGACCTAGAGTGACAGGGACCGACTGAACTTAACTATACTCAGACTTAACTCTTGTGGTAGATCTACTCTAATGCAATGATATCTTCTTCAAGTCCATGCGATTTCCCTAAAAATTTTGAGTAGAGGGGTGAGCCTACTCACTCAGTGAATGAGTACTTCAAAGAAACAGTCTAAAGCACTGATATAATTATAGATATACTTTTGAGCAATTGATATCAATTATAACAGCAGAAAGCTTTAGAGAGTCTAATAATTGACAATCATAAATATGGCATGATACTCTATATATCTATAAGAGTGAATCAATATATGAAATGCTTGATTGATCATAAAGATAACTAATAATTCATAAAAATACAAAGAATAATTGAATAACTGTACACACTTGTTTGACCTCTCATTCATTTTATTATGCCCTGATTATATGCAATGCACTCTACATATGAAGACTTGTAGTGCACTACGATCACACCGTACAAGACTTAGCGGACACACCCGGGAAATGCTAAGTCTGACTACTCTCCTGGTCTATAATAGGGAAATGGCTCTCTGGCCTAAACTGGACTCCTCCTCTAACCTGAGCACACAGGCGGAGAGTCAAGCCACCTCTTAGCTTTTCTTTACTCTAGTGCCACCTGGACTTTTGGTTGATGTTGGACACTGCAAACTATAATTTAAGGAGACTTCCACTAGGTCTTTGTCCCCCGTGCCACCTGATAGCATGTAACGACCCCCATATACTGCATGCTGCCAGGGTTAGGTCATTTCACCCCTAAGGCGCATATCTCACATAGGTGTTCTACGGTGTTTAGGGATCCTAAGTTTATTATTTTATTATTCCTTGAGAGCTCTTTCTACATTGTACCCTTCTCTTACTTATACTTGACTCTGGTATCTCTATGGAGTCGCGTCTACTTATTTAAAGTTATAATACAACCTGTATATCATTCTAAACTTGGCAGAGCAGTATATTCAAAACACTGTAATATATTGAGTAATCAACATACTATACATGCAGGCAGACTAAAATTCTTAAATAAACATATTTCATGTCCACTTGGCACATACACACTAGAATCGTGCATATAACCCCAAATCTTGAGTTGTGCATCTCATAACTCAATTAAGAGTTAATTACTTATCATGAAAAGAATTATTAATAATAACTGAGAACATTGATATCACAATACTTGATTCATTGAACACCCTACCCTTACGGTTTCATTTAATCACCATAAATGCTACAAAGAAAGGTGTAATACATCTATCACGTACTTTTCAAATCTTTAAAACACATGATACCTGGGATCTCAATCCCTTATCACATTACTTGAATTCTCATCCCCTCACATCATTATCATAATTACTGGATCTGGGTATTCAAACACTTAGATCATCACATAGCATTGTTACCTCTGTAACAGGTAACCATTACCTCTAGGTCCTTAGACCAAGGTATTCATTTCACTAGTTGTACAAGTATTCTCATGGCTAACAAGGCCATCACACATCTTGTCAGCTCTCACTAGGCAACAACTTATTCACATGGCTCCCATAAAGATTTCATGCGACATAAACATTCATTGAATAAAGACTACTATCAACAAATCATATAAAATCAATATATGTATGAAACCTTGGAACTGAGTTGAATTTGGGTTTCCATGCCATTCACTAGGATATCATGCATCAATAATAACATTGAATCAATAAAGTCTATCATGTCAATAAAAACCCTTCAAATGGATTTCACGATATCTATGAGCAAATATCCAACTTTCCTCGCATCTAGGGTTTCACCCTCTTTACTGAGATATCAAACAAACACTATTCACTTTGAACGAAATATAAGATAGTATCTGATATATATGCACTATGAATTTAGATAAACAATCATTCATAACAAAGGGGATCTAGATAAGCAATTTTCTCTATTTACTTATACAACAAATTTCAGTCATAGACAAATTCCCTATATTTCAGTTTACACTTATAACCTCAGTGAATACTTAGGGAATTCTTATTAGGATGTATTGTATACATTTATAATATGATTTTATCATGTGAACTTCATCCAAACAGAGGAAGAATCCATTTCATATCATTTTGTAACAACTTAGAACAAATAGACAATTCAGGGTTTGTAGTTGCATATTAGCAATTCAAGTTTATGGATGAATTAACCAATTTTCGTGCAATATACTGTTTAAAGGAAGTTCCCACTCACCCTAAGGTGTGAAAACACCTTAAAAACGTAGCTCATCCTTGAAAATCTCGATCTCATATCAAATCCCTAGCAATTCACCCAATTCTTCTTCCTTTAAACTCGGAAACCCTAAAAATGAGGGATTATGAAGAAAGAGTGAGAAAAGGAGAAGTTTTGATACCATTTTGGATCAAATCAGAGGAGGGATGGAATTGTGACATGTGAGAGAAGATTCACCATGAAACTATATCCAAAGAAGTTAAACTTACATGATATCATCATTCCTCAGACCGCAAAACCCTAGGTCAACATCTCCATCAATTTCTCCTCTCAAACCCTAACTCTCTCTCTCTCTCTCTAGGATTTCATTTATGTGGATTGAATCAAAAATTATGAGAGCTCCTTGCACGTTAGGTTGACCACATAAAGCAATTGAGCTGCTTGGGTCAATTGCACTTTGACCCCTTACTATACTTTTTCTTATTTCAGCAAATTTTTTCTATCATAAAAAGGTTTATGTACATTCGTGTATTTCAGAGATCAAAACTCCTCCAAAAATTATAATAATTTATCATGTTATGTATAATTGAGTTAGAAATATTCAGTTAAAATTTTAGATCATTTCAAGCTTACATTAAATAAATAAAAATCTAATAGTGCACTTCTATCTAGAATTCTATAGAAATGTCAGTTACTGTAACTCGTCTACTGATAAGGTCTAAACGTATCCAAAAATTATGAAAATTTTAAATGTTGTTTATGATTTAGTTTAAAATCACCAGTTAAAATTTAAGATCATTTATATTTATAAATAAATAATTAAAAATTAAGCAATATACAACTAAACAACATTCTGTCAGCATGGCCGGTTGAAATATATCTCGACCGAGAATAACTTTTAAAGAACATCCAAAAATTCTGAAATTTTTCACTGAAATGAAAGATTGAGTTATACATATTATATCCAAATTTGAATTAAATCCAAATTATATATAAAATATGATAAATTATTTACCGTACTACTATCTTGATCAAATTCCATACTCATGTACTATCAAAACCATAATTTCAGCCAACTAGGGTTTATATTTCTCAAACCCTAATTTCTCAAACAATTGAACACTTAACTTTCTTATTAGGTTTAAAACATCATAATTTAATTATCATCATTAATTAGATTAAGAAATGATCAATCCAATTAAGCATATAATCATCTAGGTAAACCTTAGTTTACCAATTAAGCTAGGATACGGTCATAACAATCCCCCCCCTAAAAGGTTTCATCCCCGAAACATAAACGTGAAAGAAAAGTACTTTCAAGGTTTATTTTAAGCTTCTGACATCTTACATGTCATTATATTCTTGTATTTCATACTTGAATGCAATTTTCAACATTAAATCCTTTATTTCTTTTCTAATCACAACATGTTAAATCATGACTGCTCAATGATAACAAATGAATTCTCTCTGTCACAATCAATCATATGATAGAGAGAGAAAAAACCATTTCAATATTTTCATACTCTTGAGGTGTTACCTCAACATTGATAATCCGATCCAACTATCTCAATTCATACGACTCAATATGTACACCATGTTGTTTTGAATTTTTACTATTATGCTAGTCAAATAGCAAAACAGTCTTGAGTTGGAAGAATAGATTCAACAACAATTGTACAATACTACTCATGGCATCCCCATTGGATCATGGATGCATAAGGTGAAGCATTACCATTACATTCCATACTATTCTCAAGTATGAGCCCACACATAATTCAAAGTGTAACCATCAGGTTATAGCATACTAGGGTTTCAACAACAATAACAAAGTACTCCATGATTGTATTAGTCATTCAAGGACTATTCATACCCAATTACCATCACTTAATTATATTAAAGCTAGGTATGACAAGCGATACCTCACTAGGGTTACATATCAATACAATATGGTTATCATCCCTTCTATTCATATGAGTGATTAGGTAAGACTACCTCATTCAGGGTAACCCTCCATTTGTTTTATCATCATTTGAACCATATCACCATACAACAATTGTACAATACTAAGATGGATTACTGGTATGAATGACTACAACTATCAGACACCTAAAATTAACATATTGCTTGTACATGTACACTGAAATCATACGTAGAACCAAATTACATCTCTTAATATACCTTCAACAAATTATACTTCTAAAAACAAATTCACATATTACTAAAAGCCATTGTTTTCTCTTATATCTCTTCTCATTCATTACTACTTACTTTTTGCTACTTATCCTTCTCATTTTAATCAAGTAGATTAAACATCCCTAAAATTGAAACACACAAGCTAGGAATAGATTATTCATCATTCTAGATATCACTGCAAGAATTTGTTTTAGATTACACTTTGCTCATCTTGCACTTCTTCTTTTGTTCAAAACACACTTGTTACATTTCAAACTTATTTCTTACCCCTTGCTCTGAATAATTTTCATATTGTTCATCAACCTTTCAGATTATCTAGGATTACTATCAGTGCTAGTTTATTTCTCATAGTGCAAATCACATGATCTTGTTTTATAGAGATGCTAGTATTCAAGGTCAAACCACTAGTGTCAACCCTTGAACTACTACAACTCTAAACATTCTAGGGTTTGGTCCTTATCAATAGCATGATGTTGTTGTGTGTAACTTTGCTCCCTTAATTTGAAAGTCAAACTTTGGATCTCACAAGTTTTACTAAAGTCTTCCTTATCTTATCAATTGAATTTCCTTTATCTTACTTGGCCATTCAAATAGATTACATTCTCAATTTACCATGCTAGGGTTTCATCGTCATATTGTATGTCATTATTACATTCACTAGATGCCTCTACCATGGTGGTTATGCATCAGATATGATTCATTTTCTTATCACTTCATTCCCACATTGCTTTCATTAAGGAAGATATGAAAGAGAAGATGATTTTGAGACTTAGAATTCTTATCTTCAAACATTCATTAATACATTTCTCATATGTAGGTTTAATTAATTATCAACAAGGATACTTGACTAATTAACACTTTCCTGAATCTCACAACCTCTTTCTTTTATAATCTATATTACTCCACAATGTTTCAAACCTTTTCATTACTTTCCATAACCCCCTTACCATATACTGCTATTCCACATATCATTTTTAACTTCTAGTTTTCTCTTATGATCATGTTGCTTCTTTTAGGTGTATGATCATATATACCATGTTGCACATATTTCTTTTTATCCCTCTGCTAATGTAAAGTTGAAATTCTAAATCCATAATCTCTCTACTAGTTTCAACTCATGTTTAATACATTACATATCCTTCATTTTAAATCAAATGGCTCATGCATGGGTCGAACTTAGTATCTCTTTTAATCAAGTTTTTACCTCTTGAATATAGTCTACCTTTGTATGACTTATTCATTGGTTAAGCTACATTTGTGTTCTTCTTTTAGAAATTAGTTTGTTGTTCTATAGAGACTTAGAATCCAAAGGCAGTAGGATGAATGTATTAATTTCACAATAAAGGTATACATTCTATGCTCTCAATTATATCATAACCCTCATTCCTTAATCAAGCTCATTATTTTCAACATTTCTCTTTGTTTCAACTAAGTTTCTTATCCTAGTTTTATGATTTACATGCTCATCTAGTTCTCTTCACTTTAACCTTTCTGAATACTCTTCACTTCTATGTACTTATTGAATACTTAACTCTTTTATTTTATTTTCCCTTTGCTTTGGAGTACATAAAAACATTATACTCGATTATATAATCCCTTCCTCATGATTGATTCTTACTATCTTGGCCCTTACATACTTTTCTCATATCTTTTCCATATTTCATATTTAGATTTCATATAATACTAATGATTAAACTTAATCAGAATCTTATGTCATGTTCCTATATTCCCAATTAAGGGTTTCTCATATGAGGCCCCAAAGTTGGATCTCAGACATCAGTTTCAACTAATTCTTAGCTATTATAATCTTTCCCATATGTTTCAACATCTTAGTGTATGTACATTTTCACTACGATGTGGGTCTAATTTATCCAGAGTCTACTCTTATTATATTTTTAATAGGAGTCATTAGATCCTAGTAACGCATCCTGCCAGCAGGACCAGGCCAAACCTACAGTCCTGAAGCCATGAGCTACTTAAGATTAACCAACTTCTATTAATCTCAAACATGTGGAAAGAATATACACTTAGGAAAGTTCATTCAAAGATCATTTCTAGTCTACTTGATATAAAGAATGTAATCAATAGATGTTATAACTGCATAGTGTACAACAAATCTTAAAGACCCATATATATTTCAAAATACTGAATATCTGAATTTCAACATATAAGAGCTTTTCTACTCATCTCCAATAAAACAACAATATGAAATGAAAGTTCTATCTCATTTTATATTTATGCACTTAATTCATGTAACTTATCTTGTTTCTAACCTTAATATTTCTAGGGTTTCTCTCTAGCCCATCCTTCCACTGTATACATGGTCAGGGTATACATGAAAGAATAGACAGAGTAGCTTGATACTGGTTGATCCAAGTACTCATATACTGGGCTAGGATATCCAAATACTCAAATCCCCAGAGCTAACATCATAACATCTCCTATCTGCCACACTTATGACTCTAACTTACTAACTTAATGGTCCCTGACGACTCAACCTAAGCTCTGATACCAAAGCTGTTACACCCCGATCTCACAATTACCACTAATCATGAGATTAAGGTATAAATTGAGGATTTAACGTAATACAAAGATCACCCTTAACTTTTTCTTCTTTTTCAAACTCTTTGTTTTCTCGCATTGAACCACATAAAAAAACTTTACAAGAGAATGAAACTTTTATTTCTTTAATATAATCTCAACATTAATGATACACATCCATACATTTATTATGTTTCTCACACTTCCATGTACATACAACATGACAATCATTTGCATTCTCTCCTATTAAGGAAACAAACATACAAAACATCATTTACAACTCTCTCTCAGATCTATACAAGGACCTAGAGTGACAGGGACCGACTGAACTTAACTATACTCAGACTTAACTCTTGTGGCAGATCTACTCTGATGCAATGATATCTTCTTCAAGTCCATGTGATTTCCCTAACAATTTTGAGTAGAGGGGTGAGCCTACTCACTCAATGAATGAGTACTTCAAAGAAATAGTCTAAAGCACTGATATAATTATATATATAATTTTGAGCAATTGATATCAATTATAACAGTAGAAAGCTTTAGAGAGTCTAATAATTGACAATCATAAATATGACAGGATACTCTAAATATCTATAAGAGTGAATCAATATATGAAATGCTTGATTGATCATAAAGAGAACTAATAATTCAAAAACATATAAAGAATAATTGAATAACTGTACACACTTGTTTGACCTCTCATTCATTTTATTATACCCTGATTATATGCAGTGTACTCTACATATGAAGACTCGTAGCGCACAACGATCACACCGTACAAGACTTAGCGGACACACCAGAGAAATGCTAAGTCTGACTACTCTCCTGGTCCGCAACAGGGAAATGGATCTCTAGCCTAAACTGGACTCCTCCTCTAACCTGAGCACACAAGCGGAGAGTCAAGCCACCTCTTGGCTTTTCTGTACTCTAGTGCCACCAGGACTTTTAGTTGATGTTGGACACTACAAACTATAATTTAAGGAGACTTCCACTAGGGCTTCGTCCCCCGTGCCACCTGATAGCACGTTCCGACCCCCGTATACTGGACGCTGCCAGGGTTAGGTCATTTCACCCCTAAGGCGCAAGCCTCACATAGGGGTTCTACGGTGTTCAAGGCTCCTAAGTCTATTATTTTATTATTCCTAGAAAGCTCTTTCTACATTATAACCTTCTCTTACTTATACTTCACTCTGGTATCTCTATGGTGTCGCATCTACTTATTTGAATTTATAATACAACATGTATATCATTCTAAACTTGGCATAGTAGTATATTCAAAACACTATAATATACTGAGTAATCAACATACTATACATGCAGGCAGACTAAAATTCTTAAATAAATAGATTTCATGTCCACTTGGCACATACACACTAGAATCGTGCATATCAACCCAAATCTTGAGTTGTGCATCTCATAACTCAATTAAGAGTAAATTACTTATCATGACAAGAATTATTAATAATAACTGAGAACATTGATATCACAATACTTGATTCATTATACACCCTACCCTTAGGGTTTCATTTAATCACCACAAATGCTGCAAAGAAAGGTGTAATACATCTATCATGTACTTTTCAAATCTTTAAAATACATGATACCCGGGATCTCAATCCCTTATCACATTACTGGGAATTCTCATCCCTTCACATCATTATCATAATTACTGGATCTGGGTATTTAAACCCTTAGATCATCACATAGCTTTGCTACCTCTGTAACAGGTAATCATTACCTCTAGGTCCTTAGAACAAGGTATTCATTTCAATAGTTGTACAAGTATTCTCATGGCTCAGAAGGCAATCACACATCTTGTCACCTCTCACTAGGCAACAACTTATTCACATGGCTCCCATAAAGATTTCATGCAACATAAATATTCATTGAATAAAGACTACTATCAACACATCATGTAAAATCAATATATGTATGAAACCTTGGAACTGAGTTGAATTTGGGTTTCCATGCCATTCACTTGGATATCATGCATCAATAATAACATTGAATAAATAAAGTATATCATGTCAAGAAAATCCCTTCAAATGGATTTCATGATATCTATTCGCAAATATCCAACTTTCCTCGCATATAGGGTTCCACCCTCCTTACTGAGATATCAAACAAACACTATTCACTTTGAATGAAATCCAAGATAGTATCTGACATATATGTACTATGAATTTAGATAAACAATCATTCATAACCAAGGGGATCTAGATAAGCAATTTTCTCTATTTACTTATACAACAAATTTCAGTCATTGACAAATTCCCTATATTTTAGTTTACACTTATAACCTCTGCGAATACTTAGGGAATTCACATTAGGATGTATTGTATGCATTTATAATATGATTTTATCATGTGAACTTCATCCAAATAGAGGAAGAATCCATTTCATATTATTTTGCAACAACTTAGAACAAATAGACAATTCAGGGTTTGTAGTTGCATACTAACAATTCAAGATTATAGATGAATTAACCAATTTTCATGCAATATACTATTTAAAGGAAGTTCCCACTCACCCTAAGGTGTGAAAACACCTTAAAAACGTAGCTCATCCCTAAAAATCTCGATCTCATATCAAATCCCTAGCAATTCACCCAATTCTTCTTTCTTTCAACTCAGAAACCCTAAAAATGAGGGATTATGAAGAAAGAGTGAGAAAAGGAGAAGTTTTGATATCATTTTGGATCAAATCAGAGGAGGGATGGAATTGTGACATGTGAGAGAATATTCACCATGAAACTATATCCAAAGAAGTTAAACTTACATGATATCATCATTCCTCGGACCGTAAAACCCTAGGTCAACATCTCCATCAATTTCTCCTATCAAACCCTAACTCTCTCTCTAGGATTTCATTTATATGGATTGAATCACGAATTATTAGAGCTCCTTGTGTGTTAGGTTGACCATATAAAGCAATTGAGCTGCTTGGGTCAATTGCACTTTGACCCCTTACTATACTTTTTCTTATTTCAGCAAAGTTTTTTTCTATCATAAAAAAGGTTTCTGTAAATTCATGTATTTACAAGATCAAACCTCATCCAAAAATTATGAAAATTTAGCATGTTGTGTGTCATTGAGTTACAAAGCTTCATTTAAAATTTATATCATTCTAAGCTTACATTAAATAAATAAAAATTTAAAAGTGCACTACTATCCAGAATTCTATAGAAATGTCAGTTACTGTAATTCGTCTACTGATAAGGTCTAAACGTATCCAAAAATTATGAACATTTTACATGTTGTTTACGATTGAGTTTCAGATTTCTAGTTAAAATTTCAGATCACTTGAATTTACCAATAAATAATTTAAAATCAAACAATATACTGCTGAACAACATTCTGTCAGCATGGTCGGTTGAAATATATCTTGACTGAGAATGACTTTTAAAGAACATCCAAAAATTCTGAAATTTTTCACTGAAATGCACGATTGAGTTATACATATTTTATCCTAATTTCAATTAAATCCAAATTACATATAAAATATGATAAATCATTTACCATACTACTATCTTGATCAAATTCCATACTCATGTACCATCAAAACCCTAATGTCAACCAACTAGGGTTCATATTTCTCAAACCCTAATTTCTCAAACAATAGAACACTTAACATTATTATTAGGTTTAAAACATCATAATTGAATTATCATCATTAATTAAATTTAAGAAATGATCAATCCAATTAAGCATATAATTATCTAGGTAAACCCTAGTTTACCAATTAAGCTCGGATATTGTCATAACATATAACCACCAAATACCACAAAGAATTATACACATCGTTCAACACACCAATTCACTAGGGAGTTTTTATCCTAGAGTTTGACCTCTTTTTAATGGCAAAACTACCAATTAAGGTTAGTTTATTAGTATAGAGAGGGTTGATCCCACATGTCAACATTTTTAAGATTGAGATTAAGAGCTAGATCACTTTGAACAAAGATTTAAATAGGAATGTAAAGATCCATTAGTCGATGGTTGATTATGCTAAATCAAGAAAGTAAAATTTGCAAAAAAATAAAAGTTACTCAAAGAACAAGTAAGGAAAGAGTTATGCTAAGGACAAGTAAGAAAGAGTTATGCTAAGAACAATTAAAGATAGATTAACTATGATCAGAGCGATTGAGAAACAAGCGATTGAGAAACAATGATGAAATGATAATGAAAGATATTGAGGTTACCAGTTTTACCATCATAGCCTGCATGAAACTAGATCGATGAAATCTATAAGATAAAAAAGTTAGAAGATGGTATGTGAAAACATTTTCAAATGCATCTACAAAAGATGAACTCCCTACAAACCCAATGATCCTGGTGTTAACAGATCCTAGCCTGATCATCCCAATAAAGGTTCTTCTGAGGTCTCATATAGATCCTTATGCATTTGTTTGGTTGTTCTGAGCATTGGGTTCTGTAGTCAAATTCCCCAAGACTAACAATCAATGAAACAAGTGATCAAGTTGTTTCAAATGTGGGATTATAAAAAAAAACCATCTAACGAATAAAATCATATAGAAGTCAATCAAATTTACACTATGGCTATGGGGCTACTCCACTCCCCAATATAGTAACTACTCACGATCCATAAATACTAAGGAAGAAGAAAGGAAGGAAGGAAGTAAGCCATAGACTAGATGAAGAAGAATCCCAAGATGATATTAGCTAGTGATAATAAAATGGCTATTTTCCTTAGATCCTTGTTCCCAAAGAGAAGACTAAGAATAGTAGAACAAAAATTCAAAATATTGAGAACAAAACACTAATTTTATTGGAGAAAAAGGAGTACACATACACGAATTGAAATAACAAGTGCTGAAAATAAAGTTGCAAGTAAAAAAGATTGGATCCCTTTTCTTGTGAAGTCCCCCTCCCTTTATAGGGTAAAGTAGGGGTGGAAACCCTAGAAGGGGGGAAGGGAAATGAGGGTCGACAACTAATGAAAGAGGTTGGTTGTGTGCCACGAGATGATTGGTTCACATCCTGAACCAATCAGTTCAAGTGTAAAAAGGCATGATCCAAGCAGCAGTCAAAACCCTAATGGAGTGATGGCGGCGACTGTTTGATCGAGTCTTGAAGTAATTTGAAATGGTCACTTGAAAATGCCCGATTGGTTGTCTGAGCATGACAGTGCCAAGGAAGTGGTGCAAAAAACATAGGGCATGGTGGGGACACATTGCTTGACTATAACTTGTTCATGAAGCAGTCTGAGATAGTTGTGGGGAATGCAAAACACCAGGTTGGGCTTCTGAGCCGAGCATCTGGGGTATATGGAATGTCTATTTCACTATTGAGATGCCAGTGTGGAAATGGTGAGTTGATTGCCAAAACAACCATTTGGTCATCTGATGTGCAGATTTGTTTTATGGACAAGATGACTGGTTCATAGCATGAACTGATTAGTTCAAATGCTGGGATTGTCAAAATGTGAAGTGAAGGTGAAATCTAAAAAATGTAGATGAAAAAGATAAGAATTCACATTATTGGTCCGAAAGTGACAACTGAAATTATTTTTATTAGCAAAAGGGAAATAAAATTCTATGAGAGGACTATGAAAATGCATTATTAAAGAGATGAATATACATTCATTAAGGGTCCAGATTTGCACCAAGTATTAGAAGTTGAATCGATGGAACATCTTTCACGATAAGGTATAAACTTGTAAACCCTAATCTAATTTTGTTGCATTAGATGAATCCTCCTCAAAGAATATTAGGGAAATTTTGTATAAATTATGTTTTTCCTATCCTAAGATTCCTACAGTGGCATTAGAGATATGTCTAATGCTTTTTACTAAATCTTTTGATTGTAAATAAAATTTCTCTATTGGAAAACAACAATGAAAATATTTTATATGATGAAAATGATTAATTTGCAAATCATGTTAATGGAATGTCCCAATCAATATCACCACAATTGTATGATGAAATAATAATATATAACTATATATATGCAAATCCAAAGCAACACCTTAAAACAATTTTTTGTTTGTTGCGTGATGCATGATTACGGCCAAACCCTAATTGTGATTGATTTTATTACTTGTGTTTGATTGTTTATTTTTCTTAATATGTCTACATGTCATACCTTCTCTATTGACTCCATGTTTATTGTTTCCCACCTTAGTCCCCTTGAATGTAGATGTTTCTCTTACATGTGATGGAATCATTTTAGGATAATGATGGATATATGATACCCAACATGGTGGACATGAAGAGGGAAAAATTTAGAATAATCATAAAAACCTATGGATCATCCATGGTGTTCACTCATAATTTAAGAATCCAACAATCAATATTTATCGTATTTTGTTTATGCATGTGATGTAAGAAACCTTAAATGACCAAAAAGCTTCCATTAGATTGGAAATATCATTCTAGGAGGCAATAATCATCACATTTTTATCATTATCTCTTTTGATATTTTTTTATATATATGATATATAATACATACATATGTGGTGGTGTGGATATGTATATGTATTATACTAAATCTCTTGTAAAATATTAAATTTAATATGCCTTCCAACTTGAGATACACATCAAGGCCTCGAATGATTAATGTGGTCTTTCAAAGTGAGGTGGATTGTCCACCTTGGTGAGGTGTGTGGTAGACATGTGGGTCTATCAAAGTAGGATACACGATTTTATCGATATCGGCTGTGGGGTTCGGCTTGACTAGGTAACTTATGTAGTATTGTGCACCTAGAGGCATGAGGATGGGTGATCCATATGATGACATTTAACAATGGTTGTTTCCCATGTTGGAAAATATGGCATAAGTAGGCAGCAGAAACAAAAAATTTACTATCATATTCCCCATTAAACCAACTGATATAACTATATAATGGAAAGGATGGTTTCGAGGATATACATGGTCTTGGAGAAAGTCCAGCGCGACAATCTCCTTGTTGTAGTATTCGTGCAACTGTCTTCTAGTTGCACTGGGATGATGTCTATAGCAACTCCTGGTCTCACCAAAGACAACATGTTGATGTTGTCCTCCTAGCGGAAGGCAAGGACCTCCTCGCCTCTATGGAAGTCTACACAGACAACCTAGAACTCCTGTCATCCTACTAGAATAGATAGGAAGGAGTTGTTCCTCCCATTGGTGTACTAGTCACCAACTTTTCATTCCCACAATTGTTCTCCCTTTATATCCCTCCCTTTATCGGGTAGGACTTGCTCGTGCTCTTTATTGGTTATCACAACCAGAGTGGACAACAATTGTCTGAGTCAGTTGAGTTGTGCCTATATTTATAGGAGGGGTTAGGGTCAGGGTCCCAATCTTTGTGTGTGTGACAAAGTGGGTTTTCTGGCTTAATTTCGAGGATGAAATATCTTTTAAGGTGTGTAGGATGTGATGGAGTGGACTTTTGGAATCCTAAAATGTCGGTTGACTTAGATGAAAGCATAAGGTTGAGATAGATTGAGGGTTCCAAGCTCTTGACAAAGTAGGTTTGTTGATTGATGTTAATATCATGATTAAGATTCTTAGCTTTATGCCTGATTGAGGAATTTAATTGAATGGTCTATTAGCTAAGTTTTGTCACCAAATTTGAGTAGAACGTATCTTGAGAGGTAGTAAAGGTATGGTTCAAATTTGGAGGCAATTGGATGTTCCTACAGGAAGCTATTAAGGTTTGAATTGGTTAAATAAATGATGCATAATGTAAGATTGGTTAATGTTTAGCATAAGTTGTTGATATAATAATTTTGTCATGCGGACAAGAAGTGCCTTTGCATCTGTACTATGCAAGAGCAGGGATGGATTGTATATGTGGCATCCTTTGGAACCTTGGATGGTTAGATCAGATGTTCAAGATATCGTATCCTCCTTGCTAGTTTGACAAGGCAGTGAAGCTTCTTGCTAGCGCACTGACCGCCCCACCTTTGCACGATGTGATCGTGGTATGAGGAATGTGAGGAAGATGGACAACCAGCTGGTTGTATTTAGGCTTATAGAGAACTACAAATAGACCCTCCCCCCTCACGTATCCTTTATCCAGCAAACTGACGAGCATCAACCTAGTCTATCCACCGCATACTACAGGTGGTCGTGAGTGAGTTTTTGAAGATTGTTGTAGTAGCGTGAGCAACAGTTCTCCCCCTTCTTCCTCCACCACAGAAGTAGTAGATGAATGTGGCCATCTCCTCTTGCTCTATGAGGAGGAGCCATAGTTCACTGAAGGAAGACCGTGGAGGAGAATGGTGCCTAGTGCTCACCGGAGGAGCACAACAAGGTTGCGGCCTGTGCAAGGGAGCGCAATGGAGGCACTGGGATGGGGGTACACAACAAGGATGCAAGTGAAGACGTGCTAACCTGGAACAGAGGGAAGACTCTGGCATTGAGGCACCAGGCCGGCGACGCAGAGGGATGGAGCTCGAAGCTCCTTGAAGCAGTGGGTTGTTACGAGGAGGTGGAGGTCCACGACGGCAGCCAGAAGTGCGACTCGCGCTGGAGTAGGCGAGAAGTGGAGGAGGTAAGGATCTACAGTGACCCCTCATCGGGATCTCTCTAGGCCGGCAATGGTCAATTGGATCAATTGAAGGTATTGGTCATGATGGATCCTTTGAATTCATAGGAGGAAGCACACCCATGAAGAGGGCCTAACTGAAGCTGCTTCACTCACTGGGGTTCCGAGCCACGCCGACGACCTAGATCAGGAAGATGTCAGGCCTTGAGCGGAGGGAGATGATGCGCCTAGGCAGTGGGCCTAGTTTTGATCATATGACCTCCAAGAAACAAGAGGCAGGGTGACCGAAGCCTCTGAGGCTGACAATAGTCTTAGGAGCTGATGCAGAGAACCTCTACTCTGCAGATCGCTTCCCAAAGGAGAAACCAGACGACGGAGGTTCTATGCGGAAGACTCGCATTCACGTGAGTAAGGAAGACGGAGAAAGAAAGAGAAGATCGGGTCCAGAGCAAATAAATTGAGTTGAACCAGACCGACTCAACGCAGGCCATGAGAGGAGCAGCACTGACACATGTCGACCTCCAATTGGTGAAAAAGGTAAATTACCTCAAATCATCCAGTTCTTAGATAAATCGTATAAAATAGACTATTTATCAGAAAAATACAAATAAGGTACCAATATTATCAAAAAAATGAGTAGAACACAATGGAATGATAATATCAGGTTTTTAATGCATTAATAATAGTGATATCATATAAGATGTGTAATTCTTATTTAATGGATAATAAATATCAAACGACGTTAAAAAATTATGATAACATGTCAGTAAGTCTATAATCATGTTTATAATGCATATGATGTCAGATATGGTCATGTTTGATGCACAAAACCATATAATTTGATTAATATGGCTAATTAGGGCCAATAACCCTAGATAAAATGTATTAAATGCATACATACTCAATAAATGATGAAATTTACAGAGTAAGCTCATATCCATATTTGGGACCTCAAATTTAATTATGAGATCATGATGATGCATAGAATTCATGTTATATTAAGAGCACCCTTAATACATGTGATATAACCCTAATATGGTTAATGGAAGTGACATAATGTTAAATATGTTCACATAATAATGTGACACATGAGTATATCCAATTGATGAACTATAATATGAAAAATGACATTAGTAAGATAAATATAAGGCAAGAATACAAGTAATCATGAGGATATCATAATGAGATAAGAAAACCCTAATATGAGAACGACTAGGGTTAAGATGAGAACGTGATGGTGGTATGTGGTCTTGTCTTAATCAGGGTTTGACCAAGGATATAGATGACATCAAGAATATGGTTTAGAATGTCTCTTTTCAAGGTACGCCATTACCTCTTACTTGGCTTATTATATAATATGCTTGTGTTATGTAGTAGTAAATACTTGGCATATGGTATTGGTTAAACTGATTGTTCTTTTATGATATGTTGGTTGATTTTCTATACTTACTGCTATGAACACATCAAACATAATATATCTGTTCCATTATATGAATGCACCAACTCTTTGGTAGTGTGTTTGGAAGTGACCGAACTCTTTGGTAGTGGTCACGTTGTACATATGATCCAACTCTTTGGTAGTGATCATAAAGGCCTTAATGCATTCAACTCCTTGGTAGTAATGCATGGATGATATAATGGAAAATATGCCTAAAAGTTATGTGTTCTCTTTTGTTGGTAAACATTCTTGTTCAAGTATGCTTTTCTTATATTCTTCTGTTACTGCCAAGTATTAGTTTTATCATATTGCCAAGATATGATGAGAGGTATATAAAAGACACATAGGCATACTTAGTATAATATTCTTGAATATTGTGCTGACATGTACCACATGTAATCTTTTGTTTAGGTTGTGGTTATGCTTGAAGATCCAGTATAGTTGAGAGTTGTGTGGCGAGATGATGTACATGTGGACCTGTTGTCTTAAGATCCTGTAGATTAGTGGTAGTACATGTATATGTATAGTTTGCTATTCAATATGTAATATCAAATGTTGTAAAAATTCATGTTGTAATTATATGTTGAATGGTGAACATGTGTGTATGATTTTATTATTGTTCACGTACATGTGCTACTGATTGTTTCCTTATGACTTCCTCTGATTTTGTTCTTCTTAGCATAGTGTGAGGTGTTTAAATTGGGATTCTTGTTGAGGTGAGGGTTTCAATTTGAAGTTCACACATCAGATTCAGTTTTATAAAATTTGGGGACATCATAGGTGGTAACAGAGCATGAACAATAGCAAAGCCTGACATTTGCTCATTATGCAACTCAAAACTAAAGAACCTTGAACTTAATAATCTTTTGGGTTAGATTAGTCATCTTATAGAGACTAGATTTGACCTAGCCTCTAGGTTAGCACCTAGATGTCCGAGTACTAGGTCTAGACTAGTGCTTGTTGTATAGCAAATCCTTAGATGTCACTCTTTCCTTATAGTGCAACAGTATGGGACGTTGCATTATTTGAAAAGGACGAGCATCAAGGGAAGAGAAACCCTAGGCATATTGCGCACGTTGTCTAGAGTAGCTACACTAGTCTACCCTTTATTCTCACCCTTTTCAACAGTTTTCATGACACTGTACTCTCTACTATGTATGGGACACTCATTTTCATGATTTAGTTTTTGATTCCAAACTGATCGAAGCTCGATAGTTTTCTCTGACGCTTATTTTATCAGAGAAAAACTATATAATATTTTATTATGTATATGTATTACAAAAATGTGTCCCCATACATATAAGAGTAGGAGGTGATCATGCAACCTAAGTGAAAGTGAATGACATCAGTCTAGAAGAGAGAGTAGTTCAATATTAGATGTCTAGAGCCTTTTTGATATATATGATAGATGGAATAGATGATATAAGTTTTGATGTTATGATGTAAATCTTTTATTGAAGATATAAGACAATTTATGATGATGTATGTTGTCTTTGAGGACCTAAGTTCAGTTTGAGGATGCAAGATGAGGTTTTATGATGCAAGTACATAGGATTTTATGAGATAAGATAAGATAAGTTAAGATAAACTATGTAAGATAAGAGGTGAGTCAGCGAGAGCCTCAATCTCTTTTACAAAGGACGACCTCTAGTGTTAGGACCAATTTTACGGTTAACTCCAGAGAGAGTGAAACCCCACAGGGAGAAGGTCAGAGAACCTTAGATTCCATGATATGAGAAATATGTGATATGATATGTCCTAAACTGGACTACTCCTGAGTGATTGAGATGAGTTGCTTTATGCATGATTCCTATAGTTATCTCAAACCCTAGATGTCCTTGGGAGGACCAAACCCTAGATTTAGAGAGAGGATGGTTATATATGTGCATGAGAACATGGATATGAGTGCCTGCCATCTGGGTGAGGGAGAGAGCCCAAGACCCTGGAGGAGGTAGCTATGTTAGTTTCTGTGAAGCCTCATGATCGGGTTGGTGGTCTCCCACATAGGAATCTAATGGTGTATATATAGAGAGTTTTGGGTAAGCATGTCTCATGGGTAGAGAACCTATGGAAAGAGTAGCATGTTTTGGTTTGTGCTTATGTCGCTTGACCTTGTAAGGCTATCTCTAGTACCAATGAGGTATACCTGAGAACCCTAGACTGAGAGGGAAGATATAGTTTGTACATATGAGATACTCATAGAGTTGAGTTAGTTAAGCAAGACTGAGCATGCACTACCCTTGTGGTATGGGTTAGGAGAACCTCAATTGGACTAGATAAAGCTTTAATACATATCTAATGTGTCACTTGTATAGTTTTTTTAGCACAACCATAATATAATACATGTACGGATGTGATCTAATCTCAAGACGTGATATATAGACACAATATGATGGAAATCTAGAGATGGTTTAATTGATATCAATGCATAAGTGGTTAACCATATACATGAATAATGATGATAATGTGATATGGTTGGTTAATGTTGTGATGAAATCACTAGTAAATGTTGCAATTTATTATGAGCAATGAAATAAGATCAAATGAATGAAACATGTTACATGAGGTGTTAATCTTAGTTCTTAATAAAGATGAAAAATATAGTTGGCAATTAGCACAACATAACATTTATGAAACCTTGATATGACCTAAATGGATAAAGTGGGTTAACATTAGTTAACCCCCTCCCAAAAGGCATATGTTAATGTTGAACATGTTATAGCAATTAGCTCAATAAAATGTTGATGACACCTTGGTATAATGGGATAACCTTAGTTAACCCTTTAGAACATGATAATATGATGTGGGAACCCCAATTCATGGCTAAAGATAAAGATGCAACCCTAATGTATGAAATATGACATGACATAACCAAAGTTTCTAAACCTTGAATGGAGTGTTTGTGCACCAAGATGGTTGTAAACCCCCGCAAATAGTTCTTTGGATACATGGTTCTAGGTGACCTTTGAGTATATGTTACACATAGAATAGTTCCTACATGAGGATGAAGGCAAGATAAGGTTTTCCCTAAAAGTATGAGTATGGTTTACTTTCGAGGATGAAAGTTCTTTTAAGATGTATATGATGTGACAAAGTGGGTTTTCTGGCTTAATTTCAAGGATAAAATATCTTTTAAGGTGTGTAGGATGTGATGGAGTAGACTTTTGGAATCCTAAAATGTCTATTGACTTAGGTGAAAGCATAAGGTTGAGATAGATTGAGGGTTCCAAGCTCTTGACAAAGTAGGTTTGTTGATTGATGTTAATATCATGATTAAGATCCTTAACTTTATGCCCTTTTGAGGAATTTGATTGAATAGTCTAATAGCTAATTTTTGTCACCAAATTTGAGTAGAACGTATCTTGAGAGGTAGTAAAGGTATGGTTCAAATTTTGTGGCAATTGGATGTTCCTACAGGAAGCTATTAAGGTTTGAATTGGTTAAATAAATGATGCATAATGTAAGATTGGTTAACATTTAGCATAAGTTGTTGATATAATAATTTTGTCATGCGGACAAGAAGTGCCTTTGCATCCACACTATGTAAGACTAGGGATGAATTGTATACGTGGCATCCTTTGGACCCTTGGATGGTCAAATCATATGTTCAAGATATTGTATCCTCCTTGCTTGTTTGATGAGACAGTGAAGCTTCTTGCTAGCGCACTGACCGCCCCACCTTTGCACGACGTGATCGTGGTATGAGGAACGTGAGGAAGATGGGCGACCCGATTGTTGTCTTTAGGCTTATATAGAACTACAGATAGACCCCCCTCATGGCTCCTTTAGCCAGCCAACTAACGAGCATCAACCTTGTCTCTCCACCGCATACTACAGGTGGTCGTGAGTGAGTTTCTGAAGATCGTTGTAGCAGCGCGAGCAAGAGTTCTCCCCCTTCTTCCTTCACCACATAAGTAGTGGGTGAATGTGGCCATCTCCTCTTGCTCTATGAGGAGGAGCCATAGTTCACTAAAGGCAGATCGTGGAGGAGAATGGTGCCTAGTGCTCGCCGGAGGAGCACAATAAGGTGGCGTCCTGTGTAAGGGAGTGCAATGGAGGCACTGGGCTGGCGGTACACAGCAAGGATGCAGGCGACGACGTGCTAACCTGGCACGGAGGGAAGACTCTGGCATTGAGGAACCATGTCGGTGATGTAGAGGGATGGAGCTCGAAGCTCCTTGAAGCAGTGGGTTGTTATGAGGAGGTGGAGGTCCACGACGGCAGCTAGAAGTGCGGCTCGCGCTGGAGTAGGCGAGAAGTGGAGGAGGTAAGGATCTACAGTGACCCCTCATCAGGATCTGCCTAGGCTGGTGACGCTCAACTGGATCAATTGAAGGTATTGGTCATGATGGATCCTTTGAATTCATAGGAGGAAGCACACCCACAAAGAGGGCCTAACGGAAGCTGCTTCGCTCACTGGGGTTCCCAGCCACGCCGGTGACCTGGATAGGGAAGACGTCGGGCCTTGAGCGGAGGGAGATGATACACCTAGGCATCGGGCCTGGTTTTGGTCATCTAACCTCCAAGAAACAAGAGGCAGGGTGACTAAAACCTCTGAGACCAACAATAGTCTTAGGAGCTGATGCAGAGCACCTCTGCTCTGTCGATCGCTTGCCAAAGGAGAGCCCAGGCGGTGGAGGTTATGTGCGGAAGACTCACATTCACACGAGTAAGGAAGACGGAGAAAGTAAGAGAAGACCGGGTCCAGAGCAAATAAATTGAGTTGAACCAGACCGGCTCAGCGCAAGCCATGAGAGGAGCAGCACTGACATGTGTTGGCCTCCGATTGGTGAAAAAGGTAAATTACCTCAAATCATCTAGCTCTTAGATAAATTGTATAAAATAGTGACATGTGTTGGCCTCGATCGCTTGCCAAAGGAGAGCCCAGGCGACGGAGGTTCTGTGCGGAAGACTTGCGTTCACGCGAGTAAGGAAGACGGAGAAAGAAAGAGAAGACCGGGTCCAGAGCAAATAAATTGAGTTGACCCATACCGGTTCAGCGCAGGCCATGAGAGGAGCAGCGCTGACACATGTCGTCCTCTGATTGGTGAAAAAGGTAAATTACCTCAAATCATCCAGTTCTTAGATAAATCATATAAAATAGACCGTTTATCAGAAAAATACAAATAAGATACCAATATTATCAGAAAAATGAGTAGAACACAATGGAATGATAATATTAGGTTTTTAATGCATTAATAATAGTGATATCATGTAAGATGTGCAATTCTTATTTAATGGATAATAAATATCAAACGATGTTCAAAAATTATGATAACATGTCATTAAGTCTATAATAATGTTTATAATGCATATGATGTCAGATATGGTCATGTTTGATGCACAAAATCATATAATTTTATTAATATGGCTAATTAGGGCTAATAACCCTAAATAAAATGTATTAAATGCATACATGCTGAATAAATGATGAAATTTACAGAGTAAGCTCATATCCATATTTGGGACCTCAGATTTAATTATGAGATCATGATGATGCATAGAATTCATGTTATATGAAGAGCACCCTTAATACATGTGATATAACCCTAATATGGTTAATGGAAGTGACATAATGTTAAATATATTCACATAATAATGTGACACATGAGTATATCCAATTGATGAACTATAATATGGAAAATGACATCAGTAAGATAAATATAAGGCAAGAATACAAGTAATCATGAGGATATCATAATGAGATAAGCAAACCCTAATATGAACACAACTACGGTTAAGATGAGAACCTGATGGTGATATGTGGTCTTGTCTTAATTAGGGTTTGACCAAGGATATAGATGACATCAGGAATATGGTTTAGAATTTCTCTTTTCAAGGTACGCCATTACCTCTTACTTGGATTATTATACAATATGCTTGTGTTATGTAGTAGTAAATACTTGGCATATGGTATTGGTTGAAATGATTGTTGTTGTATGATATGTTGGTTGATTTTCTATACTTACTGCTATGAACACATCAAACATAATATATCTGTTCCATTATATGAAACCACCAACTCTTTCGTAGTGTGCTTGGAAGTGACCGAAATCTTTGGTGGTGGTCACATTGTACATATGATACAACTCTTTGGTAGTGATCATAAAGGCCTTAATGCATTCAACTCCTTGGTAGTAATGCATGGATGATATAATGGAAAATATGCCTAAAAGTTATGTGTTCTCTTTTGTTGGTAAACATTCTTGTTCAAGTATGCTTTTCTTATATACTTCTATTACTTCCAAGGATTACTTTTATCTTATTGCCAAGATATGATGAGAGGTATATAAAAGACATGTAGGTGTACTCAGTACAATATTCTTGAATATTGTGCTGACGTGTACCACATGTAATCTTTTGTTTAGGTTGTGGTTATGCTTGAAGATCCAGTATAGTCGAGAGTTGTGTGGCGAGCTGATGTATAGGTGGACCTGTTGTCTTAAGATCCTATAGATTAGTGGTAGTACATGTATATGTATAGTTTTCTGTTCAATATGTAATATCAAATGTTGTAATAATTCATGTTGTAATTGTATGTTGAATGGTGAACATGAGTGTATGGTTTTGTTATTATTCATGTACATGTGCTACTGATTGTTTCCTTATGACTTCCTCTGTTTTTCTTCTTCTTAGCCTAGTGTGGGGTGTTTAAATTGGGATTCTCACTGAGGTGAGGGTTTCAATTTGAACTTCACACATCAGATTAAGATTTAGAAAATCTGGGGACGTCACAGGTGGTATCAGAGCATGAACAATAGCAAAGCCTTACATTTGCTAATTATGCAACTCAAAACTAAAGAACCTTGAACTTAATAATCTTTTGGGTTAGATTAGTTATCTTATAGAGACTAGATCTGACCTAGCCTCTAGGTTAGCACCTAGATGTCCGAGAACTAGGTCTAGACTGATGCTTGTTGTATAGCAAGTCCTTAGATGTTGTTCTTTCCTTATAGTGCAGTGGTATGCGACATTGCATTATTTGGAAATGACGTGCATCAAGGGAAGAGAAACCCTAGACATATTGTGCACGTTGTCTAGAGTAGCTACACTTGTCTACCCCTTTTTCTCACCCTTTTCACTAGTTTTCATGACACTGTACTCTCTACTATGTATGGGACACTCATTTTCATGATTTAGTTTTTGATTCCAAACGGATCGAACCTCGATAGTTTTCTCTGATGCTTGTTTTATCAGAGAAAAACTATATAATATTTTAGTATGTATATGTATTACAAAAATGTGTCCCCACACATATACGAGTAGGAGGTGATCATGCAACCTAAGTGAAAGTGAATGACATCAGTCTAGAAGAGAGAGTAGTTCTAGATTAGATGTCTAGAGCCTTTTTGATATATATGATAGATGGAATAGATGATATAAGTTTTGATGTTATGATATAAATCTTTTATTGAAGATATAAGACAATTTATGATGATGTATGTTGTCTTTGAGGACCTAAGTTCAGTTTGAGGATGCAAGATGAGGTTTTATGATGCAAGTACATAGGATTTTATGAGATAAGATAAGATAAGTTAAGATAAACTATGTAAGATAAGAGGTGAGTCAGCGAGAGCCTCAATATCTTTTACAAAGGACGACCTCTAGTGTTAGGACCAATTTTACGGTTAACTCCAGAGAGAGTGAAACCCCACAGGGAGAAGGTCAGAGAACCTTAGATTCCATGATATGAGAAATATGTGATATGATATGTCCTAAACTGGACTACTCCTGAGTGATTGAGATGAGTTGCTTTATGCATGATTCCTATAGTTATCTCAAACCCTAGATGTCCTTGGGAGGACCAAACCCTAGATTTAGAGAGAGGATGGTTATATATGTGCATGAGAACATGGATATGAGTGCCTTCCATCTGGGTGAGGGAGAGAGCCCAAGACCCTGGAGGAGGTAGCTATGTTAGTTTCTGTGAAGCCTCATGATCGGGTTGGTGGTCTCCCACATAGGAATCTAATGGTGTATATATAGAGAATTTTGGGTAAGCATGTCTCATGGGTAGAGTACCTATGGAAAGAGTAGCATGTTTTGGTTTGTGCTTATGTCGCTTGACCTTGTAAGGCTATCTCTAGTACCAATGAGGTATACCTGAGAACCCTAGACTGAGAGGGAAGATATAGTTTGTACATATGAGATACTCATAGAGTTGAGTTAGTTAAGCAAGACTGAGCATGCACTACCCTTGTGGTATGGGTTAGGAGAACCTCAATTGGACTAGATAAAGCTTTAATACATATCTAATGTGTCACTTGTATAGTTTTTTTAGCACAACCATAATATAATACATGTACGGATGTGATCTAATCTCAAGACGTGATATATAGACACAATATGATGGAAATCTAGAGATGTTTTAATTGATATGAATGCATAAATGGTTAACCATATACATGAATAATTATGATAATGTGATATGGTTGGTTAATCTTGTGATGAAATCACTAGTAAATGTTGCAATTTATTATGAGCAATGAAATAAGATCAAATGAATGAAACATGTTACATGAGGTGTTAATCTTAGTGCTTAATAAATATGAAAAATATAGTTGGCAGTTAGCACAACATAACATTTATGACACCTTGATATGACCTAAATGGATAAAGTGGGTTAATATTAGTTAATCCCCTCCCAAAAGGCACATGTTAATGTTGAACATGTTCTAGCAATTAGCTCAATAAAATGTTGATGACACCCTTGTATAATGGGCTAACCTTAGTTAACCCTTTAGAACATGATAATATGATGTGGTAACCCCGATGCATTACTAAAGATAAAGATGCAACCCTAACATATGAAATATGACATGACATAACCAAAGTTTCTAAACCTTGAATGGAGTGTTTGTGCACCAAGATGGTTGTAAACCCCCCCAAATAGTTCTTTGGATACATGGTTCTAGGTAACCTTTGCGGATATGTTACACATAGAATAGTGCCTACATGAGGATGAAGGAAGATAAGGTTTTCCCTGGAAGTATGAGTATGGTTTACTTTCGAGGATGAAAGTTCTTTTAAGATGTATATGATGTGACAAAGTGGATTTTCTGGCTTAATTTCGAGGATGAAATATCTTTTAAGGTGTGTAGGATGTGATGGAGTGGACTTTTGGAATCCTAAAATGTTGATTGAATTAGGTGAAAGCATAAGGTTGAGATAGATTGAGGGTTCCAAGCTCTTGACAAAGTAGGCTTATTGAATGATGTTAATATCATGATTAAGATCCTTAACTTTATGCCTTTTTGAGGAATTTAATTGAATAGTCTAATAGCTACGTTTTGTCACCAAATTTTAGTAGAACGTATCTTGAGAGGTAGTAAAGGTATGGTTCAAATTTGGTGGCAACTGGATGTTCCTACAGGAAGCTATTAAGGTTTGAATTGGTTAAATAAATGATGCATAATGTAAGATTGGTTAATGTTTTTTTTGGTCAGTCCAAAAAGCGTGTTACTGTATTACCAAAACTTTGGGCACAAAGTACCCCATTACAGCAAGAACATAAACCCTTGATACCAATAGGCTGGTAAACAAGGCCAAAACATTGGGTACAAAAGAACTTGCGCCCCCATAACATCCTGGATGTCGGAACACCCAAAAAGAAAACAGAAGAGACAAACTCAGTCTGGAAATTAAGCTACATACAGTTGCCTCCTATCTAGAAAAAGGAGAAATATGCCCAACCATGCTAGAACAAAGAGAATACAGAAGGTAACCAAAGAGATCATCCTAAGGTACACAGGCCGCCACTAGCAATAAAACCATCCTCAGAAAGAATGACGACATGGACATCCGAATAAAAACTTCAGCACTTTTGGATATCTCAAGAGCAGCATAGCTGGCCAGATCGCTACCTATAAACCAGACCTTAGAGAATCTGGCCACGCAATAGAACACACCAAAGGGACTTCCTCGCTGGAATCATCAATCCAAGTAGCCTCAGCAGACCAACCATGCACACACTAGCAATACGCCCAATAACTGAAATTGTGCAGAATAGAGAGCCAGTAAGAAGCAACAAAGACCTTTGAAGTCAACGTCTAGAGCCCAATGGTCAATCCATTAAACGTATCAGAGGACAAATAGCAAGAAAGTGAAACAGAAGCAGCTAGAAAACCCACTTCCCTTCTCGTCCTTGCTCCGCTAGCTGTGACTGCCCTCATGGGGAGGAGCAGATCACATCCTTGAAATTTGCCCTAGCCCATAGGGACAACCATCGAATTCCTTGTGGTCGACCTACGAACAGACCACTCAAACACCATAAGGTGCTCCTGAATGCATCAGCAGAGGGGACCAAAGAGGAAAAGAAGATGAGATCTGCCTTCCCTTGAACCCCCACCACCAGAAACGCCATACTTCAAAGAGAGAAACCATCAAACATGGCCCGAGGCAAAATGCTAGACAAGCTACCCCTGTTTTCACAGAAGTAAAACAATGAGCACCAGAGAGGGTGACCCATCACACAGCAAAGGGGGGAGGACTCCCTCTACTGTGTCAGTTCACCCCAGGTCTGCAGGCTCCGTCAAGAAGGGAGTGCCGCTGGCTGGGCATGGCAAAGCGGAGTCGAAGAAGACACATTGCCGCCGATGCTATGTACAAGGCCAAAAACGTAGCTCGGGGAGAAGGGGCAGGAAGAAGAAGGAGGTCGAGGGGAACCCTTGCTCCGCCTGTAGCGGAAGATCGGTCGAGCAAGAAGCCAGATCTAGGACAACGACACCTCTCCATCCATCCCTATTAAAAGATAGGAGTCGACTAGGTCGAAGCAACCACACACAACCTGGATCCGAGCTTCAAGCTTCTCGTCAAGCCTTCCCCTCCGCCAAACCATGATCTACCTCGGACAAGCAGCCATCAAGACTCCCTGGTTTGCATATGCCTCGATCAGGTTGTGGCTCACACAACGCAGACACACCTGCAATTCTCGGACTGAGAGGAGCAACCATCGGGGCAATTGGATCCGCTCGACGCCTTCTCCTCCAGGATAACGATCCCTCTGCTTCAATCGCCATGGCTGGTTGGAATCCAAGGGGAGGGTGCGCCAGAGATGATGCCCCTCCCCCCAACGGTGTCGCCGGTTAGAGAGAAGTGAGAGAAACCCTAGAGAGAGAAGCCCGGGCACCTAAGATTGGTTAATGTTTAGCTTAAGTTGTTGATATAATAATTTTGTCATGCGAACAAGAAGTGCCTTTGCATCCGCACTACGCAAGAGTAGGGACAGATTGTATACGTGGAATCCTTTGGACCCTTGGATGGTTAGATCAGATGTTCAAGATATTGTATCCTCCTTGCTAGTTTGACGAGGCAGTGAAGCTTCTTGCTAGCGCACTGACCGCCCCACCTTTGCACGACGTGATCGTGGTATGAGGAACATGAGGAAGATGGGTGACCGGATGGTTGTATTTAGGCTTACAGAGAACTATAGATAGACCCCCCTCACAGCTCCTTTAGCCAGCCAACTGACGAGCATCAACCTGGTCTCTCCACCGCATACTATAGGTGGTCGTGGGTGAGTTTCTGAAGATCGTAGCAGCGCGAGCAAGAGTTCTCCCCCTTCTTCCTCCGCCACATAAGTAGTAGGTGAAGATGGCCATCTCCTCTTTCTCTACGTGGAGGAGCCATAGTTCACTGAAGGCAGACCGTGGAGGAGAATGGTGCCTAGTGCTCTCTGGAGGAGCACAACAAGGTGGCGGCCTGTGCAAGGGAGCGCAATGGAGGTACTGGGTTGGCGGTACACAACAAGGATGCATGCGATGACGTGCTAACCTGGCACGAAGGGAAGACTCTGGCATTGAGGCACTAGGTCGGCGACGCAGAGGGATGGAGCTCGAAGCTCCTAAAAGCAGTGGGTTGTTATGAGGAGGTGGAGGTCCACGACAGCAACCAGAAGTGCGGCTCGTGCTGGAGTAGGCGAGAAGTGAAGGAGGTAAGGATCTACAGTGACCCCTCGTCGGGATCTGCCTAGGCCGGTGACACTCAACTATTGAAGGTATTGGTCATGATGGATCCTTTGAATTCATAGGAGGAAGCACACCTACGAAGAGGGCCTAACGGAAGCTGCTTCGCTCACTGGGATTCCCAACCACACCGGTGACCTGGATCGGGAAGACGTTGGGCCTTGAGCGGAGGGAGACGATGCGCCTAGGCATCGGGCCTGCTTTTGGTCGTCTGACCTCCAAGAAACAAGAGGCAGGGTGGCCGAAGCCTCTAAGACTGACAGTAGTCTTAGGAGCTGATGCAGAGCACCTCTGCTCTGCCGATCGCTTGCCAAAGGAGAGCCCAGGCGGTGGAGGTTCTGTGCGGAAGACTCACATTCACACGAGTAAGGAAGACGGAGAAAGTAAGAGAAGACCGGGTCCAGAGCAAATAAATTGAGTTGAACCAGACCGGCTCAGCGCAAGCCATGAGAGGAGCTGCACTGACATGTGTTGGCCTCCGATTGGTGAAAAAGGTAAATTACCTCAAATCATCTAGCTCTTAGATAAATCGTATAAAATATACCGTTTATCAGAAAAATACAAACAAGGTACCAATATTATCAAAAAAATAAGTAGAACACAATGGAATGATAATATTAGGTTTTTAATGCATTAATAATAGTGATATCATGTAAGATGTGTAATTCTTGTTTAATGGATAATAAATATCAAACGACGTTAAAAAATTATGATAACACGTCAGTAAGTCTATAATCATGTTTATAATGCATATGATGTCAGATATGGTCATGTTTGATGCACGAAAGCATATAATTTGATTAATATGGCTAATTAGGGCTAATAACCCTAAATAAAATGTATTAAATGCATACATGCTCAATAAATGATCAAATTTATAGAGTAATCTCATATCCATATTTGGGACCTCAGATCTAATTATGAGATCATGATGATGCATATAATTCATATTATATGAAGCACACCCTTAATACATGTGATATAACCCTAATATGGTTAATGGAAGTGACATAATGTTAAATATGTTCACATAATAATGTGACACATGAGTATATCCAGTCGATGAACTATAATATGGAAAATGAAATCAGTAAGATAAATATAAGACAAGAATACAAGTAATCATGAGGATATCATAATGAGATAAGCACACCCTAATATGAACATGACTAGGGTTAAGATGAGAACCTGATGGTGATATGTGGTCTTGTCTTAATCAGGGTTTGGCCAAGGATATAGATGACATCAGGAATATGGTTTAGAATGTCTTTTTTCAAGGTAAGCAATTACCTCTTACTTGGCTTATTATACAATATGCTTGTGTTATGTAGTAGTAAATACTTGGCATATGGTATTGGTTGAAATGATTATTCTTGTATGATATGTTGGTTGATTTTCTATACTTACTGCTATGAACACATCAAACATAATATATCTGTTCCATTATATGAAAGCACCAACTCTTTGGCAGTGTGCTTGGAAGTGACCAAACTCTTTGGTAGTGGTCACATTGTACATGTGATCCAACTCTTTGGTAGTGATCATAAAGGCCTTAATGCATTCAACTCCTTGGTAGTAATGCATGGATGATATAATGGAAAATATGCCTAAAAGTTATGTGTTCTCTTTTGTTGGTAAACATTCTTGTTCAAGTATGGTTTTCTTATATTCTTCTGTTACTGCCAAGTTATAGTTTTATCTTATTGCCAAGATATGATGAGAGGTATATAAAAGACACGTAGGCGTACTCAGTATAATATTCTCGAATATTGTGTTGATGTGTACCACATGTAATCTTTTGTTTAGGTTGTGGTTATGCTTGAAGATCCAGTATAGTTGAGAGTTGTGTGGTGAGCTGATGTACAGGTGGACCTGTTGTCTTAAGATCCTGTAGATTAGTGGTAGTACATGTATATGTATAGTTTGCTGTTCAATATGTAATATCAAATGTTGTAACTATATGTAATTTCAAATGTTGTAATTATATGTTGAATGGTGAACATGTGTGTATGGTTTTATTATTGTTCATGCACATGTGCTACTGATTGTTTCCTTATGACTTCCTCTGATTTTCTTTGTCTTAGCCTAGTGTGGGGTGTTTAAATTGGGTTTCTCACTGAGGAGCCAATGAAGTGGCACCCCAGTGGTAAAAGTGATGATGTAAGACCGAGAGGTCATGAGTTCAAACCCATGCGACTGGATGAATGAATCACCAGTTAAAAAAAGATTCTCGCTAAGGTGAGGGTTTCAATTTGAACTTCACACATCAGATTAAGTTTTAGAAAATCTGGGGACGTCACAATGGGAGTAGAAGCAACTAGAATTTCATGAACTTTCACAACCTGTGACATGATTAGTTGGCATGTGAGCCGATCAGTTCACCCAATGAACCAGTCATTTCATCTCGTTTCCCAATCACAATTGTATTGGAAATTCTAATCAGATTAATGCATGACATGACATCAACACTTAGGGCCTGTTTGGTAGGGTGTAGCCGGATGACAAAGTGTGTGTTTAATGTACATTTTTACATTGCAAACTCAAACAACTGCACCCTACTACACCCAACCAAACTAGCCCTTATCCTTGATGCAATCCAATTGCACATATGAATCGGGTGGTTCATCTCATGAATCGGTCATCTCACCACCATGAACCGGTCGATTCGACCCTTTCATCCACAATTTAGCCAATGCAATATCAAATCAACCTAACACTCAAACCGTCCATTACATCACATGAAAAGATTGGTTGGGAGTCTAGTTAGTTGATGTGTTTGCTTAAATTGAATACCTAATCACTTTAGCGATCAATTCAATTTTTATTCATGATTAAACTCCTCTTCTATGTGTATCCTATGAGTGTGACACTATAGCTCGCATATTAAGTTGTCAATGAATGTCCATAACCAATCATGACATCAAAAGTGAAGAGTGGTGCCTAGTCACACATCATTGCTACACAAGTAAATGGAAAGTTGGAGAACAACTTCAACCTACAATCTATTTTTGGTGTTGTAGTGTTTGTATAGTTCCTTTGTCATATATATAGATTGAACTTGAGGCATGAGTAGTCATTCTATTCAACATTCAGTCTCTGTTCCTTGCTATAATAGACTGTCTGAGATATATGTAAGCTCAATATCACATATTGACTCACATGAACATGGCCATACATTTCTCGATCTCACTAATCAAGTGTTCATGATATCATACTACAGTAGGAGGGACAAATCCCATCTACATCACTCATAGTCATCCCCATGTGTCATAATGCACCTAATTGTCACCTTCATGGCAACCCTTATTCAACATCATAGTGGATGATGTAAAAGTATATCGAATGACATGTGATGGGTGTAGTGACTTCAGGTCTAAGAACTGCAATCACCACCAACACTATGAGAACTAACTATGACTACCATTGTCATGGTTTCCATGTGTTACTATCATGGTGGGTCTCTCCAATACACTATTCTCTAATAAGTATCTATGTGTTTGGTTTGATATCACATATCATAACTGATGAGATTCTATTATCAACTAACACACACCCTAGTCTTATGTGTTATTGCTGTCAATCAACCTTCCACAATAAGATCCGACTGTGGACATAATGAGAGTTTATATACTCTTAAATTCCATATGATCTCATCATTCAAGTCACATAATTGAAAACATACATCATTGAGTAATACCATCCTCTAGACATTTATTATGTCACTTCATTATCTCATAACTGAATAAACCAAAATAAAGTGGAAGCATGTATTTATTAATAATAAAATCATCTACAAGTTATTTCAATACAATCATCATATGATTGGCTCTCTGGGCATACATACCTATAGAATCCCACTTGCACTTAGAGACAATCACTCATGAATTTCAATCCAAGTGATATAACATGGCCATCATGCTTTTTCTATGAAAGTGCATTAGTCAAGGGGTCAACAACATTTCTCTCAGTTGGTACTCTACAAATCTTCACATCACCTCATTGTATAATCTCTTGTATGATATGGAAGCACCTTTGTATATGCTTGGAAAGCTAATGCGATCATGGTTCCTTAGCTTGTGAAATAGCTCCGTTGTAGTCATAATATATCTCAATTGCATGGTTGATGCTTGGAATAACCCCAAGTTCTCCATTCGATGCAACAATATACTCAACCTCTGTTGTACAATCAACAACTATCTTTTGCTTGGAACTCTTCCAACTTACAACTCCATTGTTGAGGCAAAACACAAATCTGGATTGGGATTTTTAGTCATCTTTGTTAGTTTGGAAGCTTGCATCAGTGTAACCTTTTACCACCAAATCTTCCTCTCCTCTGTAGAAAAGAAATTGATCCTTAGTTCTTCTCAAGTACTTCAATATATTCTTGATGTCTGTCCAGTGAGCATCACCTAGATTTTACTGATATCTGCCCATCATGCTCAAGGCATATGAGACATCAGGATGGGTACACAACATTGCATACATGATAGATCCATTTGCAGAAGCATATGGAACCTTACTCGTGCATTCCCTTTCTTCACAAGAACTGGTACACTAAGCTTTAGAGATGGAAACTCCATGACATGTGGGCAAGTTTCCTCTCATTGATCTCTCCATGCTGAACCTCTTCAACACCTTGTCAACGTATGTGCTCTGACTTAGTCCAATAAGCCTTCTAGTTCTATATCTATAGATCTTGATCCCTAAGATGTAGGATGCTTCTCCCACGTCTTTCATTGAAAATGTATTTTCTAGCCAAGTCTTTACCTTTTATAAAGTAGGGATGCCATTCCCCATTAATACTATGTCACCCACATACAATATGAGGAATAAAATCATACCCCCACTAACCTTCTTGTACACACAAGGTTCATCTTCATTTTGAGTAAAGCCAAAATCTTTGGCTGTCTCGTCAAAACAAAGATTCCAGCTCTGAGATGCTTGCTTCAATCCATAGATTGACCTTTATAGCTTACAGACTTTATTTGAATCCTTTGGATTTATAAAACCCTTAGGTTGTGTCATGTACACATCCTCAATAAGATTCCCATTAAGGAATGCAGTTTTAACATCCATCTACCAAATCTCATAGTCATGATAAACTACAATTGCATCCTGATGCACTTAACTGAAAGGCCCCTAACCTAGGTTAGTGCTAAATTGTGCTTTCTTTGTATAATGTGATTCTTAAACTTTAATTTAATCTTTTGTAATGATTTAAAATCATGTGACAGGTCTTTAGTTTCAATTTTGTTCAATTTGATTGAGGTTTGAACCATCCTTGCTATATAAGTGTTGTTTTACAATTTACCCATAAGTGAGGGTTAAATTGTAAAATTCCACATGTTGAGAATGTTTCTTATGATTTGGTATGATGAGAGAGAAGATGGTGACATGGGGTGCCTTGTTTGAATCATGTTTGGTGATGGAACACACCAAGTGTTCTAGGGTTTGTTACATGGAAGTGGGGACAAACTAAGGTTTGGGTGTTGTGACCACTACCTCACTTTTGGGTGAGGGTAGTGACCACAACACATGATATAAGGTCATGTGGTTTTGAAATAAACAACCTAGAGGTAGAAACACCCCTTGTCCTTTAGTGTATCGACCATGCACATATGCATATATGACTTTAAGGTTTTGGGTCAAAACAAGATGTGCTTGAAGGTGTTGCAACCTAGATGAAGTGTTACGACCATGGAAGTTTCTACTCTTTCTAGATAAATATGAGACTTTTGTATTTTTGCATGTGGAAGAGTATAATACTATGGGGTTTAAGGACATGTGTCCTTGGGTGATCTATAATGATGACACATCACCAACCACTTTCTCTCTCTCTCTCTTGGGGTATATATCCCCTTCTCTTCATGTGTGAGAGACTTTTTGACTTCCTCTTCTTCCTCCCTTGAATAAGAACTGACCTTGGAGCTTCAAGAACAAGAAGGAGTATATATTGAAGCTAGGGTGGCCGATCCATCTCGCATGTGGTGGATTTGGTGCTAGATCATCTTCTTGGTGGTGGTTTCTTGGATATTCCCATCTCTTGGTAAGTGTTTGGGACCCTGGATCTAGTTTCCTCTTTCTTATTCATCTTCGTATTCCTCCATCTCGACCATGAGGGTTGTGTATGGTCCATGGTAATACCTCTTGGGGATTTCTTCTTCTCTTGGGTCGAAGAACATGTTGTAACCTAGGGTTTCTTCATCTTCTACCTTGGTTCAAAGTTTTGGGTTTTCTTTTCGCTAGACTTTTCTTTAACCATGATGTTCCTATCTTTCTGAAGGAGATCTGGTGGTTAAAGGTTTGGATCTAGTTGGAGCTTCCTTTTCTTCTTTGGAGCTTAAGATCAAGGAGACTTGGATCATCAACTATAGGTAGGTTATATAACTCCTTCCTCCTCTATTATGTGCAACTTCCACCTGATTATATGTAATTTGTATGTTGTTATTATAGAACCTAAAATATGTTATTTTATTAGAGGAAATGATATAGTTAAAGTTGAACTATGTTGAATCTTAAAAATGATGTATACTTCTTGTAAACCCTAAAATTCTTCTACCTGATTTGGAGATTTTGGGAGAAATGAGTGATGATCTCTTGTTCTTTGTTCATGGAACTATTTTCTTCTATTTTTGATGCATTCATTTAGTATAAATGATGGTCTTGATGATAGTTGCATCTTTGAGAAGCCTGATTTCCACACCCTTAAGCGCGATCCTTAAGATGATCTCCTATGATCTTGTTCTAGGGTTTGAAGAACACCCATGTGAAGGGTCCTTGTTCTTGGGTTAAATGTTTGGTGTTCCCTATTTTCTTCCCATGTGTTACAACCTATTGGTAGTGGGCTAGACACCATGTAGGTCACAAGATGAGGTCGCAACGCCTAAGATGATGTGAGGTGGTGACCATGCATGTGAAAGGGGTCGAAACACTTCAGGTTTTGAAGGTAAATAATATATGACGTGTTATGGCCAATACCTTTGAGATCATGTAGAGTGTTATGGCCGATACACCTGATGTGTTGAGGTTAAAACACTACTTATATTAGGGTTGAAACCTTGAATGGTTAAGGTTGAAACACCTTGAAGTGTGGAAGTCGAAACACTTTGATTTTGAGGTCGAGACACTCAAGTCCTTTGAGGCTAACACCCCTAGGTCGCTACACCATGATGTTCTTGGGTCCAAACATAGTGCTGCGATCATGACACATTGAGTGTGTCTAGGTCGTAACACATGTATAGTGATGGGTTGATACACTTATACTCATGTATGTATATATGGTCAATACATAGTGTGATGATCTATATGAGATGATGTGACCTTGAATGGTTAATTATTAATCATAGTGCTTGACTTTAGAACTCTCCAATAATGTGGGAAGGGATGGAATTAGGGTTTAGAGGGTGAATAATGACATGAAACCCTAATTGAGTACACATAAACTCTAACCCTAGTCCAATGTTCATATGATGTATGTGCTTACTTTACTTGGAGATTATTGTTCTATAAATAGAGTTTTCTCTCTCCTATGTATGAAACCCTAACTTTGTAGGTGAGATGAATGTGCAGAGCTAAGAGAATGCTATGGTTAACCTTGTACAATACATGGTGGTGATTATAACCATACATCATTATTGATATATATTGTGATATTAATTGCACATGTTTTATGTAATGTGAATCTTATGACCTGTTGAGTGCCTTGAGTACAGTTTGAGGTGGAAACATCTAAAGATAGAATTGAGGGGTTGATACACCATAGTGATGTAATATTGATGACCTTGTAATGATTATGATACAAGTGTCTTGTGATGATGAGTCAAGTTCTCACCTTTGGTTTTATATCTTTTGAAGTTGTACACCATCCTTAACTTTTGTAGAATCTATTTAGGGTTAATACATTGTCACTTCATTGATGCATTAAAAGATACCCAATTGGAACATCTAATCAAGTGAAGCCATAATCATGTTCCTTAACCCTAATATGCTCCAATAAAGTAGGAAGTGACTCAATTAGGGTTTAGTTCTATAATCACGATGTAAACTCTAATTGGCTATGTGAGGAACCCTAAACCTAATATTGGGTCATGTAATGTGTTACTTCAATCATTTGAAGTGGCTATCATATTATGATGTTTTCTCTCTCCTATTGGTATAGTTCTAACCTTGTAGAATAATTGAGTATCATAGCTTGTGCATGCTATGAAGATGATTAAATGATAGTAAATGATGGAAATGAGCCTTAATGAGGTGCACTACAATTGTAAATATGTGAATGTGCATACTCAACTATAATTTATAGTGCTTAACCTTAATACAGTCCAACCTATGATGAAGCTAGAGTTTGGTAAATAAATAATGCCATAAAACACTATGTGGTTAAGCATGAAACCTTAACCGTAATTGAGGGGACATATGATGCATTGTTTACATTACTTAAAGTGTTTAAAATGATAAGATAATCATGAGTAATCTCTCTCTATTCATATAACGTTGATGTTGCAAGAAAGATGATAATCATAGCTAATGATTTCTATGGTGTATATGTGATGTGATACATGTGATGTTTATATGCCTAAAGAGGCATGATGTGATGGTTATCATAACTAATGATTGCTATAATATAGGTGATGCTTATATGTATGATTAGGCAAGATGAGACAATAGTGAGTTACATGAATAATGTGATTGATCTTATGACCTAGTGAAGGCTTAATTCCTAGTGTGAGGCTATATCCTCCAGTGATATGATAAGGGATTAATATCCTTAGTGATGTGATAATATTGATTATCCGGATAAGGCAATGTTAACAAATGGTGATGTTAATAGCCTTATTTAAGGCAGTGGTATTAGATTGTCCTGAGATGATGTGACAAGTTCACACTTTATAGGTTTTATATCTTCTGTATTATTTCATAATTATGCTTGCTAGATTGAATTCAAGTTTTGTATGTCCACTTGTATGGTGGAGCCTTAATTTACGCAATTAGCATAACTAATAAAGTGAAACCTTAATCATGTAGTTGACCTATACCATAGATCCATCTTCATCGTTAGTATCTTGGTGGATGGTGAAACGAGTAACTCCTATGGGAAACTCACAAAGCATAATGTTGAATATGTGGGGTATCAATGGAGGTATCTCTCTATATCCCTAAATTATTGAAACAGTGATGTGATTTTTTATTATACTATGACCATGCATGAGCCTATTCTCTAGCACCGAGCCATGTACCAATATAGGCTAGTTGTTTTATAGGACCATAGCTTTGACTATGAGTTGTTGTTTTTGTAGGACTATAGATGCGGCTATAAGTTTTTGTCCTTGCAGTTTGACTATATGTCACTGCATTGTAGACTCAAGCTGACCAAGTAGTACTGGTGATGATCATGGAGTTTGGTTCTTCCATTGATCTTGTATGGTACTGATTTCAACTTAGCAATGGTAAGTTGGATTTGAGTGGTATGCCTCAAATCCTCGGGGCATAATGATTAAAGATATAACATAGCCGTGTGGTGTTATTGCTTAGGGTCACATTTGAATAACATTACATGACCACCCTTTCTGTGTTTATTATACTGTGTATTTCATAATACTTGTACGTGTTCTTCATATTCCTTATTGAATTATAAGATGATCTACTGCTCAGTTATATATCCTTGAACTACTTAAATAGTGATAACTACCTTTCTTATATCATTTAGCTGGATCTACTTATCTATTAATAGTATAAATTGTAGTTTATCCTATCAGTGCTTATAATAGATGTTGGTGGAGAGTTATATCTCTCACTGGGACTTGGTCTCACCCTATGGGATCCACATTTTTTATGTGGATGGATAGGCTGAGATAGAGATCGTGTGGTTGAAATTGATATTAAGAGGAGATGTATCCGCTAGATCATGGAGGATCTATTAGTGTCTAGTTATAGGGTCCTATGTGTCATCCCCGTACACTCAGGTCCTTGGGAGATTTTTGTGAATGTTGTACATCGGTTTGAGTTTTTGGCTTGAATCCATATTGGTATAGACATAGTTTGTATGTGTGAGTAGATGAATATATGTTACAGGTTGTGGCTAAATAGCCAGTGAGCAATAAAGTGTAATACCTTTTGTTATGAATGAAATACAATGGAAATAGTTTATGGCTTCAATTGTGTCTCGTTGAGATTGAGATCCTGACATGTGATCTGTTTTAATTTACCCTATTTTGTGGTAATATTGTTATTAGTGATAATTCCACACTTTGTTTTGAGAAATCTCACTTAGTGTGGCAATGGTCATCACATTAACCACAGATAGTAGAGAAAAGGTTTCATCATAGTCAAAACCTTTAACTTGTCTGAAACCTTTTGCAACCAATCTGCCCTTATAGGTTTGTACTTTACCATCCATGTCGATCTTCTTCTTTAAGACCCACTTGAACCCTATGGGGTTTACCCCTTTAGGTGGATCCACCATGGTCCATACCTTGTTGGTCTACATGGATTCCATCTCAAATCTCATGACCTCAAACCATATCTCAGACTTTGGACCCTTACTAGCTTCTAGATAGGTTGTTGGCTCATCATCTATGACCAACTGACTACCTTCCTTAGTCACAAGTTATCCAAATATTCCAGGTTCAAGGCGTGTCCTACTAGATCTAAAGGGTCCTTGTGTTACTTGAGGAATATGAGATTCCACAACATTTTGTGATTCTCTTTGTTCTTCTTGTACATCTACTAGTTCAATGCTTTCTTGGTGGTCTCAAACCTCTTTGAGTTCCACTTTCCTCGCACTAATTCGTTTGGAAATAAATTCATTTTCTAGGAATGCAACATCTCTGGGAACAAACACTTTTTTGTTAGATAGGGAATAAAAGTAATATGCTCTTGTCTCCTTAGGATATCCAACAAAATAACATTTATTAGATTTAGGGCCAAGATTTTCAGAAAATATTTTCCTTACATAAGCTTCACATCCCCAAATCCTCATAAAAGACATATTGGGACGCTTCCTCATCCATATCTCATATGATGTCTTTTGAACAGATTTAGATGGTACCCAGTGTAGTGTAAACACGATGATTTCAAGAAAATAACCCCAGAAGGTAGTTGGAAGTTCAGCTAAACTCATCATTGATCATTCCATATCCAATAATGTGTGATTCCTTCTTTCTGATACACCATTATGATGTGGTGTTCCAGGTTGAGTCCATTGAGATATGATCCCATGGGCCGTAGAAGGTCCTAAAACTCTTGGCTTAAGTATTCACCACTTTCGATCAGAACAAAGTTCCTTTATACTTTTGCTAAGTGGATTCTGTACTTCATTCATAAACTCCTTGAACCTGTTAAGAGTTTCTAGCTTATTTTTCATCAAGTAACATAACCATACCTAATGAAGTCATCAGTGAAGGTAATGCAGTACTAATACCCACCTCTAGCAGTTGTTCTAAAAGGCCCACATACATTAGTATGTATGCATCCTATTAGATTACAAGCCCTCTCATTGTTACCAGTGAAAGGATTCTTTCTCATCTTTCCCCACAAACAAAATTCACATATCTCTATTGATTTGAAATCAAATGAGTACATATAACTATCTTTATGGAGTCTAGATATGCAATTCTCATTTATGTGTCCTAGAGGACAATGCCAAATGTATGTTTTGTTTGAGTTTTTGAGCTTTAGTCTTTTGGTATATATGTTATAAACACATTTCTTTAATTCTACCAAATAAAGACCATAAGACATTGGGGCATTGCCATAAAAGATCCCATCTTTGGAAATAGAATACCAATTGTTCTTAACATGAAATTGATACGCTTCCTTGTGCATACAAGATACAAAAATGATGTTTCTATTTGTGGTGGGTACATAATAGAAGTTCACTAACTCTATTACAAGCCATGTGGGCAGAGATAAACTATAGGTTCCAGCTATAGTGGCAACAACTCTTGCACCATTTACGACTCACAGTTCAACTTCACCCTTTCTTAAAGGCCTACTTGTGATAACCTGGAACTTCACCCCATTTATATAATTTCCAATTTGGACCTCATTCTTGTCCTCACCTCCAATTTCATGTTTGAATGAGTTTTGATGTACGACTAGTCCATGTAGTATGCATGTATCACTAAGATGATGCTCAATTTGATTAAAACCAAATTTTCCTTAATTTAACACATCGTTAATGCTTTCCTTAAATTTGTATTATTTCTTTGTGAATGTTTGTACCCTATTCTTGTTCTCATATCGTATAGTTTTCTCTCACAATTTCAACACATCTTTTTTTCCCAAATCAGAGCTAGAACGAAGAAGATATGTTCAATTGAAATTGCATTGACTTAACCTTATTTTTAACTCTTTTAAACCTTTTTAGCCCTTATTGGACCAAAGTGAGTGCGTCCCAGTTATACTCCTTTTCCTTCCTTTCTCCACCTTTACCCCACATCTATCCTTGAGCCTTTGAGATCCATCAGATCCAGGTGAGCCACGTATTGGGCGGAGATCCAATGGCTGAGGCATGTCGCCCCCCCCCCCCCATGCTAGTCGAGTTGCCTTGCACGTACCTGCTCCGGTGGTAGTGCACCTTGTGCTCACCTTGCAGCCAACTTGAATGTGCTTTGGGAAATTTGACACATGGTCAAAGAAAAACAATCACACTGACTCTCTATTTTGGGTGAGAGATGAGCTGTCCTCCCTACTTTACCCTCCTCCAATGTCCACCGGTCATACTAACCCTAAACCAGACACCCCATGCTTCCACATCACCTGCAAAACCACTCTCTCAATCTACCAAGATCTCTTCTTTGATTTTTGTTTCTTGAGCTAGCCCTAAAACTCCCCACTTTAGCCTCAACTCAATGCCGCCGCCTACCGCCTAGGGTTGGGAACCCTAGAGTGATCAAGGTGATGACTTCTTTAGCATTGGATGGAAGGCCAAAAACCCCAATCACATGGTCCATCTGATCTCTCTCTCTCACCTCATGCTCTCCCTAATCTCCTTAGGAGTTCATGCCCCACATTCTCTATCCTCCACGCATGCATTGGTTGATGAACCACATGATGCTACAGTTGTCTCAACCCCACTTACGCTTGCTAACATGGCGCCATCGCCACTTGGCCCCTCGTGGCCCATGAAGGACCTTTCTGGCCTACTCCACATCACCAAGGGTCGCCCGAAAACACCACCCCAAACATAGGCCCCGCCCATACCTAGTGCAAGTGAGCCCAAGACTCACTCGCTAGACCGTCCCAGTGTTGACCGCAACCCTTTTGTAGTCCAAAAATGTAATGACCACATTTGTGCTTAATTGGTAAACTAGGGTTTACCTGAATGATTACATGCTTGATTAGATTGAATATCATTTAGACTTGATTAATGATAGTAGATCAATTGTGATGTTTAAAACCTAAGAAGAAACTCTAACTATGATTTTAGTTTGAAGAATTAGGGTTTGAGAAATTGGCAAAAAATAGGGTTTTGATAGTACATGAATATGGAATTTGATCAGGATAGCAGTGTGGTAAATGATTTTTCTTATTTTATACAAATTTGGTATTTAATTGAGTTTTTTATATGATATGGATAACTTAATCATGCATATTTTAGAAAATTTCAGAAGATTTGAGTGTTCGTTGAATGTGGTTCTTGGTCAAACTATACTTCGACCAAAATGCTGACAGAGTGCTTTTCAGTAGTGTAGTGTTATATTTTTAATTATTTAGTGGTAATTCCAAATGATCTGAAATTTTAATTGATGATCTGAAACATAATCATAAACAACATGTAAAAATTTTATAATTTTTGGATGCGTTTAGACCTTATCAGTAGACAAATTACAATAATATTTTTATGGCAGAAAATTCAACTGAAATAAGAGAAAGTATAGTGAGGGGTCAATATGCAATTGACCCAAGCAACTCAATTGTTCTATATGGTCAACCTAACACACAAGGAGATCTCATAATTTGTGATTCAATCTAGAGAAACGAAATCCTAGAGTGAGGGAGAGTTAGGGTTTGAGAGGAGAAAGTGATGGAGATGCTGACCTATGGTTTTGCAGTCTGAGGAATGATGAAATCATCTAAGTTTTGCTTCTTTGCATAGACTTTAATGGTGAATCTTCTCTCACATGTCAAGATTTCCATCCCTCCTCTGATTTGATCTGAAATGGTATCACAAATTCCCCTTTTCTCACTCTTTCTTCATAATCCCTCATTTTTAGGGTTTCTGAGTTGAAAGGAAGAAGAATCAGGTTAATTGCTAGGGATTTGATATGAGATCGAGATTTTTAGGGATGAGCTGCATTTTTAAGGTGTTTTCACACCATAGGGTGAGTGGGAACTTCCTATAAACCGTATATTGCATGAAAATTGGTTAAATCATCCAAAATATTTAATTGCTTAGTATGCAACTACAAACCCTGAATTGTGTGTTTGATCTAAGTTGTTGCAAAATGATATGAAACAGATTCTTCCTCTATTTGGATGAATTTCAGATGATAAAATCATATTAGAAATGTATACAATACATTCTAATGAGAATTACCTAGGTATTCATAGAGGTTATAAGAGTAAACTGAAATATAAGGAATTTATCTATGACTGAAATTGATGTATAATTAAATAGAGAAATTTGTTTATTTGGATTCCCTTGGTTATGAATGATTGTTTATCTAAATTCATAGTACATACATATTAGATACTATCTTGGATTTCATTTAAAGTGAATAGTGTTTGATTGATATCTCAGTAAAGAGGGTGAAGCCCTATATGAGTGGAAAGTTGGAAATTTGTGAATAAATATGGTGAAATCCATTTGAAGTGTTTTTTTCTTGGCATAATAGACTCTATTTATGAAATGTTATTCTTGATTCATAATATCTCAATGAATGACATGGAAAACTCTAATTTATCTCAATTCAAGCATTTCATACATATGTTGATTGTATATGACTTGTTTAAAGCAATCTATATTTAGTGGATGTTTATGACATATTAAATCCTTATGAGAGCCATGTGATAAGTGAATGAGGTAAATGAAATCCTAAGGATAGGGTTTTAAATGAATTAAGCATTCTGATTACCATGTTCTCAGTATGAGATGCATAACCCAGGATTAGGGTCAATGTTCACGTTTTCCAAGAAAGTGCAAAAAATTTATGGGTGCAAATGACGATTACTCGTATGTCAAGTAATTAACTCTTATTAGTGTATTAAGAAGTTCAATTGCATGATTCTAGTGTATAAAGTATCAAGTGGACATGTATTCTATTATTTAAGTATTTTAGTCTGCCTGCATGTATAAAATGTTGATTTCTCAGTATATTACAATGTTTTGAGTATATTGCTCTGCCAAGTTTAGAATGATATACATGTTGTATTATAAACTTCAAATAAATAGACACGGTACCATAGAGATACTAGAGTCATGTATAAGTAAGGGAAAATATACAATATAGTAAGAGCTTTCCAAGAATAATAAAATAATAGACATAGGTGCCTTGAACACCGTAGATTTCCTACGGATGTCTGCACTGTAGAGGGGAAATGATTCACCCTGGTAGTGATCAGTATACGGGGATCGGATCACACCCACAGAGCGTGTGGGGAGATGAAGTCCTTGAGGAAGTCTTCTAAGAGAAGATAGGTTACCCAACATGAACTGGAGATCCTAGTGGTAACCCAGAGGTACCCACAGAGTGTACCAAGATGAGGCCCACAGAGCATCACAGACCCTCCGCCTGTGTACTCAGCCTAGAAGGAGAGGTCCAGTTAAAGGCCAGCTGTTTAGCCGCCTTAGTTAGACATGAAGGTTCGAGTCAAGCAGACCCAGATTTAGTTCTAGGCTGAGCTTCCCGAGTTTTAAGCTAAGTCTTGTACGGTGAGATCGTAGTTTGCTATGAGTCTTTATATGTAGAGTACACTGCATATGATCAGGGCATAAGCTAAAATATGTTCATATAGGTTTAAAGAGTTTCTTATAAGTAAGAAAGGCTAAGAAAGATTTGAGTACAGTTTCCCAGCAATTATTCTTTGTATGTTTCTGAATTATTAGTTCTCTTTGAAATTGATCAAGCATGCTCATATATTGATTTGATTTTATTGATATCTAGAGTGTCCTGCCATATTTATGATTGTTAATGATCAATCTCTTTAAATCTTACTGCTGTTATAATTGATATCAGTTGCTCAAAAGTATATCTGTAATTATATCAGTGCTTTAGACTGTTTCTTTGAAGTACTCATTCACTGAGAGAGTAGGATCACCCCTCTACTCAAATTGTTTTATGGAAACTGTGGGGATTGAAGATATCATTGCATCAGAGTAGATCTGCCATAAGAGTTAAGTCTGAGTATAGTTAAGTTCAGTTGGTCCTTGTCACTCTAGGTCCTTGTAAAGAAATAAGAGAGAGTTGTAAATGATGATGTATAACATTATTCCTCTTTTAGCAATATATGTGAATCAACAAGTCTTATTTGCTTAAAAGTATGAGAAACATAATGAATGTTCATACATGCATTTTTATTGTTGAAATCAGACTATAAAAATCAATGTTTAGATTCCCTTGTAAAGTTAGTTTATGTGGTTCAATGCAAGAAAACAAAGAGTTTGAAAAAGAAGAAAAAGTTAAGGGTGATCTTTGTATTACGTTAAATCCTCAATTTATGCCCTAATCTCATGATTAATGGTAATTATTGTTGGGTTTTAGGGGAGGCAGAGAAGGCAGTAGAAACAAAAATTTTATCCCTCAAACCCGAAACAAGGAAATGCGTCAACGTCTATACAATAGGAAAGGATGGTTTGTGGAATCATACCTTGTCCCGAGGCTTACTCAGAGACAATACCTCGCGCCTTGCGCAGTCTTCACCTCCGGTCTTAGACAGTGTCTGTGCAGCTCCTGGTCACACCAGGACTGACGACTCCTGGTCTCACCGGGACTGTCGGGATCGACAGTTGTCCTCCGAGTGGCAGAAACCTCCCGCCTCTGAAGTAGTCCACACGGACCACCTGGAACTCCAATCTCCTTGTCCCACAAGGAATTGGAAGGAGTCATACCCTCCTATCAGCGTACTAGTCACCGACACACGCTCATGCCACCAGTTGCTTTCTGCAGTTGTCATTCCCTTGCTGTACCTCCCTTATCGGGTAGCACTTGCTCGGGCTCTCTCTCGGTTACCAAAACTAGAGAGAACGACAACTTCACAGAGCAACTGGTTGCACTGAGTTGTTCTTTGAGAAGCCCCCAATACCCCTATATATATAGGAGGGTCATGGGACAAGGTTCTCTATCCCGGACAATGCAGGACTAAAAGCAGGAGTAGAAAGGTTCAAGATTTTCCACAAAACAACCAACTCGCAACTTGAACCGATCGTTTCATTTATAAAATGGTCGGTTGGGGACCTGAGCCGGTCGGTTGACACCTCAACCGATCAGTTGGGACACCTCAACTGGTCGGTTCACTTCTGAACCGGTCGGTTCGTGGTCCTGGTTAGTTCCCGATTGACTTTCCATCTTTTGTTTCTAATTGGTATCAAATACCAATCCTTGTTCCAATCAAATTGGGCAAGTGAAACGAAAGGAAAATTCTCACCAATACTACTTTCCCAACTTGATCGGTTGCAACAGTTGAACTGATCATTTCAACACTTGAAGCAATCGTTTCACCCTATCCATGAGCCGATCGACTCACCACCTGAGCTGACCGGTTCACCAAGCTGAGCCGATCGGTTCATCACATGAGCCGATTGGTTGGGAGTGCAGATTGTGCAGAATCAGTCAATTGCAGTTTCAATCAATTCGATACTCCAATCAATGCGTCCAACACCTTGAACATTATGATATTGAGCTATCAATTAATTGAGTGTTTAATTAAACTACTAAACTCCTTTAGTAATCAATCTAAACATTGTTTGTGGACAAAACTCCTCTTCCAGGTTAAATCCTATGTGTGTGACCCTACATGTCCATTTCACGTTGGCAGTGAAAGTCCATAACACTTATGACTTCACAAGCAAAGAACGGTGCCTAGTCACACATCAGTGCTACCCAAGTGAAAAAGAAAGTTGGAGAACAACCTTCAATCCTAGAATCCGTGAATGATGTTACAGTGAATGTATAATTCCTTTGTCACAGATATCCCGAATGAACTCGAGGTATGGAACAGTCATCCTGTTAACGTTCATTCATTTTCTTTATCTCAGAGCAGATTGGAAGAGATATGTATGGCATCAATATCACATACTGATTCACACATGCGTGCACATGCCTATTTCAATCCTACTCATCAAGTGGCCTTGGATATCAAACTCCCTTAGGAGGGAAAAATCCCATATCTATCACTCACCCCTCAAAAGCCCCATGTGTCAAAGCCACCCAATCATCATCTTTATAACAACCCATGTTTCAGGACTGCGTTTGATGATGTCAAAGTGTGCCCAATGACATGTGCTGAGTGTAGTGATTTCAGGTCAAAGAATCACACTCACCACCATCACTGTGAGTACTGACTGTGACTACCATGTCATGGTTCCATGTGTCAAACTCACGGTGGGTCTGTCCGGTACACTTGTTCTCTAAAAAGTACCTATGTGTTTGGTTTGATATCTCTATATCATGACTAATGAGATTCTGTCATCAACCAACACCACAATCTAGTCTTGTGTGTCATTGCTGTCTATCTACCTTCCAAAATGATATCCGACTAGGGACATAACAAGAATGTACAAACTCTTAGCATCTGTATGATCTCATCGTTCAGGTCCTGAACCTGAAGGCATACATCATTGAGTACTGTCATTCTCTAGACATTCAATATGATCTATCACTATCTCATATGACTGAACCAGAAAGAATTGGAAGCTTGCCTTTGATGTTTATCAAATCAATCTTAATGTATCCCATCAATCATCCCATGATTGGATCTCAGGGCATACATACCAATAGACTCCCACTTGCACTACGAGCCAATCACCCTTGAATCATATTCATAGTGATCTTCAAACATGTCCCACATGTTACTGTGCTCTAGTGCGAACATAGTGAGTCATGGCAACACCTTGCCAAAGTCAGTTTTTAACTATATGTCTCTCATCTCTTCACTGTACGTCACACGTATGAGATGGAGTTGCCTTAATATGCGATCTAGTATTCATCTGCTAACCTTTAGCCACATTGCATGATCAAGGATTCCATACTTGTCATCAATGAGCAGAATATCTATAAGTTCATCTCATGAACTTCCAGATCCATATAGTATCCACTGTTCTCCAACACATAGATACTCGACATTTCCTTTTAAATGATTTTATTGGAACACTTCCAATTATCAACAAACTTTCACTTTTATATATCATATATATAATTTGCGATTAATTTTCTGTCCTTTCAGAAGTTTGCATCAATGTAACTCTTTACATTGAACTCTTCCTTATCTCCATAGAACTAGTAATTCTCAAGTACTTATCAAGTTCTCATGGTATTCCAATAACCCTTACTGGAAGTAGACAGACATCTATTCGTCATGTCCCACATACGAGTTATCAGGATGAGCACATCATATTGTCATGTCCTACAGACAAGATGACGAATGCATTTTATTCTTGCCATGCAAGATAATGGGATGATTACATACATGATAGATCCACATCTATTCTTAGCGTTCCCATTCTTCATAAGAATTGGACACTTGGCCTTGGGATACTAACTCCATGTAACATGGACAAGTTTTCTCCCACTAAATATGTGTACACTGAACTCTTCAGTACAAAAAGCCAATGTATGCTCTCTCTTTTCTAGGTCAAGAGGTTTTCAAGAACTATCTCTATAGATCTCTATTCCTATCACATAGGAAACATCTCTATCTTCCTTAAAGATAATTTCCACTTTTGGATTTCCATTCTAGAATATTTCATTTCAAATCAACATGTGGAATGTGAACACACTCCCACTAAATCACAGATCCCTCCTTTATCTTTGACATGTCAGTCAAACCCTTTGACTATATCATCAAAGTAAAGATCCAATTTTGAGTTGCTTGTACTCAATCAATTACATTGATTAGTTCATTGTAACTTATAGACTTGATTTGCATTAGTGGATTCATAAACCTTATAGATTGTGTCACGTACACATCCTTGTTTTATTCCTCATAGGAATGCGGTTTTAGTATCCATATGCCAAATGTCTTAGTCATTAAGTTGCAATCAACAAGCATCATCCTTCTCAAAATATTATCCATGTGTCTTAACGCTTAAGACTTATTCACACTTATGGATTTTATTCCAATGGGTGCTACCATCAAGGTCATACCTTATGGTTCACATGGATGTCATTTAGGATGTAATGGTCATAAACCATAACTCAAAATTTGGTTCCTCATATTCATCTAGATAGTTGACTCATCACATGAACAACTCATCACATAGATAATTGAGGTGTAAGGATATAAGAATTCACAACCCTTGTGATTCTTAATTTCTTTTATTAGTGAGGGGTATTCTTAAGAAGAATTCAGTTATTTGATAATCATTCTCTAACTCCTTAGAGTATGATTCCTTCTTGATTTAGACATCACCATGCCTTAATCATGAGTTCATTATGATACACTATCATAATCACTCATAAGGATCTCAAACATTTGGTCCAAGTATTTCATTCATTGATCTCATCAAGAATTAACACTTTACCAAATTCGTACTTCATCTATGATATTCTTGAACACTTCAAGATATTCATATTGGTATTTCTCTAAACACCTTTTGAAGTATTAGCATTTGTTCCAATAGGTATGTAAATACATCACATGTATTATACCTAATAGGATAATCATTCTCCCACTACCATTAGTGAAGATTGATTAATCATGTCCAAGATATTCATGTCTCTTACTGGTTCTCTAACCAAAAGAGTCTAGATTTATCCATCACATGGAAACTAGAAATGAATTTCTCATGATTGATGCTAATTTGATTGTTTGAGTTATCTATTTCTTTTATGTATCATTTTATCTTATGCATATCAAATACCACAAGATAAACAAGGCATTGCCACAAAGATCATATCTCTAGAAATTGAAACATCTCTTTATTGATTGCCATCATTGTCATACAATATGCAAAAATAAAGTGTTTCTATCTATTGGCAAATATGAAATAGCAGTTCATAACTGTATTACATGCCTTTTAGGCTGAAAATAAACTAAAGTACTCCTATCTATGGCGGCAACACTTGCCCCAATTATTGAGTGCTTTACACTTTACATCTTGGTATCATATACCTCAAAAAGTGTTACAAGTTTACTTTTATGACACCTTTAAGTAGAGACGTATGTCGCCTCCTTCTTCTTTTGTTCTTCCAGATAGAGAGGACAATTCCTTTTCCAATGTCCTAGCTTTTGACAATGGTGGCAATTTCCTTTCTTGGTCACGCCTCCCTTGGCCTTGAGAGCTGAAGACGACTTGGGCTCCTGGCTAGCATCAAAACCTTTCTTAGCTTTGCCCTTGCCCTTGCGCTTGGACTTGCCTTTCTTGCTCGTGATCACCATCACAGACTTAGGCTTGTCCTTCTTCATCTGTATCTTGGCTGTCCTCAACATGCCCAACAACTCTGAAAGTGGCCTATCAAAGTTGTTCATGTTGTAGTTCATCACAAACTGACTGTAGGATTCTGGCAACAATTGCAGTATCATGTCAGTAGCCAACTCTTGGCTCAATGGAAATCCCAATCTTGTCAGGTTCTCCACATACCCAATCATCTTGAGTGTGTGAGGACCAACTGGATCTCCTTCTGTCATGACGCACTTGAACAATGCCCTTGAGACATTGTATCTCTCTTGCCGTGCTTGATCTTCATACATGTTTCTAAGATGCTGAATCATCTCAATGACACCCATGTTCTCATGTTGTCTCTGCAACTCATGGTTCATAGAGCACAACATCAAGCACTTTGCATCAATGGCATCATCAACATGCTTCTTGTAAGCATCCCTTTCTGCCTTTGGTGCATTAGGAGCGGGTTCCTCTAGAATTGGAGTATCCAGGACATAGAGCTTTCACTCTTGAGTGAGAACAATTCTCAATGTCCTATACCAGTCGTGGAAGTTTTTCCCATTTAGCTTGTCCTTTCCAAGGACCGATCGCAAAGAAAAGTGATTGTTGTTTGTTGCCATTTGTGCTACAAAAGGAAAATATGCAATTTTAGTCCAAAAACTCATTTTTGACTTATTTGATTGATTTGAAAGTTTGACGATATAATTAGGCCTTTAATTAATTATAGCTCCCACTATTTTAATTCAAATTGATAGCCCTCACCATCAATTTGGAAGATTGCAGCGTACAACCTTCTAGTGGGCAAGATCCTGAAATCCTCTAAGTCATGGACCAGCTAGGGCTGTCACCCACAACTTAGATCTTCTAGGTAGGCAACCTTTGCCAATTGCATCATATGCAACTCTTAATGAATGAACATGCACAACACCTTGCCATGAACATTCCTTGCCTCTGGGCTTAGACGCTCTAAGAATCACCAGTTAAGTCTAACCCAAAAGCCGACACGGTAAACATGCACCCTGCTTTAGAAGAACCTACATGTCTACCCTTCACACTTCCACAAGATAGACGGCGCACCATGCTTTGGCGTAACCTACGCTTGGTCGATCGAGTTTTTCATGTGTGCCGCTAATGGAAGGCATATAAGACTTAATATTTTAATGAGGGATTTGGTTTTTATATACATATACATATCCAATCACCACAATACATAGTACGTATCATATACATGCTATATCCCACAAAAAACATGCAAACTGATAAAAGTGATGATTATGGCCATCCTAATGTGATTCCTCGAGCCAAGAGGAATCACGGTCATCTAGGTCTACATCACATGCAACCTGTACAAGATGATCTCTGTGCTTTGCCTTTCTGGGTTTGATCAACTCATCACATGAATGATCGACTCGCCATCAGACTGGTCGGCTGGGTGCCACCAGCCGATCAGTTGGATCCTCCAACCGATCCGTTTGCCAGGTCGTCATGCATATATTCATGGCCGCCACCCGCTCGTCTTGCTCCTCGAACCGGTCATCAACCGATCGGCTCACTCCTTGAACCGATCGTCTGGAACGTCAACCGATCAGTTCACTCCTTGAACCGATCGTCTCAGCTGTCGTCAGGATGTCCTCCGTTCTTTGACATAACAGGAAAGAATTCTATCCTTATTTTACATTGTAAAAAGAGAAACCTCGAGTTACATTCAAGGGGAGAAAAGGTAGGAAAGAAATCTCAAATTATTTCGAGTTACATCAGGAATAGGAGAAGGAAGATCGGTGCGTAGATCGAGATGCAAGCAACCACATACAACCATACAAAGATAGGGTTTATTGGCCATAACCACGCTATACATTCACCACAAAACTCGTTTAAGGGTGACGCATATCGAGTGCACTCATAATACATATCATATATGTAAATTGGGATTTATGGATTTAGGATTGGACATGCATAAATCCAATTTTATTCGCATCATATGCAATAAATAAAGGAGACAAACCAAAATCGATCATATCGATAATCCTAAAGTATAGAGCAGTTGACGTGGCTCTGATACCACTGTTGGGTTTTAGGGGAGGCAGAGAAGGTAGCGGAAACAAAAATTTTCTCCCCCAAACCCAAAATAAGGAAACACGTCAACGTCTATACAATAGGAAAGGATGGTTTGTGGAATCATACCTTGTCCCGAGGCTTGCTCGGCGACAATACCTCACGCCTTGCGCGGTCTTCACCTCCGGTCTTGGACGGTGTCTGTGCAGCTCCTGGTCACACCGGGACTGACGACTCCTGGTCTCACTGGGACTGTCGGGATCGACAGTTGTCCTCCGAGCGGCAGAAACCTCCCGCCTCTGAAGTAGTCCACACAGACCACCTGGAACTCAAATCTCCTTGTCCCACAAGGAATTGGAAGGAGTCACACCCTCCTGTTAGTGTATTAGTCACTGACACACTCTCCTGCCACCAGTTGCTTTCTGCAGTTGTCTTTCCCTTGCTGTGCCTCCCTTATCGGGTAGCACTTGCTCGGGCTCTCTCTCGGTTACCAAAACCAGAGAGAATGACAACTTCACAGAGCAACTGGTTGCACTGAGTTGTTCTTTGAGAAGCCCCTAATACCCCTATATATATAGGAGGGTCATGGGACAGGGTTCTCTAACCCGGGCAATGCAGGACTAAAAGCAGGAGTAGAAGGGTTTGAGATTTTCCACAAAACAACCAACTCACAACTTGAATCGATCGTTTCATTTCTGAAACGGTCGGTTGGGGACCTGAGCCGGTCGGTTGACACCTCAACCAATCGGTTGGGACACCTCAACCAGTCGGTTCACTTCTGAACCGGTCGGTTCGTGGTCCTGGTCAGTTCCCGATCGACTTTCCATCTTTTATTTCTAATTGGTATCAAATACCAATCCTTGTTCCAATCAAATTGGGCAAGTGAAACGAAAGGAAAATTCTCACCAATCCTACTTTCCCAACTTGCTCGGTTGCAACAGTTGAACCGATCATTTCAACACTTGAAGCAATCATTTCACCCTGTCCATGAGCTGACCGACTCACCACCTGAGCCGATTGGTTCACCAAGCTGAGCCGATCGGTTCATCACATGAGTCGATCGGTTGGGAGTGCAGATTGTGTAGAATCAGTCAATTGCAGTTTCAATCAATTCGATACTCCAATCAATGCGTCCAACACCTTGAACATTATGATATTGAGCTAGCAATTAATTGAGTGTTTAATTGAACTACTAAACTCCTTTAGTAATCAATCTAAACATTGTTTGTGGACAAAAATCCTCTTCCAGGTTAAATCCTATGTGTGTGACCCTACAGGTCCATTTCACATTGGCAGTGAAAGTCCATAACACTTATGACTTCACAAGCAAAGAGCGGTGCCTAGTCACACATCAGTGCTACCCAAGTGAAAAATAAAGTTGGAGAACAACCTTCAATCCTACAATCCGTGAATGGTGTTACAGTGAATGTATAATTCCTTTGTCACTGATATCCCGAATGAACTCGAGGCATGGAACATTCATCCTGTCAACGTTCATTCATTTTCTTGATCTTAGAGAAGATTGGAAGAGATATGTATGACATCAATATCACATACTGATTCACACATGCGTGCGCACGCCTATTTCAATCCTACTCATCAAGTGGCCTTGGATATCAAACTCCCTCAGGAGGGACAAATCCCATATCTATCACTCACCCATCAAAAGCCCCATGTATCAAAGCCACCCAATCATCACCTTTATAACAACCCATGTTTCAGGACTGCGTTTGATGATGTCAAAGTGTGCCCAACGACATGTGTGGAGTGTAGTGATTTCAGGTCAAAGAATCACACTCACCACCATCACTGTGAGTACTGAATGTGACTACCATGTCATGGTTCCATGTGTCAAACTCACGGTGGGTCTGTCCGGTACACTTGTTCTCTAACAAGTACCTATGTGTTTGGTTTGATATCTCTATATCATGACTAATGAGATTCTGTCATCAACCAACACCATAATCTAGTCTTGTGTGTCATTGCTGTGTATCTACCTTCCACAATGACATCTGACTAGGGACATAACAAGAATGTACAAACTCTTAGCATCCGTATGATCTCATCGTTCAGGTCCTGAACCTGAAGGCATACATCATTGACAACTGTCATTCTCTAGACATTCAATCTGATCAATCACTATCTCATATGACTGAACCAGAAAGAATTGGAAGCTTTCCTTTGATGTTTATCAAATCAATCTTAATGTATCCCATCAATCATTCCATGATTGGCTCTCAGGGCATACATACCAATAATTATGAGATCGGGGTGTAACAACTTTGGTATCCGAGCTTAGGATGAGTTGTCGGGGACCATTAAGTTAGTAAGTTAGAGTCATAAGTGTGGCAGATATGAGATTTTATGATGTTATCTCTGAGGATTTGAGTATTTGGATATCCTGGCCCGGTATTTGAGTACCTGGATCAACCAGTATCAAGCTACTTTGTTTATTCTTTCATGTATACCCTGTCCAGGTATACAGTGGAAGGATGGTCTAGAGAGGAACCCTATAAATATTAGGGTTAGAAACAAGATAAGTAACATGAATTAAGAGCATAAATATAAAATGAGATAGAACTTTCATTTCATATTGTTGTTTTGCTGGAGATGAGTAGAAAAGCTATTATATGTTTGAATTCAGATATTTAGTATTTTGAAATATATATGGGTCTTTAAGATTTGTTGTACACTATGCAGTTATAGCATTTATTGATTACATTCATTGTATCAAGTAGACTAGAAATGATCTTTGAATGAGCTTTCCTAAGTGAATAAGTTTTCTTCCACACATTTCAGATGAATAGGAGTTGAGTAATCCTGAGTAGCTCTTGGCTTTAGGACTTCAAGTTCGGCCTGGTCCGGTTGGTAGGATGCATTGCTGGGATCTAATGGCTCCTATTAGTAACATAACAAGAGTAAATTTTGGATAGATTAGATCCAAATTCTAGTATGAATGTATATACTCTAAGATTTTGGAGTATAAGGGAAAGACTGGGATAACTAAGAATCAGTTGGAACTGATATCTAAGATCCAACTTTGGGGCCTCACATGAGAAACCCTTCATTGGGAATAAAGGAACATGACATAAGATTCATATTAAGTTTAATTATTAGTATTATATAAACTCTAAATATGAAATATGGAAAATATATGAGAAAAGTATGTAAGGGGCCAAGATAGTAAGAATCAATCACGAGGAATGGATTATATAACCGAGTATAATGTTTTTATGTACTCCAAAGCAAAGGGAAAATAGAAGAAAAGAGCTAAGTATACAATAAGTACATAGAAGTGAAGAGTCTTCAGAAGAGTTAAAGTGAAGATAACTAGATGAGCATGTAAATCATAAGACTAGGATAAGAAACTTAGTTGAAACAAAGATAAATGTTGGAAATAATGAGCTTGATTAAGGTATGAGGGCTATGATATAATTGGGGGCATGGAATGTATACCTTTATTAATAAGTTTAATACATTCATCCTTACTGCCTCTGGATTCTAAGTCTCTATAGAACAACAAACTAGTTTCTAAAAGAAGAACAAAAGTGTAGCTAAATAAATGAATAAGTCATACAAAGGTAGACTATATCCAGGAAGGAAAACCTTGATTGAAAGAGAAACTGTGTTTCACCCATGCATGAGCCATTTGATTTAAAATGAAGGATATGCATTGTATTAAACATGATTTATACTAGTAGAGAGATTATTGATTTAGAATTTCAACTTCACATTAGTAGAAGGATAAAAGGAAATATATGCAACATGGTATACATGATCATACACATAAAAGAAGAAACATGATCATAAGAGAAAACTAGAAGTTAAAGATGACATGTGGAATAGTATTATATGGTAAGGGGATTATGGAAAGTAAAGAAGGGTTTGAAACATAATGGAGTAATATAGATTATAAAAGAAAGAGGTTGTGAGATTCAAGAAAGTGCTAATTAGTTAAGTATCCTTGTTAATAATTAATTAAACCTACATATGAGAAATGTATTTTTGAATGTTTGAAGATAAGAATTCTAAGCCATAAATCATTTTCTCTTTCATATCTTCCTTAATGAGAGCAATGTGGGAATGAAGTGATAATAAAATGAATCATATATGATGCATAACCACCGTGGTAGAGACATCTAGTGAATGTAATAATGACACACAATATGATGATGAAACCCTAGCAGGGTATTTGAGAATGTAATATATTTGAATGGCCAAGTAAGAGAAAGGAAATTCAATCGATAAGATAAAGAAGACTTTAGTAAAACTTGTGAGATACAAAGTTTGAATTTCAAATTAAGGGAGAAAAAGTCACATCACAATAACATCATGCTACTAATAAGGACCAAACCCTAGAATGTTTAGAGTTGTAGTAGTTCAAGGGATGTCACTAGTGATTTGACCTTGAATACTAGCTTCTCTACAAAACAAGATCATGAGATTTGCACTATGAGAAGTAAACTAGCACTGATAGTAATCCATGGCTTAAAGATAGCTAATCTAAAAGGTAGATAAACAATATGGAAATGATTCAGAGTAAAGAGTAAGATATAAATTTGAAATGTAACAAGTGTGTTTTGAACAAAAGGAGATATACAATATGAGTGAAGTGCGATATGAGATAAATTCTAAAAGTAATAGCAAGAATGATGAATAATCTATTTGTACCTTGTATGTTTCAATTTTAGGGATGTTTAATCTACATAATTAAAATGAGAAGGATAAGTAGAAAAAAGTAAGTAGTAGTGAATGAGGAGAGAGATAAGAGAAAACAATTGATTTTAGTAATATGTGAATTTGTTTTTAGAAGTATAATTTTTTGAAGGTATATTAAGGGATATAAATTGGTTCTACATATGATTTCAGTGTACATATACAAGCAATATGTTAATTAAAGGTGTCTGATAGTTGTAGTCATTCATACTAGTAATCCATCTTAGTATTATACAATTGTGGTATGGTGATATGGGTTAAATGATGATAAAACAAATGGAGGGTTATCCTGAATAAGGTAGTCTTACCTATTCACTCATATGAATAGAAGGGATGATAACCATATTGTATTGATATGTAACCCTAATGAGGTATAGCTTGTTATACCTAGCTTTAATATAACTAAGTGATGGTAATTAGGTATGAATAGTCCTTGAATGACTAATACAATCATTGAGTACTTTGTCACTGTTGTTGAAACCCTAGTATGCTATAACCCAATGGTTACACCTTGAATTATGTGTGGGTTCATACTTGAGAATAATATGGAATGTGATGGTAATGCTTAACCTTATGCATCCATGATACAATGGGGATGCCGCGAGTAGTATTGTACAATTGTTGTTGAATCTAGTCTTCCAACTCAAGACTATTTTTCTATTTGAGTAGCACAATAGTAAAATTCAAAAGAACATGGCGAACTCTCTTTTGTGACTTAGAGGTAATACATAACAATAGTACATATTGAGTCATATGAATTGAGATGGTTGGATCAGATTATCAATGTTGAGGTAACACCTCAAGAGTATAAAAATATTGAAATGGTTGCTTCTCTATCCTATGATTGATTGTGGCAAAGAAAATTTGTTTGTTATCATTGAGAACTGTTTTAACATGTTGTGATTAGAAAAGACATAAAGGACTTGACGTTGAAAACTATATTCAAGTATAAAATACAAGAATGTAATGACATGTAAAATTTCAGAAGATTAAATTAAACTTTGAATATACTTTGTTTGCATATTTATGTTTTGGGGATGAAACTTTTTAAGGGGGTGAGAATTGTAATGACCACATTTGTGCTTAATTGGTAAACTAGGGTTTACCTGAATGATTACATGCTGGATTAGATTGAACATCGTTTAGACTTTATTAATGATAGTAGATCAATTGTGATGTTTCAAACCTAAGAAGAAACTCTAACTATGATTTTAGTTTGAAGAATTAGGGTTTGAGAAATGTAAACCCTAATCGGCAAAAATTAGGGTTTTGATAGTACATGAATATGGAATTTGATCAGGATAGCCGTGTGATAAATTATTTTTCATATTTTCTACAAATTTTTATTTAAATGAATTTTGGATATGATATGTATAACTCAATAATGCATATTGGAGAAAAATTTCAGAATATTTGAATGTTTTTAAATGTGGTTCTCGGTCAAACTATATTTCGACCAAAATGCTGATAGAGTGCTTTTTAGCAGTGTAGTGTTTTATTTTTAATTATTTATTGGTAACTCCAAATGATATGAAATTTTAAATGAAGATCTGATGCTCAAATATAAACAACATGTAAAATTATCATAATTTTTGGATGCGTTTAGACCTTATCAGTAGACGAATTATAGTAATATTTTTATGACAGAAAATTCAACTGAAATAAGAGAATGAATAGTGAGGGGTCAATGTGAAATTGACCCAAGCAGCTCAATTGCTCTATATGGTCAACCTAACACACAAGGAGCTCTCATAATTCGTGATTCAATATAGAGAAATGAAATCCAATAGAGAGAGAGAGGGAGAGTTAGGGTTTGAGAGGAGAAAGTGATGGAGATGCTGACCTAGGGTTTTGCGGTCCGAGGAATGATGAAATCATATAAGTTTAGCTTCTTTGCATAGACTTTAATGGTGAATCTTCTCTCACATAACAAGATTCCATCCCTCCTCTTATTTTATCCAAAATGGTATCAACACTTCCCCTTTTCTCACTCTTTCTTCATAATCCCTCATTTTTAGGGTTTCCGAGTTGAAAGGAAGAAGAATCAGGTGAATTGCTAGGGATTTGATATGAGATCGAGATTTTCAGGGATGAGCTGCTTTATTAAGGTGTTTTCTCACCTTAGGGTGAGTGGGAACTTCCTTTAAACAATATATTGCATGAAAATTGGTTAAATCATCCATAATCTTTGATTGCTTAGTATGCAACTACAAACCCTGAATTGTGTGTTTGATCTAAGTTGTTGCAAAATGATATGAAATAGATTCTTCCTCTATTTGGATGAATTTCAGATGATAAAATAATATTAGAAATGTATACAATACATCCTAATGATAATTCTCTAAGTATTTACAGAGGTTATAAGAGTAAACTGAAATATAGGGAATTTATCTATGATTGAAATTCCTATATAATTAAATAGAGAAATTTGTTTATTTGGATTCCCTTGGTTATGAATGATTGTTTATCTAAATTCATAGTACATATATATTAGATACTATCTTGGATTTCATTTAAGGTGAATAGTATTTGATTGATATCTCAGTAAAGAGGGTGAGGCCCTATATGAGTGGAAAGTTGGAAATTTGTGAATAAATATGGTGAAATCCATTTGAAGTGTTTTTTTTCTTGGCATCATAGACTCTATTTATGAAATGCTATTCTTGATTCATAATATCTCAATGAATGGCATGGCAAACCCTAATTTATCTCAATTCGAGGATTTCATACATATGTTGATTGTATATGACTTGTTTAAAGCAATCTGTATTTAGTGGATGTTTATGACATATTAAATCCTTATGAGATCCATGTGATAAGTGAATGAGGTAAATTAAACCCGAAGGATAGGGTGTTCAATGAATTAAACATTTTGATTACCATGTTCTCAATATGAGATGCACAACCCAGGATTTGGGTCGATGTGCACGTTTTCCAAGAAAGTGCAAATAATTTATGGGTGCAAATGATGATTACTCGTATGTCAAGTAATTAACTCTTATTAGTGTATTAAGAAGTTCAATTGCACGATTCTAGTGTATAAAGTATCAAGTGGACATGTATTCTGTTATTTAAGAATTTTAGTCTGCCTGCAGTTATAAAATGTTGATTTCTCAGTATATTACAGTGTTTTGAGTATATTGCTCTGCCAAGTTTAGAATGATATACATGTTGTGTTATAAACTTCAAATAAATAGACACGGTACCATTAAGATACCAGAGTGAAGTATAAGTAAGGGAAAAGATACAATATAGTAAGAGCTTTCCAAGAATAATAAAATAATAGACATAGGTGCCCTGAACACCGTAGATTCCCTACAGATGTCTGTAATGTATGGAGGAAACGATTCACCCTGACAGCGACCAGTATACGGGGATCGGATCACACCCACAGAGCGTGCGGGGAGACAAAGCCCTTGAGGAAGACTCCTAAGAGAAGATAGGTTACCCAACATGAACCAGAGATCCCGGTGGTAACCCAGAGGTACCCACAGAGCGTACCAAGATGAGGCCCACAGAGCGTCTCAGACCCTCCGCCTATGTACTCAGCCTAGAAGGAGAGGTCCAGTTAAAGGCCAGCTATTTAACCGCCTAAGTCAGACATGATGGTTCGAGTCAAGTAGATCCGAATTCAGTTCTAGGCTTAGCTTCCCGGGTTTTAAGCCAAGTCTTATACGGTGAGATCGTAGTTCTCTACGAGTCTTCATATGTAGAGTACACTGCATATGATCAGGGCATAAGCTAAAATATGTTCATATAGGTTTAAGGAGTTTCTTATAAGTAAGAAAGGCTAAGAAAGATTTGAGTACAGTTTCCCAGCAATTATTCTTTGTATGTTTTTGAATTATTAGTTCTCTTTGAAATTGATCAAGAATGCTCATATATTGATTTGCTCTTGTTGATATCTAGAGTATCCTACCATATTTATGATTGTCAATGTTCAATCTCTTTAAAGCTTACTGGTGTTATAATTGATATCTGTTGCTCAAAAGTAAATCTGTAATTATATCAATGCTTTAGACTATTTCTTTGAAGTACTCATTCACTAAGCGAGTAGGCTCACCCCTCTACTCAAAATATTTAGGGAAACTGTGGGGATTGAAGATATCATTGCATCCGAGTAGATCTTCCACAAGAGTTAAGTCTGAGTATAGTTAAGTTTAGTCGGTCCTTGTCACTCTAGGTCCTTGTAAAGAAATAAGAGAGAGTTGTAAATGATGATGTATAACATTATTCCTCTTTTAGAAATATATGCGAATCAATAAGTCTTATGTGCTTAAAAGTATGAGAAATATAATGATAGTTCATACTTGCATTTTTACTGTTGAAATCAGATTAGAGAAATAAATGTTTAGATTCCCTTGTAAAGTTAGTTTATTTGGTTCAATGCGAGAAAACAAAAAGTTTGAAAAAGAAGAAAAAGTTAAGGGTGATCTTTGTATTACGTTAAATCCTCAATTTATCCCCTAATCTCATGATTAATGGTAATTGTGAGATCGGGGTGTAACAAAAAAGGTATATCTCGCCCTTAAACCCTCCCAAAAACCCTAGCTAGGGTATAATCTTGCAAAGCTTGTATCTTTCTCACTCTCAACCAAATGTCAAGGTATTTTGTATTATTTTGATTGGAAAAAGACCATATTTTCAACAATGATGACTATTATCCCTATTTTCATTCATATCTATATTGATTTACTATTTTATGACACTACATGCTCCTTAATCATCTAAACTTAGGCAAACTTGCAAATCCTGTGACTCCAATGACTTGTTGCCCTATTTCTAAGTACATATGTAACTTCTAGTCTCTTGAAATGAAATTTAAGTGATCTAGTACACCTACTTGCTCTATAAGACTGTTTTCATGTATCATGCCTTATAAGTTGTATTTGGATGTACTAAATTTTGAAACTTGATCATATGTGATACTTTGACCTATTTATCACAACGTAACCTTATAGCATAGAAAATTAGTAGATTTTGTGTTCTTATATGACATGATTAGTCTAAGATCTTATGCCTCCTAGCCATGAATACCTAGTATGACTCTATCATTTACCTCTCTATAATAGTATGCTGCATATGTGATGCTAATGCATATGTTGATTGTTGGGCTCTAACCTTGATAGATCAAGATCTAATGTTTTACATGCAATCTTTATGAGTTCAAATCAATATAATCATCATGATATATCTCTACGTCTTAACTTGATCTCCTATGATCTTTCATGATCATATGTTTTGGAAATAAGACTTGTTGCATGGAATTGATGTCATATGACTAAATGTAGCTTTGCATGTTTAAACATTGATGATAATTCATCTCTCATGCTTCCTCACTTGTCAAATCAGACCTTATCTATATCTTGCTTTACTCAAAATGTGAATGGTTTTCCTAGACCTAGGCGTTAATGTTGTTACCTATGCTATGATGAACTGACACCTGCATGTTTGGAACTTTGGAAATGATGTTTGATTAAACTGAAACCTTGGTCTAAGGGAACATCCAAATGAATCATACGATGTTATATTATCAAAACCCTACATATCTAAGACCTACTATTATGTCTTTTTACATCTTAGGTCCATGTTGGCTTGGTCCTTCCTTGGGAATCTCTCTCATGAATCATCAGTTGAACTCTACTCACAGGGTACACTTAATCTCTTGACACTACTATGATACTGGCTTGTTTGTATGTATGCTCGTATGAATGCTTGGCTAGATAATTACTTGTTTGATCTACTATTCCCTATGAATACTACTTTCATGTCTACTATAATATGTTGATAAACCTTAAACATAACATATAGAAATCCATTATATAACCTTGTGTACCTGCTTGAATTCTCAGGGTAAGGGAACAAGACACGAACGAAACATGGTTAGCTCATTGACTTTGGTCTTGAGGTCCCTCATGTAGAAATAGGGAGCATAAATGCCCCTCATGAACCCTTCCTTGGGAAATGGTCTGTCATGGAACCATTTATTTCCCAAATCCTAACTCTAGATGACTACACAATCATTGGTTATAGGACCTAGGCATCCATCCCTAGCATGGTATTAATGAAGCACGAATGCAGAAGCATATAGCTTAGCATACATGAATAGATAACAAGATAAAGGCACCAATCATAATATCAACATCATACAAGATATATTAAACAACATTGTTTATTACAAGCTTTCAATTACATATTCAAGAGTACAAGTTTACAAGTCTACTCATATGTACTAGGGATCTTACAACAAGAACACCTAACATAGCTCACCAATCCCATCAACTTCTAGCCATATATGAACCAATAAAATACGTGAAACAAGGTGGGTCAAGCACACAAGGTGCTGAGTACAAGGCTAAAAGATACATATACATAAGCTTTGCATAATTTGAAAATATTTGCATAAGAAGATGAGCAAGAATGAACAAGTTAAGTACTTAGCAAAATGAGAGCCCATATTTTATGTCATTTTACTCCAACTATACCATTAATATCATGTATCATAAGGCCTTTGATCAATTTCCCAGTGGAAGGATCTATAAGGGTGCTCAAGATTAGCTAACTGTTTTATATGTGAGGGACCTCAATAAACAAAGTCATGAGAAAAAACCTATTTCAACATTTGTATAATGGAGTTTTATATTATGTGTGCAAGTTATAAAACAATGAGATGAGATAAGCATCGATTACAGTACTAGCATACTACATGGAAATATTTGAGCAAGTAAACATGCATACATACATATCAATCTGCAAGCAAGAAAGCCAATATAACTATTTAAAGACTGTACCTAATAAGAGATTCTTAAATTACTTATCCTTGACCATCTAGCCCCAAGCAACACTTGGTAAAATATAAGATTGCATGTATGCATTAGATTCACATCATTAACCCTAACTAGTTCCAGTTTAGGGTTTTTGGCCAAGTTAGGTTCCTTATTGCTTAATAACATGTTTAATGATCTTTAATGATCTAGATTTCACCATGAAGGTGTTGTTCAAGTTTCATGTCATTTTGATGTCCCAGTCATTTTCTATGATATTTTCAAAATTTTGAGCCACTTACTTGCGTAACAAGGTCATAAGACTCATAATAGGGAAAAAAAGGCCATATCTCATCGGCACAAGAGGTCCAAGTATAAAAGATGATGTAGATCTACAAGGTAAGGACAAGGTTATCATATCTCAAAGGTGGGTGGATGGCCCTTAGAGTCTTATCATCATCTAATCAAAATCTATGACATGATTTCCCAATTCAACATATAAGGCCCATGTCCTAAGGTCCCAACATATGGATTAGATGGAACATTCATACCTAGGGGATAATGAGGGGTATAGAATCCCTGATTTGAGTATAGAGGACATAATAAAATAGATTCATATCATGATTGGGGCACAAGAAAGACAAACAATTCATATTATCACATAAGGTAGCCATTAGGGAACTTAAGGTCACCTCCACTACCATTTCCAAACATGGGGTGAAACTTTGTCATAGGGTATCAAAACATCATGGTACTACAAATTTTAAGGATAGGAAGGAGTGTGATGTACAAGGTATGTCAAACATAACTTTTGAATCAAGTATATCCAAACATCAACATAAATGGGTCATATTCAAAGCATGATAAGCGTTGCAGACACACATAGAAAGTAAGGGACTAGGGGCTATTATTAGCATTGAGGAGAGACATGCATTACTGATTTCAAGGTTGATCAAGCATTTTGTGTCATTAGTAAGAAAGGTTAGCACTTTAGGGAAAAAGCATCATTAGTCCCAAATACTAGCCACATATACATTTCAAGGGTCATTCATGAGCAATAGATGTGATTAGAACCCTCATATAGTTCAAAGTTGCATAAAAGTTACTTATTTGACAAATATGACAACAAGAGTGCGTCAACATTCAATATTTTACATAATCATGCATTTGTTACATTCATATGCTCTAAGATTACACTTTTTAGGGAGAGAAGGGGAGTAAAAGGTTGAATTAGTGTCTGCAACCTAGTCCATTGAGTAGGTATTGTTGAGAGTGTGAATTTGGTATATCGTTTCACTAATTTTGGCAAAGGGATCAACAAGATATGAATTTATGAAGGTTCACATCAAAAACGTTTTAGAACTGGGGGGGGGTGTTACCATTGAATCGATTTGTGGATGTAGGGAGCAATCTGAGGCACTAGATGACGATCTAGCGGCTGTGCCGATGCCTCACACCCACACTCCTAGTGAGTGGGCCCCACATGTGATGCGGCTTGTAGCCATAGGCGAGCACCTTGCTTGAGTTCCTCCTGACTGCTCTTGACCAGTCCTATTGCCAATGTGGCACTTGTGGGCCGCTATTCTTGTGGGGTGCTGATCCTCTGTTGGCTGCCCGCTAATGGCCATTGTTCCCCTCGTCACTGCCTCAATGCGACATGACTCTTCTCGCATGAGAAGCTTGCTGAACCAATAGACAAAAGGGTGAAGGACCCTTCCATCTTGGTCATCAAGAGGCTACACAGCCCGAAAAAGTCACTACGAGCATCGTGATGATCTTAGATGAGGCCAAGGATGCTAGAAGCGGCGATGCTCAAACCACGTGCTAGGGCAGTGGCTAGGGTTGATAGAGAAGTAGGAGAAAAGGGCATAGCCCTAGGGCATGAGAGAGGGAAAAAACAAAGAAAGAGAGAGAGAGAGAGTCAGGGAGGAGCAAATAGGATTTTTATTTGTGCTAAAGGGGAAACGACAGACACCAATTGGAGGAGGTAGGAATGGAACATTGCTCCTTGCACCGACAAAGGTACATTGCTAGGAGATGACTCCTAGTCCATTAAATCACCATCCAATGCTTCTCGCTGAACATGGCTTTAGAAGAGTGGCACATGGGTTGCGTGACATTTGGGCCCAATTATGCACAAAATAACTCAAAATTGATCAGAAAGCATGTAATTTGCTCCAAGTTTCATTAGCTCATAACTTGGGCTCTAGAGATCCGATTGAGGTGATTATTGCATTGTTGGAAAGCTAATTGAGACCTCTTTAACATGAAATACAATGTAACAAAGAAGGTCATAGGGATGAGATTCAACTTAGGATTCAAAGAGGTGACATGATATAGCATGAAATTTAGTCCAATTTCTCAAATTAGAGCTGCATCATATGAAATTAGTCATCAAGGTGATCAAATTGGAGTGTCACCACACTCAAACCTTGAAATAGATATCCAACTGAGTAAGAAGGGCACTTTATGAGAGAGGAAGGGGTCCAACAGAAGAGAGAGCAATCCAGGTTGTCACATGGTCAAAGGCCTATGGTGACATAATAGGCAAAGAAATGTAAAACATGTTATGTATAAAAGAATGTCATTAAGTGTTCTCATCTTGTTTATACTTCTTGTTATTTATTATGTTTCTAGCCAAGAAAATTTTATATTACTCATAAACTGTGGTTGCATGTTTTTCATAACTTACTCAATGCACCCACATTGATATATTTTGTTTATTGAATTTGTAGTTGCTAAATGAAGATCCGTTGTACTCAGACTCTAAGATCATAAATGAAACACCAATGGGTTACTTGAATATAGAAATGGGTACGTATCTCTTATAACCATATTTAGTATCTCATTATCTCTTTAGTCTGTTTGTTATAGATTTTACATATATATTTCCTGTGTGAAATATTTATGCCATTCTACAGATGGACTCCCAAGTACACTCACCTTTGGATTTTTAGCCATTAGGAGTGTGGATCTAGGGTAACAAATAGTTCCATGACACTACTTCTTTCCATGTCTTGCATATTGGAGCATACGTGAGATCCACATATGGTATCTAGTACCCAATATGACGAATTAGATAGGTTTATTGCAATAACATATATACCTGAAGTGAAGATCACGACCCCCATCTTATTCTTCCTAAATGCCTTCAAGTACAGAAGACATATTCCTCTTATACATTTCTTTCTCCTTGTCTTGATGTTGAAGATATGGATTTGAGGTTAGCCTCAAAACTCTTCATGGACCTTGATTTCATCATTGGACTCGACTTTGATGATCACCATCATGGATTTGTCCTTCTTCTTCCTTGCTTCAACATTTATCAACATGCCAAGAAAATCTGACAGCGTTCTTGCCATTTTATTTAAGCAGTAACACTCTAAGTGGCTATATGATTTAGGTAATGATTTCAGATTCATATCTATGTCCAACTCTTGGATCAAGGAGAATCCCAGTTCTTCAAGATGATCCACATGCCCAATTATGTTGAGCACATGGGTCTCTACCGTGTCTCCCTCTGTCATCTTACACTAAAAAATCGCCTTTATAACATTGTGCCTTTGTTGCTTTGTGAGATTATGGTTCACATTCCTAAGATGCATTACAAATCTCAAGAATCCACATGACTTTGCATTGATCATGCAACTCATAGTTCATTTAGATAAGAATAAGGTACTTTATGTGTAGGGCATCATTGGCATGCTTCCAGTAAGAATCCACTTTGTCCCTAGATGCATTAGGAGCTAGTAATTCAGACACTGGTTTATCTTGGACATAGAGCTTGCACTCTTCATTGAGAACCCTTATCAAAGTCCAAAACCAATCATGGAAATTTATCCCATTAAGTTTGTCCTACCCAAGGGCCAATTGCAATGATGATTTGATTGTCATTTAATTCTACAAGAGAAAATATTGCATTTTTGTCAAAAAACTTTTGATTTGGTTTGACTTGAAAAAAATTTGACGATATTAAATTAGGTTAATTAATTAGTTCTCCCATTATTTTATTCAAATTGATAGCCCTCATATATTAATTCAGAAGATTTCAATGTACAACCTTCTAGTGAGCCAAGATAAAAATCAATTTAACTATTACCCAACCAATGCCAGCGTCCATAGTCAATTATTAAGGTAGGAAACATTTGCCAATTGTATCATATGTAAGTCTAGGATAAATGATATGTGAAACCCCTTGTCGTAGTCATTTTTATGAATTTGGTGCTTAATCCCATTAAGAACACCAGTTAAGCCTGACCCAAATGACAACACGATAGATATGCACCCTACTTGGGTAAAACCTACATATCTACCATCACACTTCCACGAGATAGACGACACACCATGCTTTTGTGTAACCTACACTTGGTCGATGAAGCTTTTAATGTGTGTTGGTTATGGAAAGAATATAAGACTTAATAGGTTATTTGAGGGAGTTTGTATTTATAAATACATATACTTTATCCCACATATATCTAGTATGTATCATATAAATGCTATATCTCACAAGGAAAATGTGCGTTAAAAATAGGTGATGGTTTTGGCCATCCTAACGTAATTACTTGGAGCAATAAGGAATTACCACAACCTAGGGTCTACATATCATGCAGAAACCTATTGTTGTTGAAGATTTGTGCTTGCCAATCTGGGTCGATCGATTCAACTCTTAAATCGGTCGGCTCACCTCTTGGCCAGTCGGTTGGTTGCCTCCCTAGTCATCTAGAGTCTGGTCCACCACCTTCTGAGTCATCCAGTTAATCGCTGGGCCTCTAGTTGATCGGTCCTCCTTGGTCCTCTATGGTTCTCCAGCTTGTCGGCTCACATTCTTTATATTAACAAGAAAATAAACTATCCTACTATTACATGATCATAGAGAAACCTTGAGTTAAATTTGAGGGGAGAGAAGGTAGGAGAGAATAATACTTTTACAACTAGAAGATAAGATAGAGGCTCGGTATGAAAATCAAGACAAAACAAGAAATAAACACACAACCACCATGCACAAATAATCCGGGTTATTGGTCATAACCACTCAATACATCCGCCATCGAAACTCACTTTTAGGGCGACACATGTAAATTTCATATATATATCATATCTATACTACTTTGCGATTTATGTGTAGTATTTGGTCGGACATTTATATTCCCATCATATGCAATAAATTAATGGTAAAACCAAAAATCTGATTATATCGATAATCCCAAAATATAATACATTGGTGTAGCTCTGATACCATTGTAGGGAAATATGGCATCAAGTAGGTAGTGGAAACAAAATTTTTACTACCATATTCTCTATTAAATCTGCATATCACATCAATAACTATATAATGAAAAGGATGGTTTCGAGGATATACCTAGTCCTAGAGCAAGTCCAAGGACAATGTCCTCATTGTAGTAGTCATGCAATATTTTTCTAGTTGCACTGGGATGACGCATGCAACAATTCCTGGTCTCACCACAGATAGCATGTTGACATTTTCCTCCTAGCGGTAGGCAATAACCTCCATGCCTCTATGGAAGTCCTATGCTTTTGCTAGAACAAACATGAATGAGTTGTCCCTCCTATTGGTGTAATAGTCACCAACATGCTATCCCACATTTGTTCTCCCTTACTATCCCTCCCTTTATCGGGTAGGACTTTCTCGAGCTCTCTATTGGTTACCACAATCAGTACAATTGTCAAAGGCAATTGAGTTGTGTCTATAGGAATCCCCCAATACCCCTCTATTTATAGGAGGGGCTAGGGTCAGGGTTTCCAGTCTATGTGGGAGTGGAAGGAATCAGAAATTCAAAAAATTTTGTAACTTGCACAAGCAAAGTAGTTGGTTCAAAATTGAACTGATTGGTTGGCATGTGAGCCGATCGGTTCACCCAATGAACTAGTCGATTTGACATGTTTCCCAATCACAATTGTATTGGAAATTCTAATCCAGTTAATGCATGCCATGAGGTCATCACTAATCCTTGATGCAATTGAATTGTACATCTCAACTGGGTGGTTCATCTCATGAATTTGTCATATCACAACCATGATCCAATTGGTTCACTCAGTGAACTGGTCATTTTGACCCTATTCATCTAGAATTCACCCAATGCAATATCTAATCAACTTGACACTCCAACCAGCTATTTCATTACATGAACCAATCGGCTGGGAGTCCATTCAGTTGATTTGTTTGCTTGAATTGAATACCTAAACACTTTAACAATCAATTCAATTGTCATTCATGATTAAACTCTTCTTCTTATTGTATCCTATGTGTGTGACCCTATAGGTCCCATATTATGTTGGCAGTAAATGTCCATAATCAATCTTGGCATCACAAGTAAAGAGCGGTGCCTAGTCACATTCCTCATTGCTACCCAAGTAAATGGAAAGTTGGAGAACAACTTCAACCTACAATCTGTGCTTCATTTTGCAGTGTTTGTATAGTTTCTTTGTCACTGATATCCATATTGAACTTGAGGCATGGAGTAGTCATCCTTTTCAACATTTAATCCCTGTTACTTGCTATAGTAGACTGTCTGAGATATATGCAACCTCAATATCATATATTGACTCAAATGTGCATGGCCATGCATTTCTTAGTCTCAATAATCAAGTGGCCATGATATAATACTCTATAGGGGGACAAATCCCATATACATCACTCACAGTCATCCCCATGTGTCACAGTGCACCCGATCATCACCTTTATATCAACCCTTATTTAGGATCACAGTGGATGATGTCAAAGTATATCGAACAACATGTCATAAGTGTAGTGACTTCAGGTCTAAGAACCACAATCACCACCAACACTATGAGAACTAACTATGACTACAATTGTCATGGTTTATGTGTGTCACTCTCATTGTGGGGTCTGTATGAAACACTATAATCTAAAAAGTATCTATGTGCTTGGTTTGATATCACATATCATGACTGATGAGATTCTGTCATCAACCAACACACACTCTAGTCTTATGTGTTATTGTTGTCTCTCAACCTTCTACAATAACATATGACTAGGGACATAATGAGAATATATATTCTTAAAATCCGTATGATCTCATTATTTTATTCAAGTCACATACTTGAAGACATACGTCATTGAGTAATATCATCCTCTAGAAATTTATTATGTTACTTCTTTATCTCATGACTGAATAAAACAAAATAATTTGGAAGCATGCCTTTATAAATTATCAAATCATTTGCAAGTTACTCCATTACAATCATCATATGATTGGCTCTCTGGGCATACATACCAACATCCCATCCATCCCCAGGTTGCATGTGATGCAATAGGAAAAAATTGCCTACCTAAATAACTCACTTGTGAGTGTTTAAAAAAATGTGTCTCATATTTCAATAAAATATGTCTTGGTCCACTATAAAGTTATTTTTGTAACTTTCCAAATTGATAGTGAGGGATATTATTTTGAAGAAAATATTGGGAGTGGACATTTATTTAAAGGCCAAATTAAATGCAATGATTTTTCAATTCAAAATTTTATTGCTGCATATTTTTCTTTGTATATCTCTTGGCAAATAGCAATAACTTTTTTTTTGTGATTGGTCTTAAGAATGGAAAGCTTCATGGGACACTTTTTTTGGATTGATACCAAACTTGAGATTTTTTCTCAAACATGAGCATATTATCGACATATTTGATCATGATTTTCACAAAGAATCCACTTCCAATGTACCAAAGGCTGAAAAGGATGCATCCAAGATGTATTCCAATAATTCTAATGTTCGACATGCCTCATGCTAGCATCCATCATGCCTGACCTACAGAGGCAACATGAGAACATTGAGGCCACTGAAATGATTCAAAATCTTAAAATTTTTTGATGGATAATCTAGACAAGAGAGGTATGATGTATCAAAGGTGTCATTTCAAAGAATGTTGGTAGAAGAAAACTAGTTGGTCCTCATGTGCTCAAGATGATTGGAAATGAGAAGAACCTATAGAGACTGGGTTTCCCCATGGGCCAATAGTTGCACATGGATGTGATTCTATAATGGTTACATGAATATTATAACCAATTTGTCATGAACTTCAAAATGAATGAAATGCTTAAGATGCTGCCAGAAATACTCAGCGCGTCGCAAACCGCTGAGCTAAACATGAAGAATGTCAAGAGTGGATCTATCTTGATGGTAAACGCAATGAGAGGAAATACAAATCGAAAGAAAAAGTCTAAGAAAGATTCTTAGACCAAGTACTAAATCTTCTTATCTGAAGACAATGGGAGGTGTGGCCAATTGGAAATTGTCACCATTGTCATAAGCTTGGACACTAGAAGAGAAATTTTGCAATCTACCTGGAAGAACTTAAGAAGTCAAAGAGGATAGATATCTTCGCCTAAGGTATATATGTTATTGAGATTAAATTTTCTATTCCATCATCAGTATTGGATAGTGAAAATTGAACTCAGATAGTGAAAATTGAACTCACATATTGTTCTATGTCAATGATTTGAAAAAAAAGTAGACCCCTTAAGAAGGGAGATGTGGAACTATGAGATACTAATGGGGCAATGGTTGCTGCTATGGTTCTAGGAGCATATGCTTTGCCTCTGCCCTTGGGGCTTGTAATAGAATAGAGAATTACTATTACATACTTGCCATAAATGGAAATATTATTTATGATTTTTGTTTAGACAAGAATGGATTTTCATTCCTAATAAATGATTGACGTTTTTGTATAATTTTGGGTGATTTATTTTATGGTAGTACTTTACTGTCTTATGGTCTTTATTTATTAGATATTGAGATATGTGTTTATCAAGTAAATACCTAACACCTTAAGATGCATGATTTAAACCTGAAATACCTCTGGCACTGTCACTTGGGCTATATAATTAGAAACAACATTGAAAAACTCCATAAATATGGATACTTAGGCTTGTTTGATTTTGAATCTCTCGAGACGTGATTCATGCTTGTTTGGTAAGATGTCAAAGGTGCATTTTACTAGTAAAAGTGAGAGGGCAACTGAACTTTTAGAACTCATACATACTGATGTATGTGGTGCTTTTAGTTCAAGTATCAGAGGAGGGTATCAATACTAAATTACATTTACTAACAATTTCAGTAGATATGGATATGTGTATCTCATGAAACACAAATCAGAATCCTATGAAAGGTTCAAGGTATTCAAGAATGATGTAGAAAACCAACTTAGTAGAAAATTAAGACTGCTCAATCTGATTGAGGAGGTAAGTATTTGTGCCAAGAGATTGAGGACCACCTCATGGAGTATGGTATTATATCACAATAGACTCCACTAGGAACACCACAACATATTGGTCTTTTAGATAATAGGAATTGCAAATTGTTATATATGGTGCGGTCTGATGAGCCAAGCCTGACTTCCTAATTCCTTTTGGGGTATGATCTAGAAACTATTGCATTTACAGTTAACAACGATCCTCTAAGTTGATTCCAAAGACATCATATGAGATATGGACTCGAAAGCATCCCAATATGTCTTTCATATAGATTTAGGGTTGTGAAGATTATATGAAAGCATCCATTACCTAAGAAATTGGGACCAAATATGATAAGTGTTATTTTGTGGGGTATCCTAGGGAAACCAAGGATACTATCTCTACATTCCTTCCCTAAACAAAGTGCTTATTATTAAAATTGGTACCTTCTTAAAGAAGCAATCTATATATAGAAATACCAATGGAGAAAAAAATAGAATTTGAAGAAGTGCAAGATACACAAAATGGCAATGAACCTAAAGAGGAGCATGAGGAGGCATCACAAGTTGTTGTGGCACAACTCGACCCTCAATGAACACACGAACCTTGTAGATCTAGTGGGATTTTCCATGAGCCATAGAGATTTAGATTCCTCGTGACTCAAGATGGTGAGGTGTTGGTCATTGATGAAGATGAGCCAACCACCTACAAGGAAGCTATGGAGGGACCAAAATTTGGGAAGAAGCTTGAAGCCATGAGATTTAAAATGGATTCCATTTATAACAAAAAGGTATGGAGGACCATGGGGGAACTACGTGAAGGGGTAAAACCCATTAGGTACAATTGGGTATTCAAGACGATGACTGACATTGATAGGAATGTCTAGATCTATAATGAGAAATTAGTGGCTAAATGTTTCAAACAAGTTCAAGATTTTGAATATAATGAAACTTTCTCACCAGTTGCCATGATCCAGTTCATTAAGATCATGCTAGCCATTGCAACATAACATGACTATGAGATCTGGAAAATGGATGTGAAAACTGCATCCATTAATGAGAATCTACTAGAGTATGTACATATGACACAATATGAGGGTTTTAGATCTTCAAAGGATGTTGGAAAGGTATTTAAGATGGAATGGTCAATCAATGGATTGAAGTAAGCATCCAGAAGTAGAAATCTTCATTTTGATGAATCACAAAGATTTTTTCTTCATCAAGAATTAAGAGAACCTTGTGTTTACAAGAAGGTTAGTGGGAGCATTTTAGTATTTTCATATTGTATGTGGATGATATACCACTCATGGGAAATGGTATTCCAACTCTAAAAAATTTCAACTCTAAAAAAGTCAAATAGATGGTTGGAAAATAGTATCTCAATGAAATACTTAGGAGAAGCCACCTATATTCTAGGTATCAACATATATAGAGATAGATCAAGAAGGCTTCTTGGATTAAGTTAAAGTACATATATTGAATAAGTGCTGAAATGATTCAACATACAAGAGTCTAAGAAAGAGAACATACCCATGTGTCATGGGGTAAGTATTTCAAAGGCCAATTGTACTGATTCTTTGTAAGAAAGGGACCACATGAGTAAGATTACATATGGCTCTACAATCACATATTTCAAGTACACAATATTTCGTACAAGTTTAGATGTATCATATGGATTGAGCATGATGAGAAGATACTAGGCAGACAATAGTGAAGGTCAGTGGACTACAATGAAGAACTTACTTAAGTACTTGAGAAGAACTAATGATGCTGTTTTAATACATGGAGGTGAGGAAGAGTTGATTGTAAGGGGTTACACTACTACACACTTCCAAATCGACAAAAATAGCTATTAGTCATAATTTAGTTATGTGTTTTTCCTTAATGGTGGTGTTGTCAAGTGAAAGTGTTCTAATCAAGAAATAGTAATTGACTCCACCACCAAAGATGAATATATTGCTACATCACATGATGCAAAGGAAGATATATGGATGAAGAAGTTCATCGGTGAACATGGAGTTGTTCCAATCACTACTGACGTAGTAGAATTATACTGTAACAAAAATTGGTCCATTGAGCAAGACATAGAACCTAGATTGCATCAATGTACCAAGTGTATTATTCAACGCTTCATATTATATGAGAGATTGTTGAGCCACAAGTTGTGAAGATTAGCAGGGTACTGACAGAGAGAAATATTGTTGATCTCTTGACCAAGGTGTTATTACAGCAAAAGCATGATGGTCAGGTTAGATCTGTTATTATAAGATACCTAATTGATTGGATTTAGTTCAAATGGGTGACTATTTTTGTATATTTCCTAGAATACAATGATTAGATGATGTCTATAGTATTCTATACTTTAGATTTTATTATTAAAGGAAATTCCAATTTATCAATGCACATTTAATTGTTGCAATATTAGTGTATATTAAATGTCCTTGAAATAATTAGTTCAAAGCCAATGACTTCAAGTTTGTGACTTGAGCATGATATGATAATGGATTCTAAGAAGAATACTCTTATAAGGTACCCTAGTCAAATACTATTTCAGATTGGAAAACAATAATACACATGAGACTAGTATGTGTGGTGACGGATGACCAAGTCTTGTGGGTCATAGGTATTGGAAACGAAGTCGGATTAATAGATACTTGTTAGATAACAAGTGTACTTGTTTGACTAGCCTTGAGAGTGATTCATGTACATTTACATGATAGTCATAATCAACTCTCAAATGCAATAATGGTGTTGTGGTCCTTTGACCTGAAGTCACTACAATTGTGATGTGATAGCCATCATGCTTTGACGCTGCCCAACCGGATCTTGAAGAAGGTTTCCGTAAAGGGAGTGATTGGGTATGATGTGAACCATGTTACACACTATGAGTAATGTATAATCAATTTGTCCCTCCCATATAATGAGAGAGATATCCAAGGCCACTTGATAAGTGAGACTAGAGAAATGCATAGCCAGGCTCATGTGAGAAAACATATGATACTAAGATCATGTGCATATTTATAGTCTACTTTGATATCAAGGAAATTAGATCAAAATAATGAGGATGATATTTCCATACCTCTAGTTTAAATATGGACGTCTCTGATAAACAAATTATACAACATGGTAACACTAGTCGTTGATTGTTTAATCGTCTCTAACTAATCCTACTACTTTGGTTGCAATGATTTGTGTCTAGATACTCTCCATTTAATATGGATCATAATAATGATAAGTGAATCCATATCTAATGTAGTATGGTGTCTATAGGGTCACACACATAGAGATAGCTTGAAGAAAGGCTAAATTGAACCTTATTACAATTGTTTCAATAAATGTAGGGACGTAAAAGTAAGTTTTAAGGACCTAGAAGTAAACATTGATATAGGCATTAAAAGAAATTCGATGAGTGAAGTCTCTCTATCCTTGTCGATACGAAGGTGAAACAGAACAATGTCAAGAAGGTGACTCAAGGAATTCAAGGACCTAGAAGTAAACATTGATCTAGGCATCAGAAATTAGTTTCCATAAGTCAAGGACCTATCCCTCAAGGAAAGAGGCAAGTCTGTATGACACCTGGACTCACAAAATGGTATGTTCTGCAAGACCCAACATGAAAAATTCCCTCATTCTGTGATAGATTCCACATCCCTACCAAATAGGATTTCGGAAGAACTATCCTCTCCACTCCACTATATATATGACATGAGAGGAGGCTATCAAGGTATGCCTCAATCTTGTCATTGTTTCCTATAAGATTTGAGAGTCTCTAAGGGAAACTTAGAGAGAGAAAGAGGGAGAGGAGGAGACTAGAAACTTCAAACTATATTCAAGCACTCGTGTGGATACCATAGAGACAAGTTCATATAGAGAATTTGTTCCAGACAAATATCTTCACCAGGGACACATGAATCACAGAGAAGATCTCCAAGGAGAACAACACATTTTGCAACATGTGTTCTACCATAGGGGATCATATCCCACATTGATAAATCCAAATTTGTGACCTTGGGATCTATTCCAGTCACTGACATAATTTGGTGATCCGTCACTAAATATCAACAGCTGATTGCCATGATGTGCTGCTGAAAAATCAATATTCTGCATGCAACCTGTGAATTTTTTTAGTGTTCTAGGGACACCAAAACTGAGTTTCATTTTCTGATCTGATGAAACTCAAAAGATATGTAGATTGTACGGTTCATATCTACACTAGTCATTACAAGTTGGATGGTTGGAACCCCTTTCGTGATAATGTATAAACTTGTAAACCCTAATCTTGTTTTGGTGCATTACATGGATCCTACATGAAGGATTCTTGGGATAATTTTATTCCATTGCATATTCCACTCCCAATATTCCTACAAGATCAACTCCAAACCAACCCTCTATATCACTGTAAATCATGAAGACATAAAGATTCTTTTACTATTTAATTATAATCAGACATGACTCATCATTTTCCTCCTTTGAACACTTTTTACATTGGGTATTAAAGCTAGCAACTGCAACCAACACTAATAACTATAGCTACATAGCTCTTGAAAAGAAGTCATAGGTGATATTACCTCGACTATTCAAGTAGCTCCTAAAACCTACAAGGAAACTTTCCTCATAATGAAAATTAATGAATCCATAAACCAACTCTTTGTAAGGCCTTTGATCCATAACAATAATGTAGTACCAACCTAATGAGGTCAATAACTCATATTTTAACATGATTGAGATAGATTCATTCCCCAATATGATCCCATACCAAAAACAAAAGCGAGTGATAACTAAAATAAATTTGACTTGAGGTTTCATGTGTGTCATGTAGAAACCCATAATTACATTCCACAACAACTTTAAGTATTTCCTAGAATATTTTATGACCATCGCATGTAAATAAATAAAGTGGGACTATGGTTAGGATGAGTAATTAGTCATCACAGACATGGAATCAAAAGTTAAGTCACTATTGCTTTAAATGACAATCTAGGGGGAATCGATACCATGGACAAAAGAGGACAATATGACATAATGCTCCCCTTTTTGGCACCCTACTATTGTGTGGATAACCAAGTAATACTTGAATAGATAATGGAAACATAAATCCTGCTACATATTTTGAGTTCCATAATGGGTAGAACAATAGGGTCACAAAGTTTGCACACATGCTACAATAATTCCACTGTTGTTGAAGAATCACATGAAGATTTTAGCAATTTGACTATATTCTTAGATTATACATCAAGATATGATGACTACATCACATATGAAGTTGATGTGCAAATGCTCTTTACAAGAAATGACACATTCCCAAAAAACTTTATAGTCCTTTCGTTATGTCCAAGTGGGATTCCCAACAACTAAAAAATATGGTCCAGTCTTAAACTGGAATGAGCCTTGTAAGAAAATGGTTAGTAACCAACAAGGAGATCACATACTTGATTTTCTTTCACCCCCTCTGCATTGGTTTCATGGTCATAAATGTCTAGAATGTAGAATAAAAAGGATCATTTAAGCCCAACACCATCAAGTTTCTTAGGCAACAAAATAATAGGAACATCATGAAGCAACTGGGTGTAATATCTTAGATTCTACCCTTAATGAAGACGTCTGAAGACCTGAGTACATGAAAAAGGAGCACCAAAAATTCCATGTAGAAGATGAAAAAAAATTAGTAAGTGTTGGCAATGGATCCATAACATGACTATGAAAGATCGTAGCAGTGTTATCTACATATGTAAAATTACATTAATAAATATCCTCTACTGATATGTTTGTTCTTCGGGTTTTGCTGAGATACCTGGACTTGATGAATCCATTGCAATTCAATACCTTCCTAGTATGTGTGATATAAAACCTATAAAATAGAAATCTCTTTGTAATTGACCAAAATGGGGAGTCAAAATTAGAGAGGAGGACAAAAAACAATACATTGTTAGTTTTACCTGTCTATATGTATTTAACATGGTTGTCTAACTTTGTGCAGTTCAAGAAAGATGGGAAAATCAAAATGTGTGTCCATTATAGTGACCTGAATGAAGTCAAACATAAGAATGATTTTCAACTTCCAAATGTTGATGTGTTGTTTGATATTACAACATGGATTGAACTTCTTAGCTTCATTGGAAGTTTCTTAAGATGCAACCAAACTAAAGGGCATCATATGGTATGGAAAAGATTTATTAGTATATATTGGGGACTCTTTTGTTATAATTTTATGCCATGTGTTTTAAAAGTGCTAATTCCATAGAACGACATGCTACAATGTCTTTTTTTCATTAAGTCATGCATTAGAAGATTGTGGTCTAAGTGGAAAACATGATTGTTAAGTCAAAGCATGAAGAATACCACATACATTGATTGGAAAAGATTTTTGAAAGGAATAGATGATTTCATCTTCGCCTCAACCCACAAAGTGTACCTACATGGTTACCTCTGGTAATCTACTATCTTACATAGTCATCCAGGCATAAAAGTGGTCCTAGAAAATCTTGAGAAATTTCAAATTACCCTCGACAAAATGAAAAAGAAACTATTAATTTGATTGATAGGATCTAGTACATTAGCTGATTTTATCAAAATATTGACACCCATATGTGAACCTATTTTAAACTTAATAGAATAACTCTAACACAGGATGAAATGACCAATTCCAGACTACATTTGATAACATTATGATATACCTATTTAATAAATCATTCTTCAAACCTCCAGTGCCATGATACTTGTTGAGATTGTAGTAGTTAATGATGGAAGGATATATTGGATGAGTTATTACCAAGAAAGTTGGAATACCTTAATATGAAATCTATTTACATCAAGATAATTTTATAACACTAAATATAAGCACGTTGTAGTGTAGAAACATTATTTATTACTTGTTTATGCCACCCACTAGTTTACAAAATTACTCATGTCACATCCACTACAAATTGTGCCTTACAATTATCATTTGTGATATTTATGTGACAACACAATGTTGGTAGGCCATTGTGCCATATGCCACATATTTCTATTAGAATTTGATATTACTTTTGTAAAAATGAAGATTTTTTAAATCACAAGCCCTTAGAGATCAATTAGCCGAGAACCCAATTGCAAAGATAGACGAATGAGATTTTTTCCCCATATGAGTATACAGTATGGTCAATGCTTTATAACTAACAATCACAATGATTTAGATTCTTAAATAGTGTTCTTTGATAGAGAAACCAATGAACGCATCAAAGAGCCAGCTTCATCATCATTGATCATAAGGGGGAATGCATACCTAATTCTCTACATTTGAAGATTGATGTAACAAGAAATGTGGCTGAACATGAAGCATGTATTTTAGGTTTGCAAGATTCCAAGCAGATGAAACTTGTATTCTACATGTAATTAGGGACCTTGTACTCATTGTTTCTCAAATTAATTGAGCATGGAAGTAAGTAATAACATTTGATTCCTTATCATGAATACCTCAACATCCTAACCAAAGATTTTCAAGAAATCAAGTAAAACTATTTGAAGTGAGATCAAAAGACGTATGATTATGCCCTCACTACACAATACTTGTAGATACAAATTTAAGGTTCCAAAAGATATTCAGTTGAAATAAAGACATAGGACAAACTAGACTATCACATAAAGATAGAGAAAATATATCTGAATGACATGCACTCATTGTTCGATGACATCAAACTGTTCTTCAAATGTCTTCCCTTTCTTGAAGATATTCTAAATGACACCAATAAACAATAAACTTATAGAGACTCAATATATAGTAGGCACAAGACATCTTTATTAATGTTCCCATACTCAAAGGTTTCTTCAATGTTTAACACAAGAGGAGACCAATGAAGTCACCAACAAGTTTACGTATGTATTAGTGGAACCCACATTGGAGTTGTGATTCTAGTTTAGAAAAATCAGTTGTTAGGGTATTTGTGGAGCATCATGGAGTCCAGTTGTTCTCAGTAAGTCCACAAATTTCAAATATGAAACTTTAAATAGCCATATCCACTCCTCACCTAATCACCTACACAACATGGCCATTACTCGATTATTTCATATTTGTAACATATATATGATCAGTAAATTCCACCTTAAAGCACATAGTGTTTACTGCTTCATCTTAATATCAATCAATTATTTCACCAAATGGATGGAGGATATATTTGTATCATTGGCTTAAGATTCTCAGGTAATCAAATTCCTCAAAAAGAACATCATCAATTGTTACAAGATTCCTAGTGAGACAATTTTATACAATGGAACAACCTTTATCTTGGAGCTATACAAGAATTCTTGGACTCTCTTGGCATCAAGGCGCACCAAACATATCCATATTTTCCTCAAATGAATGGCACAATAGAAGCTACAAAAAAGAATATTTTGAAGATCTAATAGAATACAATCCAATTCTCTAGAGACTAGAATGAACAACTACCATTGGCATTATGGGCTTACTCAAGGTCAATCTAAACATTTACATGACCAAAACTTATCTTTTCTATGAGATAGAGACAAAGTTACATGTTGAGGGTGACATTCCTTCACTAAGAATCCTTCAAGAAGTTGGTATATTGGAAGTAGACTAGGTACAAGATCATATCTATTCTCTAAACATTATTGAAGAGAGATAAATATAATGCCTTCATTTGAGAGAGTCATGGGCTTGGACTTTTGAATTTTCAATCCTATTTCTAATCACTAAAATTGAATCAAACTATGAAAAATTAGAAACACTTCCCAATCAGAGGAATTCTTATCCAATCACCTACTTGGGTTGCCCAGTCGACACAATTGGCTGATTGGCTAGTTTTTCATATGGAAACAAATTGATTGATTTACAATCAATTAAAAAATTAATTAAACCATTTAGATAATCAAATGTCTTACATAGTTGACCAATTGGGTAGTAACTCATCCTCTACATAAACTGAACATGTGTTTGATTACATAATTCCATTCGTGTCCTTATGTTTGTGATCTCGTAGGTTCTATATTGCAGTGGTAGTGGTGTCAGATACCTCACAAGAAAAGAGTGGTATCTAAAATAACATAGTTGCTACCTAAGGATTTGGAACAAGTAGAGAACAACTTTAATATGTAAGCGACTAATGTCATCTTGGCCATGTAGTACATTTGTATTGATATCCAAATTAAAACCAAGGCATGGAATAGTCATCCTCTCAACATTCAGGAGTACGCTATTGATATTGGATAATCTCAATATCATATATAGACACACATGAGCATGGTCATGCATGTTATCAAGTTTCCATGATATTACTCCAATAGGAGGGACAATTCCATCAACATCACTCACAATAATCACAAGTTTCAAAGTACATCCAATCACTACCTCTATCCCAACCATTATTTAGAGTCACGTTGGCTAGTCTAAAGTACATATGACAACACAAAATTATTTAGTGTTTTGAGGTCTAACGATCATAGTAACTGTTGTAAAATTACAATATGACTCAGATTGCCATGAAATTGCTCCCATGTGTGAACATTTAAAGAGAATATGTCCAGTACAACTTGTTCTTTAACGATCACCCATGTATTTGATTTGATATTCAATGTCATGACTAAAGAGACATAGTCATCGTTCATCATACACACTAGTCTTATGTACTATTGTTGTCCTATAATATCCACAATAACAACTGACGAGGGACATATCAAGAATGAATGCTCTGATGTATACATATGATCTCTTATTTAGGTCCTCAAATCACCATGTAATTCAATGAGTCAAAATATTCTTAGGATATTGTTATATTTGTTCATGATCTCAATAATGAAATAAACATTATAAGTGGAGTTGCATTTTATTAATAACCAAACCATATACAATGTAACTGTATTACATCATCACATGATGGCTCTCAATAAATACATCCAAAAATCTCATCCGCACGACCACCACTTGATTTCTATGCTCAAATCTTCTTACTTAACTAATGGAAATGGCTTCTCCAAAATCTAAACATGAAATGTTTTCTTAATGGTGTTTTCTCTTTCATATCCATTTGCATAGAAATGAATTTATTTTCATTTGAACACAACTATACATGATGTTTACTAAATTACCGTTGAAGAAGTGGCTAGCTATACAATATGAGACTACATGAACACATAAACATTTGTTGACCTTACAAAATAGACCATACCAAACCATTTGTGAAAGACTCCTATAAAAGGGTTGATAATGGTAAATACCAATGTGGCTATCCTCACATATGTTGATATTGATAATGATAATGCACGCATAAGCATTTGTGATGCCATGAGAGCTACATCATCTAATCAAGAAACAAAACCATTCTTAGATGTTGTGCAATTTTAGTAGTTGAATGCTACGTGGTCCTCCAGGGCATTAGAATAGATGTAAAGCTGAATATGAGATATCTCTTTGTTGAAATTGATATCCTATACTTCATCATTCTTACAAAGATTAATAGTAGAGGATGTGGTCTCCTTATGTTAATGAATGAATAGAATGAACCGTTGGCACTTCTCTTTTCCTCTTTCAGACTTTTGCATGTACACATAAAATGAAGTGACACACATAATCTTTCTTAGTTATACGTTGGATTTTGTAAGAAACTACTCCACTAGGACAATTTCTCAAATAATATGACCCTATGTAACAATTTATTTATATAATCCAATCATATTTTTACAGGAAAGGAGACTGTTCCTAAGTAATGCAATTTGTATACCGCAAAATTTCAACCGATAATATACTTTTGTATCATTTACCCACAATTGATCATCAACACCATCATATGCCCCTTTAGATAATATATCCAATTAATACCTCCTTTCTTCATATAAATCATGTGAGGGCATCTCACCATAAAACTATCTCTTTCCATATTGTCACCGATTATACTAATATTATTGAAACACTATCAATGCTTTCCTTTAGTTTAGCTTTATTCCTCCTATACCATACATGCATACATTATTCTTATGAAGATGATCCAATATAGCACTCATCTCAATTAATGTCGTATCATGCAACACTATGAAGTAATAAATTCTCTTATCATAGTAACTCTTACAAATATAGATGTTAATTTGATATGGAAAAGAGGCAGACAAAGTTAATTGTTAACAAGTAATGAGTGAAAAAAACCCTCTCGAAAAGTATCCACATCATTCATCTTATCTACAATGAATTTACATGGATAAATTTCAATCATATATAGCCTACTTTGTGTCTTTGTGCATATTTAACCCCCCACTCCAATATGTTTAGAACTAGAATGGGTGTAATACAAAACATGTACAAGAATAAGAAGATAAATGCCATTCAAGATTAATCAATGTATCAATACAAGAAGATAAAATGGCAAAAATATTCTAGTGTAAACTGCATCATGGTTGATTAGTTAACAGAGCTTTCTATTTGAAGTTTGATGTGATTTTTTAGTAAATAAAAGCTCTAGGTTATGCATATCAAATCTTCTTATATCCATATAAAATTTACTCTCCTCAATGTCTTCATCCTATTCTAGATTTGAATCAAAGCTATTTATCATCTAACTTTCTCTCTTCACACTTATCTTCCTTATTTTCATAATTTTTTTTATGAATTATATAATAAATAGATAGTCGATGTACACATAACCATTGTGCGACACATAAAGTTTGGAAAACAAAGGTTAATTAGGAAAAAGGAATGCTAACTTCATGACTAAAATTGAATAAATCTTATAGGGAAGAACCCTTCATTGTACATGATTTTGATACTCAAGGAAATGCTCTTTATGAAACAAATACATCTACTTAAGGGGACTACAACACTATATATGTCTAGTTTGTATTCACATTAATAAAAAGTGTTATATATCATGATGTGTTGACTTGTTCAATATCAATATGCATGTATGCATATATATATATATATATATATATATATATATATATATATATATATATATATATATATATATATATATATATATATATATGGGCCCATCTTTATTGCCAGCGCGGATAGCTACCCGCCCACCCTTCCGACCATTTTTTTTCAAAAAAAAATTTTCGTTATTGTAGAGGACTATTTTGTCTAGCTCTCCAAAAAATTTTAGCCAAAAATAATATCATTTGCCCCTCCAAAATCAAAAAACCCGTCCTTATATATATCTGCTGTATATTTTGTACAGAGTTACTTTTTTGGCCAGCAGAGTTACTTTTTTGACACCATAGTTACTTTTTTTACAGCAGAGTTACTTTCTTAGCTAGGAGAGTTACTTTTTTGGCTACAGGGTAGCGAAAATCCATGCTACCCGCACGAGCAATGAATGAACACCCTATATATATATATATATATATTTCTCCTAAGATAGAGAACATGCTATTAAGTCATAGGCTGTTGAGAAATTTACCCAACGATCACCAAGATTTGGAAAACATAAATATGATAACACCAAATTTAACATACTCATAAATAACAACATTGTTTCTCAATCAATTTACAAAAGTAGTCAAGCATGATAAAATGTGTACCGACAATCTCAACTTTTTGATACCTTTCACGTTTGACACTTACTATCACCAGAGCATGTGGATCTTCTCAAAAGGATCCAAATAAATTTTCATAGTAATGTCATGACCCCCATGTCTATGGAGTTTTGAAGTATTGGTTTTGTCATCCAAAAGGGACCGACATAACTGTTGGATCTAGGGCTCTAGAGCGGGGGTGAATAGACCTTCAAAAATTCTTACAAGATAGATTAGACCTTCAAATTATATCAATCAAAACCAATAGCTTAAGTGAAATTTGAAGTCCTAACTAACAAACATAGCAAGGATGAGAGAATCTGATACAAACACTTGACAAGGTCGCTTAGAGTGGTCCCACTCTCCAAACTAGAAGAGAGTCAATCCACTACCTAGAGAGGTCAACCTCTATGACTTTGCAAGTGCTTTCCTCTATATATTCACCAATAAGAGTTACAACAAAAGACCACCAAAGGACTTACCTATCCAATACAAAGAGTCTTCAACCTTACCAAGGACTTACCCACTTTGCAAGAGTCTTTAACCCTCTTTCAAGGACTTACCTACTCTTGCACAAGTCTTCAGCCTTCAAGGGATTACCTAATCTTCTTGGATCTTCAGCCTTTGCCTTCTCCTTCACCTAGAGAAGATCTTCACCTCTTCTTCAACCTTGAAGAAGAACAACAATAGCTCCACCTTCACTCAGAGTAGCTTGCTTCACCTTTACTTCTTTGAGAAAATGGGTAGGGAAGATGGAATGAAATGAGAGCTTTATAAGAACAAGGATGTAGCTCTCTTACAAATGGCCTAACTCATTCATAATCACAAAATGTTGTGTAAAATAGAAAGAGAAAGGGGCTTAAGGAGTTACAACACACTCAACTATAGCAAGGACTTAGAATAGCATGAATGAAAAAACTTGGAATGAACTCCAAGGGGTCCTATTTATAGTTGGGGGTGTTCCCTTGAGTGTGGGATCACTTAAGGGCAAAATATAGCCATTTTCCAAGTTGCAATAGATCTATTCTTGCTCAAAACAACTCACCAACAGTTATAATCACTTTTTTTGTGGTTTTTGTACAATACATTCAGTTGAGATTCAATAAAGGTAACTTGACCGATCTACTAATAAAATTGAACCAAATAAATGTTTGTCAGGCTATTATTCTCCTATTCTTTCGAATCCATGGTGTAAGACATTGATTTCTCAATAAGATATATTGATTGATCGATCGAAATTGTTCTGGGAAACTTGACTGATTAGCTAAAATTAGTTTTGCTCAGTGAGTCGGTCGGTTAATTTCTATGAGTGGTAACTTGACCGATTGGTCTCTCTAGAAAATCCATCATTGGATCGGTCGAGTTTCCAACTCGGCCGATGAACAACCTGTGACAAATTTTCAAAATTGACATATGAGTGATCAAACGTTGGAATTAAGTGTCCCTAATTTTTTCTCATCTTAGTTACAAGTCATATCATCAATACAAGTGATTACAAAAATAGTCTAAGGTCATTTGGAGTGATATTCCAAAATGCACACTTGTAGTGCTTTTGACTTGAACTTGAACAAGCTAAGGCTTGTGTAATTTGATCCTTTTCATGTACCTAAAGCCTAAAATCAATCTTGAAAAAACATATTAGATACATAGGAATGGAATGGATAAGTCATTATCAAAATATGGGCAATGTATAACTCTCAAGTCAACAATCACATCTTGTGGCCCAACAATCTTCTACTTCATTGTAATTGTTTTCATTAAAAATATGACAAAATATAATATCAAACTATTTTATTGAGGAAATGAGAAAATATCAATTTTCTTGCTAGAAAACCATGGAAGAAGTTTACCCACATACACATCTACATAAAATAGGAAGACATGAATGAAATAGAAAGAATAGAGTAAGGAAATGACTTGGACTTGAAGAGTGGAAAAGATCAAGAGGAAAAACTACAACACGATCACAAAAATGCCACACATAATGAAATTGAAAGGATAATAATGTATGATAATAGCTTGCTATTTTATTATTGGATGATTCAAGCCTTGTCCTTAACCTAGCATAAGATGAGTACTTGGAAGAGAAAGAAAATTTGACAAAAGAGAGCATGGAAATCAAGAAAAAATGTGTGTGGGTGGGGGGATTGAGGAAACACATTGATATAACAAAAAGATGAGAAAGAGAGGATACATACCATAAAGTCACAAAAAACTAGGGGATTGAGATGGGATGTAAAAGCTTGAGAATCACACACAGAACCTCAATATAGGAAACTAGCATTTTGACCACGAGTCCCAAATTATAGCAAAGTAAACCTTCCTATGAAAAATAAGTATACATTACAAAGAATGTGGCCAACTTGGATTTGGCGTGAAAAACTGGTGCTATGAGTATGGATCAATAAGAAGATTGTTAGGGCTGGGAAGGTGAAGAGGTAGCAAGGAATGGCCATAGTTTATGGAAATGGATAGGTGGTAATAGGGAAAATAGAGAGTCATCATAAAAAAGAGTGAAATTGGAAAAATACCCTCCCTCATTTTATTCTAAAGTTAGGTTTGTAAATGAATCGAATATGAAAAATATAGTAATATCACCAATATCCAAATCAAAAAATAAAAGTTTGATCTAATATCCGATCCAATATCTAAGAAATATCATGTGACGACATTCAAATATGATTCTAATGGATAATAGTTGAATTTAGATAAATATACAAATTTATATTAATATCAAAATTTCGAAAAATATATAATCCTAACCAAAAATTATATATATATATATATATATATATATATATATATGAAATACTAATAGATATTATATATAAACTAAATATTTATATTTTTATACTTATATATATGCTTTATATATATATATACATACATACATACATACATACATATATATACATACATACATATATATATATATATATATATATATATATATATATATATATATATATATACACACACACACACACACATATATATATATATATATATATATATATATATATATATATATATATATATATATATATATATACAACGATAGAGAGAGAGAGATAGACATTGATAGATAGATAGAGAAGGAGAGATGAGGGAGAGAGGTTAGGAAGTGTGTACCGACCAGTATATGTAAGCTATGCGTAGCAACCATTCATATAACATACATGGAATATGTTAAATGAATCCAACCTTATGGATTGAATCAACATTGTTTAGATTAGATGTGTTTAAAAAATTACAACCATGTATCATATAAATAATGAGATATAGCAATATATCATACTACAATTTCTGTAAATTCTGCAACTTACCGCCGATTGGAAAATATACTTCTTCTTTCATTAGATTATCTAAGAATGTCAGATTTAGATGTTGATTATTAATAAACATGTTATCTAAGGGGTATACATCACATCTGTAAAGTTCGATTATTCAATGGAATTGTGCAACCATCATAATTGAGGATGGGTACAGATAAGATATATGTACTGAGATACACAATTCTTTTAGCCATATATATATATATATATATATATATATATATATATATATATATATGCACGTGCTTGACAAATGATATTTTTAAAGTTTGAAATGTATGTGTATTACATGTGTGACTGAGTTTCCAATTTTCACACTAATACTCTACTACCAACTTGTTATTAAATTCGAGTTTGTATATTATTTGATGCAATTCGACTTGACTATTTTTCTTCTTTCATCATTTTTGATATTTGATTCCCTTACATGCTAGAGTTTTCCTAATAATATTATAAAGTAAAAGGTTTTTTAATTTAATAGTTATGATTAATATCATGTTTTGACATATGTTCCTTTCAATTTTTCATACAATTAGAGCTTGTACATATGATTTTTAACCCTAATACTATGCATAAGATTCCAGTACATGCACATTTAGAATGTTCATCCATGTCTTATCCCCTTAGAAGATGATAATTGCTTGATGTTGACTTTTCCCTTTGAAAATACCAAGTTTATGATTTTGTAACCTTATATACATATTGTTTAGAGTTAGATGAAATTATTTACGTACAAAATTCCTTACTACAGTAATGAAAGCATTGACTTTATTTTAGTTAATAAATATAAAAAACACATTTGTTATATCTTCCTTGTTTATTACACAATTCAGAAAATCAACTAAATTGAACATGTAAGTAGCGGTAAACATGGAAGTGTAATTACATATGTAAAATGATTATACCTAAAAAGTTGAAAGTACAAGATTGATGATATTAGAATTTTCTATCTAAATTTTTCTATCTTTATTTGTGATTTTGTACTTCTAATAAGTTTACAACATATACGTTATCGAATATTTATTTAAAAAATAATTTCTTATATGTTGTACACTAGGTTGAAGTACCAAGTTGAAGTATATAGGTCTCATTGTCTAAATCTTATAATATTTCTAATGTCAAATATGTATTGTGTAGGAGAGATTGTTTTAGTATTAGTTAGATTATGTATGTCATAGAGTCAACTAACACATGCTATTTTTATGGTCCGGTTGAAATGTAACTACATTCTATAAATAATGATAAAAATTATTTCATGTGAATTTCTATGCATATTACATCACATTACCATTAAGTTGCACCAACGCCATGATAACAAATGTGTACATGTACTAATGCACCCTTGGAACAATATATATTACATGTTTTCATATCCCAAGTTGTATAAACTAAAATATGTATGACTAATATGATATTAAGAGTTTTAATAAAAAATTTGGTAAACAATAATGTGCTAAATTTATTAATAAACCTTAGATGTTGAAGTTAAAGAGCTAACAATTCTTCTAATGAAGGTAATAAAAATCATGCAAGACGTAAGAGTAGAGTACCTACTGAAGAAACCCATGGCCAAATAGAAAGACCGCATTGATTTATTGTAACACATGTGTCTCCCACATAGATCGCAAAGTGTAGTATAGGATGAGTCCTTACTAATTTTATAGGAAGATCAATCACAATATATCATTTCTTCTTTTTTTCCTCAAAAACCCCACCCCCGTAAGAAAAAATAAAGAGAGATATATGCCTTCTATACACTATTAGAAATTATATTGGATCCTATCAAATTATTATAGGAGTGAACCACAATAATATTTTATAACATACATGGCTACAAAAAAAAATCACATAATGTTTGGTCAATCAAAAATTCTTGACCTAGTCTAATGAACAACTCAAAGAGCATGCTGTAACATCCCTGACCTGGGTTATGCTTTAACCCTAGGTGTTTTGATTAAGAAAGATGATTATATGCTTAATATTATCTTTTGAAAAGTGATTAGGGCTCATGAGGAACTTATGTTTCAATTTTGGTCCTGTTTGAACAATGTTAAAGCAATGTTTGCTTATTTTGGACTAAAGTGCAAATTACCCAAGTTGAGGGGTTAAATTGCAAATGTTGCATGATAAGATGTTCCTATGATGTTGAGACATCATAAGAATAAATATGATGTAGTGGTATGGTTTCCACAAGCTTGGACACCAAGATTAAGCTTGTAAAGCAATCCTTGTGCATTAAAACCTAGTTTTGGAGTAAAGTGCAATTTACCCAAAATCTAGGGTTCAATATGCAAATTACCACTTCAAAAAGGTCCATAATGTTTCTTAGCATCATTTAGAGAAAATAAAATGAGAGGGAATCCTCATTTGAATTAAGTTGTAGGAGAGAGAATCTTGACATTAAAATAATCAAGAATAATGCCTAATTGAAACCCTAATTCGATTTAGGGCAAAAATGAATAAAAACAATTGAAGGGATTTCAACCAAAATGTTTTGGGTTGATTTTGAATAAGGATGGACGTTCCTTTAACAAGTTAAGGAACGAAAATATCTTAAGTAGGTGAAATTCCACTCATCTTTTTATAAAGAAAAGTAATATCCACTCACATGTGGGATATTATATTATAAGCATTAAGGTGCTTAATTTGCTTTTCTTTAAATTGAGGATAATGAAGGAGAATTAAAAGAAAGGAAGGTGCCTCGTACCCAAGGTAGTTGAGGGGAAAGCGGTGGCCACTTTATTGGGATTAATTGGATTTTTATAAGGCATTTTCTCTCTCATCAATTTCCTTATAAAAGTGCCATTTCCAAGCCCAAACCAAGGCCTTTTTCGGATTTTCTTCTTCCCCTTGCTTGAAAAACCGACCAAGGAGCTAGGGAGGAGCAGGGAGCACGTCCCCAACCTGTTGGTAAGCCCTTGACCTTCGTTCTTCATGATTTCATGGTGGAAATCGAAAATAAATTATGGATTCCTTCTTATTTCGATCTCGTCTTCAACCCTAGCCAACTTTTACAATCAAAAGCTTGAGGACAAGCCTAGGGGGAGTTGCAAGAGCTTCATACACCATTAATGGCGTGATCTTGGAGATTTGGAGCTCAATTGGAGGCGGGTTTTATAACTCAAACCCTTAATCATTGCTATTGCATCAATCATCTATGCTTTGTTGATTGTTTTCTTCAATTTGTTACAAACTTGATTCTTTGCTGCAATTTCCATCAAGAACGGTTGCTGTTCTTGGGTGCACGAAGGAATATGATGATGAAATCATCCGAAGCAAGCACCTCACCAAATATCTTGGGAGCAAACAATCTCAAAGGTGGGGACCAAACGGGTTCACCAAAACCGTTTGGTGACCAAACGGGTTGCAAACCGTTTGGTGTCAAACGGGTTCAAAACCGTTTGAAGGAGTTGACCAAGCATTGACCGTTTGGGTATCTCGTTCCTAATTATGTAGGATAATGACCCTCCAAATTTTAGGGGTTAACTCCAAAGGAATCATAGGTTGAAAGACAATCAATTAGACAAATCGAATTGAATTAAGTGCTGATGTTCAACCTGAACAACTTGACCTGTTTGGGAAAATGGGTTCAAGACCATTTGAGATGGTTGACCAAGCATTGAACGTTTGGGATTCCTGTTCATAATTATGTTGGTTAATGACCCTAAAAATTTTAGGGGCTAACTCTAAATTAATCGTGAGTTGAAGCCTAATCAATTAGGGAAACCTAATTGGATTATGTGCTGATGTTTCAATCTGATTAATTAAACTTTTTGGGCAAACGGGTTCAAGACCGTTTGAGTGCGTTGACCAAGAGTTGACCGTTTGGGATTACTGATCCCTATTATGTTGGCTAATGACCCTACAAATTTGATGGGTTAACTCCCAAGGAATCGTGAGTTGAAGGCTAATCAATTAGGAAAACCCTAATTGAAAACAGTGCTGAAATTCAAATGAGTTAAGTTGAGATTTTGGGTTGATTAGCCCAAACGGGTTCAAACCCATTTGGGGATCACCCAAACGGTTTTCAAACCCGTTTGGGGATCACCCCAAGACCGTTTGGAAGTCTGGGGTCAAGTATAGTTGACCAATTGAAGGTCCAAAGGTACTAATCATATTGCAATGTAGTGCTGATTTGTTGATCAACTCGATAGACCAATCCATGATGATTTTTCACTAGAATCCAAAGGTTGGATGGGCCAAACGGTCTCAAGACCGTTTGGAGCTCATCCAAATGGTCTCAAGACCGTTTTGTGGTCACCCAAGACCGTTTGGAGGTCTAGGGTTGAGTATGGTTAGGTGTTTGAAGGTCTAAAGGTACCAAGCTGTTAAACAATGTAATGCTGATTTGGTGATCAATCCAATGAACCAAACCCTAATTGGATTGCTTAGATTTGAGTGACATGATGGGAAAACGGTCTCAAGACCGTTTGGAGGTCATCCAAACGACCTCAAGACCGTTTGGGGTCAGGTCATACCCAATTTGGATGATGGTTCAATGGTTTCAAAGCAACCAGTCTTACAATGATTAGTGTTGTTGAATCATCGATTCCAAACCCTAATTCAATTGAATCAAACCCTAATTGATGATCAATTGAGGGTTAATTAAGATTCAAATCAGTTCAAGGTTGACCTATTAAACTCAATTTAAGTATGAGGGTAGGTCCAATTGATGACTGGTTCCATGAATTCAATGATTGAAGGAATCAACATTGAAAACCCTAATTCAATTGGATACCCTATGTAATGGAGGTCCAATGTGATTGAATCTCTTGAGAATCAAGATGATGAATGATCCATTGATCCAATGTTGATTAGTAATGATAATCAAAGAAGGTACAAAGGCTGAAACCCGAATAGTACCTAAGGGATTAGTGCCAAATAAGGGATGAATACCTAATTGCTTATAGGGTCAATGACTTGATACACTATGCTAATCATAGTTGTATGTACTCAACTAAAGGGTGATATGACCTATTCAAGTTGAGAAGTTGATAGCATGAATTCATACTTGAATATGATCCATGAGGGGAACTTCTGTAGCACGAACGTGGTAGCTTCACTTTGCACGACCGTGCAAGTTAGCACGACCGTGGTGGCTTCCCTTTGCACGACCGTTCTTGGTTGCACGGCCGTGGTGCTCTATGCTTGATTTATATGTGATTTGAAAGTGACCTCATATGCTCGTATACCTTTATATGATTATAAGTCCAATATAATTGGATGAAGGATACATAAGATATGTGATGAGAAACCCTAGTTGAGGGTGTATCATTGTGATTGTTTATAAGCAACTTTATAATAAAGTCATGCCTTAAACTAAGATAAGTCCATATCATTGTGAGATAGTTGTACAATTCTAATGTGTGGCCTTTGAATTATATGCTAAAGGTAAGAGATTAGTGATGGAATGTATTAAGAGGGAAATACCTTAATACAAGATAAGATGGATAACTCAACAGAGTTTGAAATGATGAGAAAGTGATACATCAAGATATGATAGTTATCACATTCAGCATTTCAGGGTTTATATGCCTTGATGTACTTCAAATCCAATATAATTGGGTAAGAAACATATGAAGTGTGTTATGAAACTATTACAATGAAATGTAATGAGTTGTTACACTTTGATGAGTGTTAATTAATGTACCTTGAGAATGGGGTTACGCCCAAATGATGTGTATGATATAATCATACCATGATAAGGATGAGAAATGAACTCATACCTTGAATTGATGATCATTAATGCTATATGATGAAAGTAATGTTCTAGAATAATCAAATATGATATCCTTGAATGCCCAGAGGTATGGAATAATGTATTAAGGGTTGGACAGATAATGAGATCATGAACTCTTTATTAATGAGAAATGGGGAACCCTAACCCTAATTTGGGTAAAGGGAATGAAAAGCCCTATTTGATAGTAAACCCTAATTCCTGGTAGAGGAATAATGGTGTTGCTATCACATCATATGATGTGATGAATATCTTGTATGACTGTTATCATGCCTAATAACCATACAGATATTATGAGATGATGTATATAGCTAGTATGAGCTGTGACATTTATATAATAAATGTTGATTGGCATTATGTGCCTTAATGTTGTTGTTGCTTAGTAAAAGAAGCAATATGCATGGACTTTTATGAGTCACATGAGTAAGTTGTTACCCAGTGAGAGGTGACAAGATATTTCATGGCCTTGTGAGCCAGGTGTGATGCTTGTATAACAAGTATCATGAATGCCTTGGTCAGATGACCTGAAGGTGATAGTTACCTGAAAAAGGTATAATAATGCTCAATGAGGAGTTAAGGGTTTGAATACCCAGAACCATATGATTATGGTGATGAGAAAGTGAAGGGATGATAATTCCCGGTATTGAAATGAGGGACTGAGTTCCCAGGGTCTTTGAAAGACTGATAAATATCTGATAAAAGTAGTAAATGTCTCTTTATAGCATTGTTGTAATAAGTTATGTTTGAGAACTTGGATGATGCTAAAAGAATATGAGAATGTACTTAATAAATCAAGTGAAATCTATTCATGTAGTGCTCTGACCATAGATCCATCATCGTCAGGAATAGGTGATGGTGAAACGGGTGCCCGCGGCAAAACCCGGAGTACATATTTTGAATATGTGGGGGTAAATGGGCGAAAATATCCTTACGTCCTCTTGAAGAGATTGTTGGAAGGTAAACAAGAAACCTCTCAATCCTTCATGAATATGTCGGGATGGATGTATCATGAATCTCCCAATGATACTTAATGTCGGATTGAGGAGATAAACAAGAAATCTCTCGATTGGCGATGAGAGTGCAGTTGACGCTGTAACTCTGTAGCGAAGGTGACAGAATACCATGGCTAGCTAGTTAGCAGAGACACGAGATGTCCTGCATGTGGTCTCGTACTGACCGAGACAGATGAGGTCATAAGAATCCGACTCTTTTGATGACCTATGTATGGTACCGAGGCGATTTCGTAATGGTCGGTTGGAGTATGAGCGGTATATCTCATCTCCTCAGAGCATAAGTGTGATTGTAAAATGTAATCAGCCGTATAGCATGTTTGCTTAAGGATTGAATACGGAGATTCATTGGCTGATGTTGCATTTCTTTGTGCATTCCTTAGTAGATAAATGTTAATTATGTTTCTTTATATTCTCTACAAAGTAGACAGATGAATTACTTATCTACCATGGGTAGATGCAATGACCTCCTTGAGAATGGAGATTATCTTATTCTGTTCTATGATGAATAATTCTGCCTGATAATGTAAAAGTAACCCCTAATCAGTTTTAATTTGATAAACTGCAATAACAATGTTTTTGGTGGAGAGTTATATCTCTCACTGGGGCAATTTTCAATTGTCTCACCCCCGTGGGAAACATTTTTAGGTATGCATGGAAGGCAGAGCAGAAACCCTAGAACAGGGAAAGAGCACCAGCAACAGCAGGGACAACAATAAAATCTCAGGTGGAAATATTGTCTGTCTAGTCATATAGATAGTAGTCTTATGTGTCATCTCTGTACTCTCAAGTCCTCGGTGTTTTAAATGTATCAATCTGAGTTTTGGCTTAGTGCCTCGAAGTTTTTATACTGCCTGTGTATATTTGTTAACAGGGCAATCAATGTTGTAATCCTTGAAAAGGAATGGTACAAGTTGTGTACTTGTGAACCAGGATGAATTTGGAATAATTTGGTTCATGGTTAAAGAGTTTTCCTATGAATGGATCTCTTTGCAAAAAGTTTTAAATTTTCAGTAATCCGCTGCAAATAATTCGCTTCCGCATTAGTTAATCCTGTTTTCGCGAGACGGTCGTTACAATTAGTGGTATCAGAGCTCTAGGTTCGTTGAGTCTACAGAGACATATGACTAAGTTGTTGAGTCTGTGTTAGTGTCCTCCAGTATACCCTATAATGATTTCTGCTTGTGTAGAGAAAGGGTAAAGTTTAAAATGACTGGACAGCACAATGAACACATTGCTTAGGGCAATGTTGTTGCACCAAGAAGAGGTGTAAGGGATCATGCAAGAATAGAATGAGTGCCAGAGAATCCCCATTAAGACCTGATCAGGATAGAGAATCCTATGATCATGCTCTTGTTGACAAGATTAGGGCAACAATAATGCATATGAGTGGACTGGATGCTAGGCTTACAACCTAGGTTATCAGTCCTTAATACAGAAAGCTTGAGCTTTAAATGAGTTCCTAAATGACTTAGTCATGTTGGAACAAGGGAAAATATGGAAAAGATTAACTTATAGAAAGAAAGTGGACTCTGCCATGAGTTCAGACAGATAATAAATATGTGATGGTAGTGCCCAAGAAGGGGCAATAAGCTGAGAAGTAGGGAATGGTCTCTATAATTCTAGAGACATTTGCCTTATGGTTTTAAACGGCCAAGTTTTTGGTACTAATAGTGCAATAAATGTCTAGTGTACCAGGGAAGTAGCCACTAAGTAAGTGCAAAGGTCTTAACCTTTCACCTGTAAGATTCTATGGCTTAGTTTTTGCTTCAGTAATAAGACTAGTAAGACCATGATATGAGTACAAGGTATGTTATAAATGTGTACATGTTGAGTACACTAAACCCTTTTTGTTATAAAAAGGAGGATTGTTGATATTGTTTTCCCCATTGGTTGCTATATAGGGATGAAATGATGAGAACTAGAATTTGAATTATGTTCAATATTCTTTTAAATGCTCTATATTGATCTTACCTCCATGAAGGAGGAAGAGGTATAGAAGAGATGCCTGGATAAAATCCAGGGATGTTAAATCTTATGTTATGGTAATATGAATAGAAAGGAATATGATAGCATGTAAGTGAATACTACTTGATCTCAGTACTTGTAAACCCTAATCAGGTGTACAACTATTGATGATAAAGTGAGTATGGAAACTCTTAGATTGATATCTTTTTGATTGCCCTGATCAAGCAATAATTCTGATACAATCTAAAGAGTATCATGAAATTGGAAATATGATATGGATAAATGTATCATATCTTAAGAACAAGAAAGAAGGATCTGATAGGAATTCATATCAGTATGTGTATATGAGGAAGTAAAAGTATGACCCTCATATGATGAGAAAGAGAATAAGGGAGGTGATCCCTGTTCTACAAAGTTGTAAATATGACAAAAGAAAGATGAGAATATAATGTGTTTTCAACACATGCGACTGATACCAAGGTAAGAGATTCTGGTATCTGAGAATTATCAAATGGTTTAGATTGGCTACCTGGAATGGTCAACTATGAAATCAGTCTGATTATATAAAATGATATGAACATCATATGTTAGGGGTTTATGCTTTGCATAAACATAACAACTAAATATGTCTTTAAGATAAGTTCTCGTTTGAATCTATGAGAATATTGTGTGAAGGAACTTTGTACTGATCAAAGTTCTATGATGTCTCCATAACAATGACGTATTATGAAGAGACATGATGATATGAGGAATGAATAATATCTGTTTCCTTTATCTGGGATTTCGGGGACGAAATCCTTGTTAGGGGTTTATAATTTGTAACATCCCTGACCTGGGTTATGCTTTAACCCTAGGTGTTTTGATTAAGAAAGATGATTATATGCTTAATCTTATCTTTTGAAAAGTGATTAGGGCTCATGAGGAACTTATGTTTCAATTTTGGTCCTGTTTGAACAATGTTAAAGCAATGTTTGCTTATTTTGGACTAAAGTGCAAATTACCCAAGTTGAGGGGTTAAATTGCAAATGTTGCATGATAAGATGTTCCTCTGATGTTGAGACATCATAAGAATGAATATGATGTAGTGGTATGGTTTCCACAAGCTTGGACACCAAGATTAAGCTTGCAAAGCAATCCTTGTGCATTAAAACCTAGTTTTGTAGTAAAGTGCAATTTACCCAAAATTTAGGGTTCAATATGCAAATTACCACTTCAACAAGGTCCCTAATGTTTCTTAGAATCATTTAGAGAAAATAAAATGAGAGGGACTCCTCATTTGAATTAAGTTGTAGGAGAGAGAATCTTGACATTAAAATAATCAAGAATAATGCCTAATTGAAACCCTAATTCGATTTAGGGCAAAAATGAATAAAAATAATTGAAGGGATTTCAACCAAAATGTTTTGGGTTGATTTTTAATAAGGATGGACGTTTATTTAACAAGATAAGGAACGAAAATATCTTAAGTAGGTGAAATTCCACTCACCTTTCTATAAAGAAAAGTAATATCCACTCACATGTGGGATATTATATTATAAGCATTAAGGTGCTTAATTTGCTTTTCTTTAAATTGAGGATAATGAAGGAGAATTAAAGGCAAGGAAGGTGCCTCATACCCAAGGTAGTTGAGGGGGAAGAGGAGGCCACTTTATTGGGATGAATTGGATTTTTATAAGGCATTTTCTCTCTCATCAATTTCCTTATAAAAGTGCCATTTCCAAGCCCAAACCAAGGCCTTTTTCGGATTTTCTTCTTCCCCTTGCTTGCAAAACCGACCAAGGAGCTAGGGAGGAGCAGGGAGCACGTCCCCAACCTGTTGGTAAGCCCTTGACCTTCGTTCTTCATGATTTCATGGTGGAAATCGAAAATAAATTATGGATTTCTTCTTATTTCGATCTCCTCTTCAACCCTAGCCAACTTTTACAATCAAAAGCTTGAGGACGAGCCTAGGGGGAGTTGCAAGAGCTTCATCCACCATTAATGGCATGAGCTTGGAGCTTTGGAGCTCAATTGGAGGCGGGTTTTATAACTCAAACCCTTAATCATTGCTATTGCATCAATCATCTATGCTTTGTTGATTGTTTTCTTCAATTTGTTACAAACTTGATTCTTTGCTGCAATTTCCATCAAGAACGGTTTCTGTTCTTGGGTGAACGAAGGAAGATGATGATGAAATCATCATAAGCAAGCACCTCACCAAATATATTGGGAGAAAACGATCTCAAAGGTGGGGACCAAACGGGTTCACCAAAACCGTTTGGTGACCAAATAGGTTGCAAACCGTTTGGTGTCAAACGGGTTCAAACCCGTTTGAAGGAGTTGACCAAGCATTGACCGTTTGGGAATATCGTTCCTAATTATGTAGGATAATGACCCTACAAATTTTAGGGGTTAACTCCAAAGGAATCATAGGTTGAAGGCCAATCCATTAGACAAATAGAATTGAATTAAGTGCTGATTTTGAACCTGAACAACTTGACCTGTTTGGGAAAATGGGTTCAAGACCGTTTGAGATGGTTGACCAAGCATTGAACGTTTGGGATTCCTATTCATAATTATGTTGGTTAATGACCCTCAAAATTTGAGGGGCTAACTCTCAATTAATCGTGAGTTGAAGCCTAATCAATTAGGGAAACCTAATTGGATTATGTGCTGATTGTTCAATCTGATTAATTGAACTTTTTGGGCAAACGGGTTCAAGACCGTTTGAGTGCGTTGACCAAGCATTGACCATTTGGGATTACTGATCCCTATTATGTAGGATAATGACCCTACAAATTTTATGGGTTAACTCCCAAGGAATCGTGAGTTGAAGGCTAATCAATTAGGAAAACCCTAATTGAAAACAGTGCTGAAATTCAAATGAGTTAAGTTGAGATTTTGGATTGATTAGCCCAAACGGGTTCAAACCCATTTGGGGATCACCCAAACGGTTTCAAACCCATTTGGGGATCACCCCAAGACCGTTTGGAAGTCTGGGGTCAAGTATAGTTGACCAGTTGAAGGTCCAAAGGTACTAATCATATTGCAATGTAGTGCTGATTTGTTGATCAACTCGATAGACCAATCCATGATGATTTTTCACTAGAATCCAAAGGTTGGATGGGCCAAATGGTCTCAAGACCGTTTGGAGCTCATCCAAACGGTCTCAAGACCGTTTTGTGGTCACCCAAGACCGTTTGGAGGTCTAGGGTTGAGTATGGTTAGGTGTTTGAAGGTCTAAAGGTACCAAGCTGTTAAACAATGTAATGCTGATTTGGTGATCAATCCAATAAACCAAACCCTATTTGGATTGCTTAGATTTGAGTGATATGATGGGCAAACGGTCTCAAGACCGTTTGGAGGTCATCCAAACGACCTCAAGACCGTTTGGGGTCAGGTCATACCCAATTTGGATGATGGTTCAATGGTTTCAAAACAACTAGTCTTACATTGATTAGTGTTGTTGAATCATCGATTCCAAACCCTAACTCAATTGAATCAAACCCTAATTGATGATCAATTGAGGGTCAATTGAGAGTTAAATCAGTTGAAGGTTGACCTATTAAACTCAATTGAAGTATGAGGGTAGGTCCAATTGATGACTGGTTCCATGAATTCAATGATTGAAGGAATCAACATTGAAAACCCTAATTCAATTGGATACCCTATGTAATGGAGGTCCAATGTGATTGAATCTCTTGAGAATCAAGATGATGAATGATCCATTGATCCAATGTTGATTAGTAATGATAATCAAAGAAGGTACAAAGGTTGAAACCCGAATAGTAACTAAGGGATTAGTGCCAATTAAGGGATGAATTCCTAATTGCTTATAGGGTCAATGACTTGATACACTATGTTAATCATAGTTGTATGTACTCAACTAAAGGGTGATATGACCTATTCAAGTTGAGAAGTTGATAGCATGAATTCATACTTGAATATGATCCATGAGGGGAACTTCTGTAGCACGACCGTGGTAGCTTCACTTTGCACGACCGTGCAAGTTAGCACGGCCGTGGTGGCTTCCCTTTGCACGGCTGTTCTTAGTTGCACGGCCGTGGTGCTCTATGCTTGATTTAGATGTGATTTGAAAGTGACCTCATATGATCGTATACCTTTATATGATTATAAGTCCAATATAATTGGATGAAGGATACATAAGATATGTGATGAGAAACCCTAGTTGAGGGTGTATCATTGTGATTGTTTATAAGCAACTTTATAATAAAGTCATGCCTTAAACTAAGATAAGTCCATATCATTGTGAGATAGTTGTACAATTCTAATGTGTGGCCTTTGCATTATATGCTAAAGGTAAGAGATTAGTGATGGAATGTATTAAGAGGGAAATACCTTAATACAAGATAAGATGGATAACTCAACAGAGTTTGAAATGATGAGAAAGTGATACATCAAGATATGATAGTTATCACATTCAGCATTTCAGGGTTTATATGCCTTGATGTACTTCAAATCCAATATAATTGGGTAAGAAACATATGAAGTGTGTTATGAAACTATTACAATGAAATGTAATGAGTTGTTACACCTTGATGAGTGTTAATTAATGTACCTTGAGAATGGGGTTAATCCCAAATGATGTGTATGATATAATCATACTATGATAAGGATGAGAAATGAACTCATACCTTGAATTGATGATCATTAATGCTATATGATGAAAGTAATGTTCTAGAATAATCAAATATGATATCCTTGAATGCCCCAGAGGTATGGAATAATGTATTAAGGGTTGGACAGATAATGAGATCATGAACTCTTTATTAATGAGAAATGGGGAACCCTAACCCTAATTTGGGTAAAGGGAATGAAAAGCCCTATTTGATAGTAAACCCTAATTCCTGGTAGAGGAATAATGGTGTTGCTATCACATCATATGATGTGATGAATATCTTGTATGACTGTTATCATGCCTAATAACCATACAAATATTATGAGATGATGTATATAGCTAGTGTGAGCTGTGACATTTATATAATAAATGTTGATTGGCATTATGTGCCTTAATGTTGTTGTTGCTTAGTAAAAGAAGCAATATGCATGGACTTTTATGAGTCACATGAGTAAGTTGTTACCCAGTGAGAGGTGACAAGATATTTCATGGCCTTGTGAGCCAGGTGTGATGCTTGTGTAACAAGTATCATGAATGCCTTGGTCAGATGACCTGAAGGTGATAGTTACCTGAAAAAGGTATAATAATGCTCAATGAGGAGTTAAGGGTTTGAATACCCAGAACCATATGATTATGGTGATGAGAAAGTGAAGGGATGATAATTCCCAGTATTGAAATGAGGGACTGAGTTCCCAGGGTCTTTGAAAGACTGATAAATATCTGATAAAAGTAGTACATGTCTCTTTATAGCATTGTTGTAATAAGTTATGTTTGAGAACTTGGCTGATGCTAAAAGAATATGAGAATGTACTTAATAAATCAAGTGAAATCTATTCATGTAGTTCTCTGACCATAGATCCATCATCGTCAGGAATAGGTGATGGTGAAACGGGTGCCCGCGGCAAAACCCGGAGTACATATTTTGAATATGTGGGGGTAAATGGGCGAAAATATCCTTACATCCTCTTGAAGAGATTGTTGGAAGGTAAACAAGAAACCTCTCAATCCTTCATGAATATGTCGGGATGGATGTATCATGAATCTCCCAATTATACTTAATGTCAGATTGACGAGATAAACAAGAAATCTCTCGATTGGCGATGAGAGTGCAGTTGACGCTGTAACTCTGTAACGAAGGTGCCAGAATACCCTGGCTAGCTAGTTAGCATAGACACGAGATGTCCTGCATGTGGTCTCGTACTGACCGAGACAGATGAGGTCATAAGAATCCGGCTCTTTTGATGACCTATGTATGGTACCGAGGCGATTTCGTAATGGTCGGTTGGAGTATGAGCGGTATATCTCATCTCCTCAGAGCAGAAGTGTGATTGTAAAATGTAATCAGCCGTATAACATGTTTGCTTAAGGATTGAATGCGGAGATTCATTGGCTGATGTTGCATTTCTTTTTACATTCCTTAGTAGATAAATGTTAATTATGTTTCTTTATATTCTCTGCAAAGTAGACAGATGAATTACTTATCTACCATGGGTAGATGCAATGACCTCCTTGAGAATGGAGATTATCTTATTCTGTTCTATGATGAATAATTCTGCCTGATAATGTAAAAGTAATCCCTACTCAGTTTTAATTTGATAAACTGCAATAACAATGTTTTTGGCGGAGAGTTATATCTCTCGCTGGGGCAATTTTCAATTGTCTCACCCCCGTGGGAAACATTTTTAGGTATGCATGGAAGGCAGAGCAGAAATCCTAGAACAGGGAAAGAGCACCAGCAACAGCAGTGACAGCAATAAGATCTCAGGTGGAAATATTGTCTGTCTAGTCATATAGATAGTAGTCTTATGTGTCGTCTCTGTACTCTCAGGTCCTCGGAGTTTTAAATGTATCAATATGAGTTTTGGCTTAGTGCCTCGAAGTTTTTATACTGCCTGTGTATATTTGTTAACATGGCAGCCAATGTTGTAATATTTGAAAAGGAATGGTACAGGTTGTGTACTTGTGAACCAGGATGAATTTGGAATACTTTGGTTCATGGTTAAAGAGTTTTCCTATGAATGGATCTCTTTGCAAAAAGTTTTAAATTTTCAGTAATTTTCAGTAATCCGCTGCAAATAATTCGCTTCCGTATTAGTTAGTCCTATTTTCACGAGACGGTCGTTACACATGCAGCCACACATTTACTTTCTGGTGCATGGAATCCCTAGTTTGTCGTTTCTATTAAAACTAACCAATATGTGTATTACAACATGGAGTAGCCAAATAGCAGTGATTCATATCCCAAGCCATGGGCAAGGTGCCGCTCATTGAGTGTGTCCCAATGAACCAATCCATTTTTACACACATATAAAACATACAAGAGCAAATATTAGTGAAAACCATGGCGTTGTGTATTAGTAAATATTACTTCCTTCCTAATATTGTCACGATGCTCTCTAATAATATAGTGTTCCTGACTTTCTAAACAATAGTAAACTAAAATTCTTCTTAAAGTAAAAATAGAGTTCACAAATAAATGCAATTTGTATAAAAAAAACTCTTCATACCTTTGTTGGACGCATCATATCCCACACCTACAGTGCTAATGTTAGCAAGATCACGTGGTACTTATTTACCAATATCAAACTTGTGCTTTAATTGTCTACGTGACCATCTTTGGACTTATACTTAAAAATGTAGATGAGACTCACAGACTTCGTTTGGCCGCATACCAACATTGCCCAGTTTTGTAAAGAGCTACGCTAACCACAACCGGCCAGCCACCCGCTGGCATACCCAGTCCTGAGGACTGGTTGCTGTGCCAACTAATTGCTCTAATAGCATTTAACATCAATTAAAGCAATAAAGGGTGAGAGAAGGAGAAGAGAGAGAAAATGATTTTGTCTATAATTTTTAATCCGAAACGTATTTTTTGATGAAATAAATTGCATTAGAATCCTTGTAGAAAATACTTTCAACGAGACTAGTGTTGACATATTTTGAAATAATGATATTACGCGAAAAATATAGTACCATATATTAGGATACCATATACATGTTCTGGGTACAGACGTACAATACTCGTGAGTACTGTACTTTTGAATGAAGGAGGATCAACAATACTCGTGAGTACTGTAATTATGGATTCATAAGTACTGTAATTATGGATTCATAAGTACTGCAACCACTTGTTAATACTCAAGCATAAGTACAGTACTTATCAAATTATAAAATCAAACATAATCGTATAAATGATGTAGAAGTATAAGTACAGTACCTTCGGAATCGCATAGCAATATTAGTCATCTGGACAATTTCTTTTACATAATGCAGACATAAGTTGAGTACCTACTTGTTAATGATCTCAAAAGTACAATGCACATCAGGTCAAAAATCACCTATAAAATGCAACCATAAGTATTGTACCCACATGTTAATTTCAACTCAGTTTCTGACGCATAAGTACAGTACCTAATAAATTATATATCAAGCATAAATCAAAAGTACAGTACTCACGAGTACTGTACATCTGTATCCAGAGCATGTGTATGATATCCTAATATATGGTAGTATGTTTCTCGCGTATTATCATTATTTCAAAATATGTCAACACTAGTCTCGTTGAAAAATATTTTTTACAAGGATTCTAATGCAATTTATTTTATTTCAAAATATGCTCCGGATTGAAAGTTATAGACAAAAACATTTTCTCTCTCTTCTACTTCCCTCATCCTTTATTGTTTTAATTACTGCTGACATGCACATTTGGTGCAGCAGGAGCCCAGTCCCGAGGACCGGGTAGGCTCCCGGGAACGTGCAGGGTTATGGGTAGAATTTTTCTTTTGTAAATGTCTGTCAAAACCTTTCTAGCTGAAACTGTTGTTTTGGGCATGTCTGTAAAGCTCACGCCGGAAAGGTTATCAAGAACCTCTTGACAATCATTAGAGATTGTCCAACGGTACGAAGGTATTAAGTTCATCTTTGGTTCTGTTACGGTGAAGTTCATTACTGAGACAAGGCTGTCCACTGATCATGTCGTTTTGAAATTAAACTACTTGCAGACATGTCACAGGCCGTGCATGATGCCACCCTGACCATTGAGACCCTCATGACGACTTTCACTAACACAGCTAGAAGGACTGGGCGAACATGTCATGTCCGCTGATCGTCATTCATACACAAACAAAGAACATTGACTCCGGGGGGTCGTTCGGTCTCGGTAGAGGCGGCAGTGGCGGCAGAGACGGTGGCCGTGGCTTCTTCGGTGGAAGGGGATGCAGACTGCCGGAACCCCCTGATCCTCGGGAGGCTGAAGTGCATGGAAACGACCATGACGAGATCCTCAGGAGATCAGGCATCTCCCTAGTGTTCAATGGATCGTCGGGTCACTCTGATGCTCGGATGAAGTCTAAGTCAGACGGATTGATGGAAGTCGACGGCCTGATCGCCGGCGAGGAGGCGTTTCCCTGTCTCTCGCCTGAGCAGGAGGAGCCGCAGACGAGGGAGATGCGTAAATAGGTTTCGTATAAAGATGTTACGGCGGGAGCCGAAGGGATTGCGTTGGATCCTATAATGGGATTTGAGGACATGAATGTAGATCTGATGAAGGGGGACATCGTGGTGAAGGAGAGGGATGGCACTCTGAGTTTCGAAATAAACCAGGAGAAGTACTCAGATCTGATGAAATCGTGGAAGTACACAGTCATCGTTAAGGTTTTAGGCAGGGAGGTGGGATTTATGTTGCTGCAGAAGCGAATTAAAATGATGTGGAACCCGATGGGGAACTTCAGGCTCATAGATCTGGAGAACAATTACTACCTGGTCCAACTTCTCCGTCAGGATGATTACCTAAAGGCGCTAACGGGAGGCCCCTGGCCATTGATGGGCTCTTATCTTAGCGTTCAACCCTGGGATCCGGGTTTCACTCCGGTTGCAGGAAACCCGAAGTTCATTGTTGCATGGGTACGCATCCCAATGCTTCCTATATTTTTATATCAGAAACGGATACTGGAAGAGATTGGAGACCACATTTGGGAAACGATGAGAGTGGATAATAATACTGAGCTCAAGAGGAGAGGCAAGTTCGCCAGAATTGCTGTTAAACTGGACTCAACGAAGCCATTGATGAAGGGGGACATCGTGGTGAAGGAGAGGAGGAAGAAGTGACAGAGCAGGTAAACCTGTCTGGGATAGCTGACAGGGTCACAAGCTTTGATTGGAGACAAAAGAAGTCCAAGAGCAAGCAGGAAAAACGGGAAGAGACTTTCACTGATAAGGGCAACAAGGATGCTGGCAAGGAAAGAGTGCCATTACAGGAAGTAACAAGCGAAAGGATAAATCGGAGACCAGTGGCTGGGGAAGGGAAGGAAAGCAATCACGTGGCCAACACCATTGTTGAAGATGATATGGTGATCGTCACGGGTGAAGTCAATCAAAATGCTCCTCAGATGACATTCTGCTTTGGAGCTGGAGATCCGACGAAACCGAGTGGGGGGACCAGAAAACCCTTAATGGGAAGCGTGGGTATCCATCTGAGGAACAGGAAGGTGTACAGTACTTTGGAGGGCTCGAGGAAGAGAGGTAGAAAGAACCCAAAAGGAAGCTGGAGGGCGAGATAAGCCCGGTGGAGGATATCCAGTCTGGATGATTTGCACAACCTGGAATGTGTAGGGTATCTGTTCGACGGATACCCAGAATACTATTAGAGAGTTTTCTGCTAGATACCACATTGACATGTTGGGGATTCTTGAACCTCGGACTAGTGAGCCTGTTGCAGATAGTATTGTTAAACAGTTGGGTTATGATCATTCCCATAGGGTGGAAGCGATCGGGTTTGCTGGCGGCATTTGGCTTCTTTGGAAGGATAGGATTGGAACTGTGGAAGTGTTGACCCTTCATAAATAGTTCATTCACTGTATGATCAACGACGATTCTCTTGTGACAGTAGTCTATGCCAGTCCAAACCAGGCTAAACGTCGTTTCCTATGGAGGCATCTTTCTACGATCAGCCAGGCTTCGAGCCTCCCTTGGCTTGTGATGGGCGACTTCAACGCTATCATTCACCCCCACGAGAAGAGTGGAAGTGATAAGCTGAATTTCAGAAGTTGCAGGGAGTTCTCAGAGGCCTTGGATGCGGCTGGCCTCGAGGACCTGGGGGCCTCGGGTCCTCTTATGACCTTCAAGTGGGGTATGCTTCAGGAGAGGCTCGATAGAGCTGTGGCAAACCATGAGTGGATGAATTCTTTTCCGAATACTCATGCTGATGTGCTTCCCAGAGTTGGGTCGGATCATGCGCCGATCTTGATCAGGACCGCTAGAGGGAGGACCAGGAATGCTAAAAGTTTTCTGCAGACTAATGTTAACTGGTCTAAGCGGGCCTCTTTTCAACAATTCTGGGAGAGTGCCTGGATGGAAGATAGGAGCTTCGCTGAGGCACTGAATATCCTGATGAAGAAGGCGGAGGTGTGGGACAGTGAGGAGAGACAGAAGGAGAGGGAGAGGAAAAACTGGCTTCTGAAAGCCATTGAGTACTTACAAAACAGGCTAAGCCGTAAGTATGATGTGAAGATTTATGAAGCACTTGGTCTAAGACAGGGGGAGTTGCTCGAGATGCTGAATCATGAAGAAGCAGAATGGAAACAAAAAGCGAGGTGTGACCAAATTAGGCTGGGAGACCAGAATACCAGGTACTTTCAAGCGGTGGTTAGAGGTAGACGAAGGAGGAATGTCATTTCCAAGTTAAAGAATAAAGATGGTTTTTGGATCGAGGAGGCCAACGAGCTGAGAGATATGGTTAGAAATCATTTTATGGAGCTGTTTCGGAGTAACAGTTGTAATAGGAATGCGCATATTAGATATCCTGGCTGTTTTCCATCTCTGTCTTATGAGGAGGTCAGGCGTCTTGCTGCGGTTCCTGAAGAGGATGAGATTTTCAAGGTTCTTAACCTGATGAATCCTACCAAAGCGCCGGGCCCGGATGGCGTGGGCGTGGGGTTCCTACAGACTAACTAGTCCAGAATGAAGAACTCTATGGTGAACATGATAAGCAATTGTTTCAAAGGAAGTGAGATCCCGATTGATATGGCAAGTGCTAATCTGGTTCTTATACCTAAAACCTCATCACCGGAGAACTGTAATCACCTCAGACCTATTGCCCTGAACAACACCAACCTGAAGCTGATTTCCAAAATTGTTGTTGAGAGAATCAAGCCTTTCTTGCATGAATGGATTTCGCCTTTCCAAAGTAGCTTTGTTCCCGGACGGAAGATATCAGACAACACTATCCTCGTTCAGGAGATCATTCACTCTATGGGTACCAGAAGGCGGGGACAGGGTTGTATGGCGGTCAAGATCGACCTTTCCAAGGCCTATGACAAAATGGAATGGGCTTTCATCCGGGACACGCTCCAGAGAATGGCTATGCCAGAGAATATTGTTAATCTCATTATGAATATCATCACCTCAGGTGAAATTGGTCTTCTGTGGCAGGGGGAAAAGCTGACTCTGTTTAGAGCTACTCGGGGTGTTCGTCAAGGAGACCCGATTTCTCCTTATGTTTTTGTGCTCTGTCTGGAGAGGCTTTGTCAAACTATTACTGAGATGACTCATGAGGGGGAGTGGATCGCACTTCAAGTCATAAGAGGAGGCCCGAAGATCACCCACGCGTGCTTCACAGACGACATTGTCTTGTTTGGAGAAGCTTCCGTTGCTCAAGCTAAGCGGATGATGAAATGTCTTAGCGAGTTCGGGATTGCCTCTGGCCAGGAGGTATCTAAAGAGAAGTCGATGATTTTCTTCTCCAAAAATGTGGATAGGATATCCAGAAGACGTATTTGTCGACGGATGGGGATGCCCCAAACTGATAATCTCGGAACTCACCTAGGTATTCCTATGCTTCATGGTTGAGCTAACAAATAGGTGTACCTCAAGCTTCTCAATGATATGGAGGGAAAGATTAACGCTTGGACGAATAGATACTTGTCCTTCGCGGGTAAGGTGACTCTGGCCCAATCTATTCTGAACTCCACACCTACCTATCTGATGCAATCAGTTCACCTTCCAGAGGCTGTGTGCGATACCATCGACCAGAGCATCAGGAACTTTATCTGGGGTCGAAAAATGCACACTATTGCTTGGAGAAAGATCATTGCGGCAAAGAAGGAGGGGGGGTCTGAAGATCAAATGCGCCTGTATGCAGAATGAGGCCCTTCTTTCCAAAATGGTATGGGATGTTTGCACAAGGAGAGATATCCACTGGAGGAAAGTTATGGATGCCAAGTACTCCCACCTGAAGGACGGAGGCCTTACCAAAGGTTCGAGACTCTGGAAGTTCATCTACAGACACAGAGAAGACATTGTGATGCATATCGGGAGGGTGGCTATTAATGGCGACGATACTTCTGTCTGGACGGATAAATGGGTGGAAGGGGAAGCTAAGGTGAGGTTGAGGGATGACATGAATATACCTGTGGAGTAATCTGATCTTAAAGTTTCGTCAATGGTGACGGATGAAGGGTGGGATATGGATTTCGCTAGACATTGGTTCTCGGAGGAAACCTGCAAGGCCATCTTGAACACTACCGTGCCTATCAAGGAGGCAGATAGCGACGAGTGGCAATACACTAAGGCGAGTGATGGTAATTTTTCATCTAAACTTATCTACAACAGCCTGCTCCTGAAGACTAGACAACATGTTACTGGTTGTTGGGAGAGTATTTGGAAGCTCAGAGTGGCCCAACGGACTAAGGTGTTCCTGTGGAAGGCTCTGCATGAGAGTTTGTTAACTAATCTCAACAGAGCTAAATGGAAGATCTGCATTAGTGATAGTTGCCCGAGATGTGGAGAGGGCCCTGAGAGCACATTCCATGTGCTTATCGACTGTAGATTCGCGAGTGGTAAATGAGAGATGTTTACTACTGAGCATGGGTTCCAGAACGAAAATCAGCATTGCCTGAAAGGGTAGCTGTCCATTAACCTGAAACGGAAGAAGGAGTATCCCTGTCGGAGGGAGGCGGCTGATATTATCATGGAGGGTATCTGGAAATGTAGGAACAAAGCTATTTTTGAAAACATTACCCACACCAGACTCCAAGTGTTCCACAGAATTCAATGCCAAATCAATCTGGTCTTGAAGGCGTTTAAGCCTGCCCTGGACGCACCTGCTAAGGGGGATCCCAGCTTGCAGAGGAAAAAAGATTTGATTGTTCCTCAGGCTAATAGATTGAATGTTGATGGGGCCTTCTATAAAAGAATGGGACGGGCTGCGACTGGCTTTGTGCTGAGAAATTATAGGGGCGTCTGGATTCGAGGAGGCAGCGGTTCGTCTGAGCTAAAGGACATTACGGCTATCGAGTTGCAGGCTATAGCCAGGGGCCTGAAAGCTGCGCAATCCACGAAAGGGGAGTTGGTGGTGGTGTCCGACCATAAGTCTACTTGTGATTACATAAACCGCAAGATCCCGACGCCTACTAAGTATAGGCCTGCTGTCAATGTCTGCCTTCAGCTGCTGGGTAGAAGGAACTCTATCTCTGTCATCTTCAACCCTAGGAACATGAACAAGCTGGCCGATGCTCTGGCCAAATGGGGGACTAAGGTGGAGATGGGGGACCATGTTTGGAACTCTTGTCCGGGTTTCTTAAGTGAGAGTCTCACTCGGGATACTGGACTGTTGTTTGAAAATCGTTTAGAGCCTGCAAGGAGGGCGGGGTGAATAAGAATACCTCATGGATTTGCTATAAAAAAAAGAAAAAAGAAAAAAAAAGAACATTGACTCCTCTTTGGCTAATAGATTCGGACGTTGCCCACTATTATCAAACGTATTTCTTATTACTTACTAATTGAAGTGCGCAAAACTTGGTCTGGTCGTTCAATCGAACATATCTCCAAAACAATCCTAGTAAGAAGTGTGGCGCTTCTGCAAAATTGAATGGTGTAGGACAAGCTAGCCTAGGGGCAATCGAGTTGTCCTGAGAGTTGATCCAACTCACCTGATACCTACAGATTCGTGGACATCAAGCAGTGCCTATATTGATTTGCACTAAGGCAGATCTCGAGGGAAAAACACCAATAGGATAACTGGGGTACGCGATTACAGATGAAATCGTCGAACTACTGCAGCGTAAGTACATATATACATATCTTATCGACGAAGCTGTACAGATTTGTATTCTCAATTTTAGGGCAACCTGAACGATGCTGCCATCGGCGCTCTCTAATCACCAGTTTCTTCATTATATTACTGGTTCCTCAAATCAGGATGTTGGATGCCACTACCGGACCCTGGTCCTCGTCGACCAAGCAGAGCCAGGCCCCCAATGTTGAGATTGGTTTCAACGACAATCTAGACAAGCGCCTAGGTGGTGGTATCGGTGAAGACACCTGTCCAGGTACGAAGATTTAGGGCGGCTTTAGGAAGAGAGGGCACGTGTTTAGCATGTTTGGACGGATACCTGATATCTGAAATCGAATTCCTTTTTAAAGTTCAGACTCAAATTTAGATGGAATCTGCAATCGCGGATATCCATTTTCAGGACTATCCACAGCCTATCGGCTTGGCTGTAATTTAGACGGGACATATGTCCACTAAAATGCCACCCCCAAAACTGCCTAAATCTGACCCTTTTCAACGTCCAAGTAATCGCCTTATAAATATTTAATTTCCTATCCGCCATCTATTTGTTGTAATTATTTATTTTTCTTTCTCTATTATAAATCCTCTTCGTGGCTTATAAATAAAAAATTCGGAATACCAAAAGTAATTGCAATCTCTCTCTGGATTATAGCACCCAAATGGCCCTTAACGGATTTATCAATATATCATCCAAACATCCTCGTAATTCAGTCATTTATATACGTTTTCAAAATAAAATAGAAAAAAAATCAAAATAGCCCAATTTGAGGAAATAAATTCTGATTATAGAACGAAGACGAACATAATTCCCCAAGTAGCCTACTTTATTAAGAAAATACCACTTTGATTGGTATTTTTCTGGTCAAAACGCTGAAAATGCCATCTTGATTAGAGTTTTTTTGTGGGAGGTCAAAAGAAAATAAAAAAAAAAAAGCAAAAACACTAAATGACTTGACATTTTTGCCTTTTTTTTAATTTTTTTTCATCTCCCACAAAAACGGCAATCAAAGTGGCGTTTTCTCAATTAAGTGGGCTCCGTGTGCTATACTCAGGAATTTTTTCTGGGCTATTTTGATTTTTTTTTCCAATAAAATATTGACGTGCTAAGCAGAATTTAGTGTCTTTTATAGATATAGTTGCTAGAAGCCGGGAAGATTCCTTGCGTCGAGGAGAACCCTGAGCCAAAAATGAGTTTCGTCCTCTCCTTCGCCACAAACAATGCCATCCGATAACTTGGAGTCCACTGTCGTTGGCGCTGGACCATTGAATGGACCCATCTCCACCTGCTTACCACCAGCGACTGCGGAGGCATGCTTCGAGGCGGCCATTACAAATCTCCCGGCTGGTTGTTCTTTGACGTGCGGGGACAGCGCCACCTCAGACCAGAAGCTGTCATCCAGCAGCTCCGGAATATTAAACGACGATAAGTTCTCGAGCTCATTGGGACAGCCATTGCCGTTCCCCGTGGCCCAGGACGATGACGAGACGGGCTCGTCGATGTGGTCAGCCAGATTCTGGGGAATACACGAGAGGACGTCGCCGTCTAATGGCTGCTGGATTAATTTCAAGGTGGTTGCAGAGGAAACGATCCGCACTGGCGTTGGTTTCGATAGCGCCTGCTCCGCGGCCATGGACGTCGATTCTGGAAGGCGCTTCTTCAGGTAGGTGTGCCACACGTTCTTGATCTCATTGTCAGTTCTGCCGGGCAACTGTGCGGCAATGGTGGACCATCTGGTAATAGATTAAGAACAAAAGACATTAGTTTGCTCCTACGGTATTATTATTTCACTCATCTAGTCTAATGCTAAAACTGTATATTAATTAACATCCGACCCAACGGCTCTACTCAACTCACATGCACAAACTCGTGTATGAGAACTGCTTTTGTCCCAGGGATTGACTCAGTGGGACCACATGATAGTTAAACGATAATTAAATAGTAATCCACTATACTAGCAGAAGAGTGGCCCAAAGGAAGGTTGCATAGAGGGTCTGTTTGATTAGATGCAGTCTGGTAACAAAAATAGAATATTCATGTGTATTTTAATTTAATAGATTCAATGCCAACTACGTTCAACCAGACCAACCCTTGAGCAATAGTTACTGGTCATATTTAAGAATTAAGAGGCAAACAACAAATACTAGCTCCAGGGTAACCTAGTATACATGACATCTTTCGCAAAAAAGCATCGGAGTACAAACAATTTTGTTTGTAGATGCACTTTCACCATATGTATCTATATATGTCATACATAAATGTAAATTGAAGTATGTAATTGCGATAAGAAACAATTTTACATGATAAATCCAAAAAAAAATCTTGTTCAACAAAAAAAGAAACAATTAGCAAATATGACAGTTACACCTTAGCCATTTTACATGATAAATCCAAAATGAATATCTAAAATGAATGGTGAAGATAGTCCATATGAAGTTGGAGAGCTAGTTAACATAAGGTTGTTCAAGTACGAGCAAAACCAAATACTATGGGCATGCCTTTTCTATGAGAGTTCTATATGGATTTTGAACGTAAATGATATAGATATATCCAAATTTTGGGCAGCTTAGACTTAAAAATAAAATAAAACAAACTAATAATAGATGAAAATATAATTTGTATGCAACCTTACTGGATATATATTTTCTAAACATATAAGTTTGCGTAGGAAAGTTATCTCTATTTATCTAGGCATAACTATTTTTTTTGGTTGGATATAGAGAAGAAGGACATATGACATAGATTTATAATTAAAGTGAGAGGGAATGGGGAATGAGCAGGAGTCATGTTTTTATTACAAATTCTTATTGAAGAATAACTTGTTACGAAGCATTGTTTAATGGGACACTCTTGACGGATATGGGGTAGAAATAAGCCTAAACATATGAGCTAAAAAATAGGAGAGGAGAAAATGAATGGTAATATATATGAATGTATGTGTGTGTCTGTGTGTGTGTGTGTGTGTATGTGTATGTGTATGTGTATGTGTATGTATTTATGTATGTATCGTGTTAGCAATTTTCTCAAGCTTCCTTGAATTATGATATTTGAGATGTTTCTCGAGCTAAAATTTTCAAACTGACGAGAGTTCAGAAAAATAAAATATCTCGAGTTGAAAGTGGTAGATGATAATTGAATTTCTTTTTGCAATGTGGATCACAATAGATGACGAGCTAGTTTTTGGTTGAAGTAACCTTGGATGCTCTTTTGAACCATTTGGATGGGTTTACCTAAATAAAACGCTTTTAACACGCAAACCAGAGATGCAACCTAATGATTTTTCTTTAGAAAGAAAGATGAATTTATATGAGAAGGAGAACGACTGAATATTTGGGCTTGGGAATGCTTAAGTGATAACAATGGCTTCTAAGTAGCTGCATAGCGATCCGGTAGACTGGGAAGGACATTGAAACAACAATTCACTACTTGTTGAATACAGTTGAGCACGAAGTGCAAGTAGTGATTACCTATTGCCAAGCTGCCGGTGCAACCGGATGATGGTGTCTTCTTCATCGGCAGAAAAGTTACCCCGCTTGATATCTGGCCGGAGGTAGTTGATCCACCTAAGCCGGCAGCTCTTGCCACACCGCAGTAGCCCAGCTTTCCTGGGAAGCGTCCTCCAGTTGCCGTGTCCGTAAGCCTGGATATATGCTACCAGGACCCTGTCCTCCTCGGCCGCCCAGGGTCCCTTGTTCAGCCCCACCTTATCGCAGCAAGGAGTTCGAACCATTCCCTCTGTATGCTTTCTGGAAGACGGGAATATATGTATACTGTCTAGCGATCAGTGGTCGATCAGTTCTTTGAGGCTAGCTTTCGATTCTGGAGATCTTAACTGCCTCCTCTGACACTCTTCCAGAATTGCAGGTGGATTTCCTATATATGTGCCTGCGTCCATGTGCACCGACCAAGCAGTTGATTGCTGTTTGGAATGGAACCTTGTCCGAACGTTCAGTGAGGCAAGAAGGGTATTCTGTTTCTTTGTTAAATCATAGGAGATGCCTAACATCTCGTACGCAATAATTTACGACAAACTAATGCATCAAGGCCAGCGAACCCTAGAAACAAACGCTCGCAATTTTCTCGTGCGAGCGTGGATGGTCACGGGTTCGTGGAAACTAGAGCTAGTAGCACCCGAATCAGTGACACATAGGATTAAAAAGGACTCATAAGGAAGCAACATGCTGGTTAATTAACTATTCATGCGATCTTATATTGTATTTATAGGGGAAAACTGATCACCCTCCACTCAGTTTTAACCTGAATCTGTTTCGTCGAACTAGACATGGCTTCTAAATTTCACCGGAACAAGTCAAGTTGCGCGTGCCCTTTGACTCCTCGGTGTATATGTGCTCAAGTATTCCAAGTAAAACATCCCTATCCCAATTCGCAAACCTAGCTCAACTGCAGCTTATTTCTCACTAAACTCTCATCTTAATTTGCCGTCCCCATAGATCAGTGGCGGAATTAGACAATCATAGTAGGGAGCTGAATTAGTTGAGTCGTCGTCACTGAAGCTAATACACGATGACAACAGCCTTTTTTTTAATTTACGTGATGCATAGATAAAATATAGAATATATTAAAGTTGATACCCATAAACCGTGGCGGTTCTAGAAAGCCAAGTTGGCCGAGGCCAATGTGTAATAGATATATTTTTATTTGTAAGGATCGTCAATACATGAAACATGGAGTATTGGTACATTATCATTGTCATAGTTAAACTTAGCACACATTTTGATTTTTTTTTATAAAATAGAAAAATTTTGTAGCTTACAAGCGACATGAAAAAATGAAACCCAACATGTTTTATTGTTGCATTATCACCTAAAATTAATATTTATAATTAATACTAAGTAGTTGTTTAGAATTCATCACTAATCCTATTTTCAATTCAATATTTCTTATTTACATCATATATGATATTCCTAGCAATGATCCAACTCAATTGAGTCGTACGAAGACAACCCATTAGGACACTTTGATTTTTACTACCGTGACCGGGGATATAAATCCCAGTAGCTGCCAATGCAAAGCAAAAAGAGAAGGCATCCATCAAAGATGAAGCAACGAGAAATAAAAGGCAAGGGTGGAGAGGAAAATAAAGGGTAGTAGAAAAGAAGAAGGTTAGGTCTGCTAAGGTTTTTTGGTTTGAAGAAGGTTAGGGCTGCTAAGGTTTTTAGGGTTTCTTCTCCATGCCATCTATTACTATACACTTTTTGTAAGAGGGTATTTTCTTGGAATATCTGGACTAGTGGAGTTATAAGGATCTCTTCATATGCTGGTATATTTATTATATCTTCTTATATTTATATTCTCAAATTTAGGGTCAAAATAGGAGAAAGAAATTATACTTTCTTTGGTTATTCAATTAGCGACATGGTTTTTCCTTCATTTTCTATGAGGGATTTCTACTAAAAAATATGGTATTCTCCCTCTATCTTCTTTCAGTGCTTATATTGGATCTACACACTCATCCGTAATAGTTCCTCAAATTATTCATTTTTTTCCACATCTTGATTGACCAAATATCACTTAAAATACATGCACATATTTTCCAATAATAACAAGCGGTATTAGAACTAGGTTTCACATATAGATCTATATGTGAAAGGATGATGATGCATTGATAAAGTTGATGACCATAAATTTTTATGTTTAGAAACACAAGATGGAGGATATTACATATTACAAGGATTTGTATGATCTGCTAGAGGGACAAAAATTGGAGAGTACATATGTTGTAGATTGGAAGAAATTAAACAAGAAGACCCTGAGAAAAATGTGAAATTTGCTTGTTATTTTTGTCTTCCACTACATCCCAGAGGAGACCAATGCTAAAGTTCTTTAGAAAAAGTTTAACAAATTATATGAGTAGCACATTATCACAATAAAACTTTCTTGATCAGGAAGTTGGTGAATGTGAAGTATTATGAGGATGATACTATCATCTCCCAACACATGAATGAATTCTAACATATTATCAATCAGTTGGGATCCATGAAGATGGTTCTCGATGATGAAATATATATACTACTTCTTTTAGGATCATTAATTGACAATTGAAAAAAGCACTATGTGCTGCTTCATTCATCATCCAGCACATGAATGAATTCCAAAGTATTGTCGATGAATTTGGGTCCAGGAAGGACTAGGTTCTGAGATTCCACTTTCCCATTCAGCTTTGGCTATTTGAGTGGCGACTCGGAAGGCGATCTGAAGGGTTTTGTAAATACCTAATCTTTACGATCAAATATTTACAAAATTTCTACCAGATAATATAAACAAATCTTTTCATTCATATAATTTTCTCAGAATACATGATATCTCTCTTTTCTTGTAATACCTATACACTACACATTAAATTTTTAGTAAATCTAATCTTTATCTTCCAACAAAGGGTATTCTCATACAGTCTCTTCTAGGTATTCTCTAATTACCTGCCCATGAGTTCTTAGAGGGAACAAACCACACATGGCCTCCAATAAGGGAAACACGGGTCAACAAAGATGGTACAAAATCAATATTTAGAAAGTAAACCAATATGGACCTATCTACATAGAATTTTTATGACAAAATGTAAATGAATAAACAATATAGTCACATATCAAGAGGTAGCAATATATTTTCAAATTATAAGAGAATTGATATCTAATATTTGGAACTAGTCATTCAATTTTTCAATAGATAACACATGTCAATGTCTAGTTATTGGGGATGTCATATGTTCTCTCCTATGAAGAATGTAAACATATCAACTAAAATTCCCAAAATATTGAGGGACCCAATGTCCTTTAACACTACACAAAGGAATGGAAATGTAATTCCACTAAACTAGGGGCACTAACCTATCTTTTTTTGACGTTTAAACATTGTGCTACTATTTTTCTGGGAATAAGTGTTGGTGGCCTTTCAAAGAGGTATGGTAAGGTACAAAATAAATATTTGGCCAACCAACATATCTATTCATGCATGCAATCAATGAGGGAAATAACTTTCTAAATATAAATAAAAATTGCCGACCTTTAAATAAAAGTATGCAAAATTCAAAGTATTGACTCTTGGGGACAGTCAACAAAAAAAATCTACAAATATAGAGAAATATTTATCACTACATGGCTTGGAATTAATTGGTGTTTAAGATTATATATAATCAATATTATATAATCAACTGTTTTGCCACCTTTCCCCTAGATTAACTCAAAAATGTTATTTTGTCTAATATGTAATATAATTTTGTTTAGTCAATAGGATCATTTAGGTTTATTTACAAATGTACCCTTATCTGGGGTATCTAGGGTTTAAGTTCAACATAACTCGATACAAATCATATATTAGACTTTTGATTATACTTCTAAAATACAAGTAGGATCTAGATGAAGGAAAATAAGATGATTTCATACATTTTCCCCAATAGTTCATCTAAACCAAGTTTTTGTAAATATAAGATCGTCCAACTTATACGTATTCATAAGAGTAACCTTCTTATATGTCTACTTTGGTTAATATAATGATTTATTAACTGCTAGATCCATCTAGGTAAAATATTTGCAAGATCGATAATATATTCACCATTATATGCATATTAAGATATGAAGCACTATTACAAAAAAATCCAATATGGTTACTACATCCCTAGAATTATATATATTACTTTACTTCTATATATATTACATATTGTTAGTATTAGGGATAATCAGTTGGTGTTGATGACTATAGTAACTAGGTATTATATCTTGCGAATATCCCAATTATCATCTATTTTAACATTTAACATTAACCACCACCCAATATACAACATATTATATGTTATAAGATACAAACTTCTAACTTGCAAGATTTATCGTTAACTAATACATATATGTATATATACATACATACAAGTATGGAATAGTTGGTTAATGCATTGGATGATCTAAATATCTCATATGTTTAGGTTTAAATGGTTCACATTTCTAAGTACTAGCTAGCATGTAGGAAGTTAGAAACATACCGGTCTTTCACCGATTAGTCCTCAACTTGGATTCTAATGGTTGAGGTTGGCTTGAACCTCATCCTTATGCTCGTTGGACATGTCTAGTAGTTCTCTTGAAGGTATGTATCTTTGAGAAGGTAGAAGTAGTTTCACACTCATCAATGTTCTAGAGATTAGTCACAAATCTGTGTGACATAGATGAAGATGGAAGTAGGGACTCCATTCTTTGGGGTTTCTATAATCCGTGGTGATGTTAAGGTGAGGCATGTTGAAGGTTGTGTCCACAAGGTTGTAGGTGTCGAGTTTAGGATACAAGGTGACGGTTGGAGTTGGTGGTGAAAATGAGCTGGTGGCCAGTTTCAGATGTGCATGCAGGCCAGTGAGATTCAATCCTATTGATCCATCTGGATGATTCTTGGAAGATGAAGCCATTATTTCTGCTGGTGGTCGATTGCTAAGTTGGAGGAGGTGTGGGCGATGATGGATGGTGGTTTGGGGTTCAAGATTGAAGGACTTGTCAAGATATTGGGGTGACAAGGACTTGTTGGGCTATGAGTTGTAGGTTCATCTAGGGTTTGACAAAGGTGGTGGAAGGATTAAAAGTATGAGGGTGGTTGTTGTGCATCACAGCAAGGTATAAATCTCTATAGCTATTTTCTTTCTCCATGAGAAATTCCATGCTTTGTACATATAGTATTATTATGAAAATAATTTCTCAAAGGGAAAACTTATTGCTACAAAACTAAAAAGGGTCAAAATCAATGCAAAAACTAAGTCACAATCATATCGTATCTACATAATAATCACTACTACTCCATCATCCCAATTAGTTGACTATTTCAAGAATTCATATTTCAATGAAACCTAACATGCCATTTGAGCACTTAATAATGTCTGTTTGGTTCATAAGATTCCTATAGGGTCGTTTATATATTTCTAGGTTAAGGATCTAACTTATGAATGTGAAAATTTTGTTTTACACTCAAAATTATTGGATAAGCTATAGTAGTCATAAGTGAGATTAAAACTCTATCAAGTTTTACTCAATATTTTCATCACTAATCTTTATGTGATGTTCTAACATGTCAAAATTTAAATATACTCTAATTCTATATCTCCATTTTCAGTTGGTAGGGTTTTACATAAATATAATCATAAACTGTTCAAAAATTTATATATATATATATATCTACAAAATATAGAGCTCCTAATATTTATTTCATTTAACCATTTGTTTATCTTGTTATAGATAGGGATGCAATTATAAATCTCATTATTTTTTCTTTAAATTTGCATTTATATAGGCTAATGTTTGATTTGTAATGTCATAATTACATATGCAGAAGCATAGCCATTATTCATTATTGACTATTTTTGTTTTAAGGAATATTTATGTCAAGGTTATCATGAGGATTTTTTTTTCATTTTGTTTTTCTATCATTTGTTTTTCAATCATTTGTAGTCCCAATTAACTATCTACTCCATTTGTTTTCCTAACTAACTCTAGTTTTCTATTATGTGCATGAGTGCCACTATTTATAGGCTCTAATACCATGTTGTAAAGTTTACAATCAAATATTTACAAAATTTTCCTCACAAAATATAAAGAAATTTGTTCATTCATACAAGTTTCTCTGAATACAAGATGGCTCTTTTTTACATACATATACACTACACATCAAAAACTTAGTAAATTTAATCTTCATCTTCCAACAGAGGGCTATCTCTTACAGTCTCTTCTAGGTCTTCTCTGATCACCTGCCCATGAGTTCTCAGAGGGAACAAAACCACTCATGGGCCCCAATAAGGGAAATATGGGTTAGCAAAGCTGGTACAAAATTAATATTTAGAAAGTAGAACAACATGAACCTATCTACATAGAATTTTTATGACAAAATGTAAATGAATAAACAATGTAGGTAATTATCATGAGGTAGCAATGTGTTTCAAATTATAAGATATATTCAATATCTAATTTTTGGAACTAGTCATTCAATTTTTTCAATAGACAAAACATGTCAATGTCTAGTCGTTGATGAATCCATATGTTCTCTCATATAAAGAACAAAAATACATCAACTAAAGCTCCCAATATAGTGATGGACCCTATGCCCTTTAACTCTGTGCAGAGGCGTGGAAGCGTAATTTCACTAAACTAGGGGCACTAACCTACCATTTTCAACGTTTAAACATTGTGCTACTATTTTATAGGAATAAGTGTTGATGGCCTTTTGAAGAGGTAGGTTAAGTTAAAAAATAATTTTTTGGCCAACTAACCTATCTAGTCATGCATACAATCAATAAGGAGAATAAGTTTCCAAATATAAATATAAATTTTGTACCTTTAAATCAAAGTATGCAAAATTCCAAGTATTGACTTTAAGGGACAATCAACAAGGAGATCTACAAAATGTAGAGAAATATTTTCACTACATGTCTCATAGTCAATGGGTCTTTAGATTTTCCATTCACATTTTCCATTATCCTCATTTCTATGTTTTTAGCTAGATTATATATGATCAATATTATATAGTCAATTTTCCACCTTTCCCATTGATTAACTCCAAAAACGTCATTTTATATAATATCTAATATAATTTCATTTAGTCACTAGGATCAATTAGGTTTATTTACCAATGTACCCTTATTTGGGGTATCTAGGGTTTAATTTCAACATAACTCAATACAATTCATATATTAGATTTTTATTTATGCTTCTCAAATACAAGTAGGATCTAGATGAAGGAAAATATTATGATATCATACATTGTTCCCCCAATATGTCATCTTAACCAAGTTTTTGTAGATGTAAGATCGTCCATCTGATGTGTATTCATAAGAGTAACCTTCTTATATGTCTGCTTTGTTTAATACAATGATTTATTTCCAGTTAGATCCATCTAGGTAAAATATTTGTAAGATTGATATTGCATTCACCATTATATGCATATTAAGATATGGAGCATTGTTACAATAACATCTAATAGGATTACTACATCCCTATAATTATATATTACTTTACTTTTATGTACGTCACATGATGTTAGTATCAGGGATAATAATCAATTGGTGTTGATGACTATAGTAACTAGGTATTATATCTTGTGAATATCCTAATTATCATATGTTTTAATATTTAACATTAATCACCACCCAATAGGAACCATATTATATGTTATAATATACCAACATCTAAATTCCAAAATTTATCATTCACTAGTATATATATATATATATATATATATATATATATATACATCCATACTAGTATGGAATAGTAGGTTAATGGAACGAATGATCTGGATATTTAATATACTTAGGTAAACGGCCAAAACATTGTAAATATTAGCTAACCTGTAGGCACTTAGAAACAGACTGGTCTTTCACTGATTAGACCTCAACTTGGATTCTAATGGTCAAGGTTAGTCTGAACCTCATCCTTGGGCTCGCTGGACTTGTCTAGTAGTTCTTTTGAAGGTATATCTCTTCAAGAAGGTAGTAGCAGGTTTCAAGCCCATTTATGTTCTAGAGTTTAGTCACAAATGTGTGTGACATAGATATTGACACGACCGTCACCAAACCGACAAACAAATCATTACAATTAAGCAGAATTAAACATAAACAACAGATTAACAAAAATCACTAAAAATTAAAACTATTTGCAAAGAGATCCATTTCTAGGAAACTCTTATAACAAGAACCAAAATACTATATATATACATTTTGGTCCACAAAGTACATACCATGTACCTTCTCTTCTCGAGAATTACATACAATAGTTGCTCTGTTAAATCTATACATAAGCAACATAAAACCTCGAGGCATTCAATGCCAAAATCTCAGATCGATCATAAAAGCACTAACTACGGACTCCAAGGACCTGAGAGTACAGAGACGACACATAGGACCCATAACTAGAAGACACGATAGTCAGTATCTCCACCTGAGATTTAACTGTTGTCCCTGATGCTGTTGTCTTTCCCCTGGTGTATGGTTTCTGCCTCCTTGTCCGCGTCCACCTAAAAATGTTGGTGATCAACAATGTGAGACCCATGTCCCAGCGAGAGATATAACGCTCCACCAATAATATTATTATTGCAGATAAATAGTAATAAACTGAGCAGAGGATTCACTATTGAAAAGTAGGATTTAATCAATATTAAGAAGAATTGAGCAACATCATGTTTTAAAGCATTACAATTATAAATGATGAAGTAGTAAACCATCTATCCATTTTAGTAAGGAATATGAAGAACATGGACATCATTTATCCATTTTAGGATACATTAAGCAATGTAACATCAACCAATGATTTCTATATTTCATTCTTAAGCAAATATGCTACATCGCTGATTACATTTTACAATCACACTTATGCCCTGAGGAAGTGAGCTGCTCAAATAGCGAAACCCAAAGCCGGTGCCATACAAGATCAAAGGAAGAAACATACTCCATGATCTCATCCATCTCAGTCAGTGCGAGACCACAAGCAGAACCACAGTCTCTTGCTTAAGTGACCTCAGTCACAGGGTTAGCTCCCATAGACTACCCATTCTCTAGTCCGCCTTGGTACAGGTCCCGACGCTAGTAAATTTGAGCCATGGGCCAGTTCACCATGCTCTCTGATCCATGAACGCATTCATGCTCTATCACACTGAGACATGGGCCTGTTCACCATGCTCTTATACATATCTTGAGTCTACAACCGAAGTTGCACTCTAATCCTCCTATTTTCGGCTAGGAGAAACCACATATATTCAACAATATATGCTCTGGATTGACCAGTAGGAGAATCCGTTTCACCATCACCAGCTACTGACAATGATGGATCTATGGCCAGGGCTCTACATGATAAAATTCCACTTGATTATTTAAGTACATTACCATATTCTTTTAGCATCAATCATGTAACATCCCTGACCTGGGTTATGCTTTAACCCTAGGTGTTTTGATTAAGAAAGATGATTATATGCTTAATGTCATCTTGTTAAAAGTAATTAAGGCTCAAAAGTAACCTATGTTTCAATTTTGGTCCTGTTTGAACAATGTTGAAGCAATGTTTGCTTATTTTGGACTAAAGTGCAAATTACCCAAGTTGAGGGGTTAACTTGAAAATTGCACATGATAAGATGTTCCTCTGATGTTGATACATCATGAGAATGAATATGGTGTAGTGGTATGGTTTCCACAAGCCTGGACACCAAGATTAAGCTTGTAAAGCAATCCTTGTGCATTAAAACCTAGTTTTGGAGTAAAGTGCAATTTACCCAAAATCTAGGGTTCAATATGCAAATTACCACTTCAATAAGGTCCTTAATGTTTCTTGGAATCATGTAGAGAAAATAAAATGAGAGGGGCATCTCATTTGAATTAAGATGGAGGAGAGAGAATCTTGATATTAAAATAATCAAGATTTAATCCTAATTGAAACCCTAATTCAATTTAGGGCAAAAATGAATAAAAATAATTGAAGGGCTTTCAACCAAAATGTTTTGGGTTGATTTTGAATAAGGATGGACGTTCCTTTGCCAAGATAAGGAACGAAAATATCTTAAGTAGGTGAAACTCCACTCACCTTATTATAAAGAAAAGTAATTTCCACTCACATATGGGATATTAATATAATATGCATTAAGGTGCTTAATTTGCTTTTCTTTAAATTGAGGATAATGAAGGATAATTAAAGGCAAGGAATGTGCCTCGTACCCAAGGTAGTTGAGGGGGAAGAGGCGGCCACTTTATTGGGATTAATTGGATTTTTATAAGGCATTTTCTCTCTCATCAATTTCCTTATAAAAGTGCCATTTCTAAGCCCAAACCAAGGCCTTTTTCGGATTTTCTTCTTCCCCTTGCTTGCAAAACCGACCAAGGAGCTAGGGAGGAGCAGGGAGCACGTCCCCAACCTGTGGGTAAGCCCTTGACCTTCGTTCTCCATGATTTCATGGTGGAAATAGAAAATAAATTATGGATTCCTTCTTATTTCGATCTCCTCTTCAACCCTAGCCAACTTTTACAATCAAAAGCTTGAGGACGAGCCTAGGGGGAGTTGCAAGAGCTTCATCCACCATTAATGGCGTGAGCTTGAAGCTTTGGAGCTCAATTGGAGGCGGGTTTTATAACTTAAACCCTTAAACATTGCTATTGCATCAATTCTCTATGCTTTGTTGATTGATTTCTTCAATTTGATGCACTCTTGTTTCTTGCTGCAATTTCCATCAAGAACGGTTGCTGTTCTTGGTTTTTCGAAGGAAGGGGATGATGACATCATCCTAGATGCTTATCCAAAGAAAATTACCAAGCAAAACCGTTTTAATAGCTACTCCAAATCGTTTTAATTTGATTGGCTATGTGGTTTCAGCAAACCGTTTAAGGGCAAACGGTTTGAAACCGTTTGGGAGAAAACGGTTTCAAGACCGTTTTATATGGTTTACTAAGCGTTGAACGTTTGGGAATTGTGTTCCTAATTATGTAGGCTGATAACCCTACAAATTTGAGGGATTAACTCCAAAGGAATCGAGAGTTGAAGGCCAATCTATTAGGCAATCGGATTGAATTATGTGCTGATTTTCAACCTGATTAACTTGACCTGGTTGAGAAAACGGTTTCCAGACCATTTGAGATGGTTGACCAAGCATTGACCGTTTGGGATTCCTGTTCATAATTATGTTTATTAATAACCCTCGAAATTTGAGGGATTAACTCCAAAGGAATCGTGAGTTGAAGCCTAATCAATTAGGGAAACCTAATTGGATTAAGTGCTGATTTTCAATCTGATTTAATTGAACGTTTTGGGCAAACAGTATCAAGACCGTTTGAGTGCGTTGACCAAGCGTTGACCGTTTGAGATTACTGTTCCTAATGATGTGATCTAATGACTCACCGAATTTTAGTGATTATCTCCCAAGAAAGCATGAGTTGAAGGCTATTCAATTAGGCAAACCCTAATTGAAAACAGTGCTGAAATTCCAATGAGTTAAGTTGAGATTTTGGGTTGATTAGCCCAAACGGTTTCAAGACCGTTTGGGGATCACCCAAACGGTCTCAAGACCGTTTGGGGATAACCCCAAGACCGTTTGGAGGTCTGGGGTCAAGTATAGTTGACCAATTGAAGGTACAAAGGTACTAATCATATTGCAATGTAGTGCTGATCTGTTGATCAACTCGATAGACCAATCCATGATGATTTTTCACTAGAATCCAAAGGTTGGATGGGCCAAACGGTCTCAAGAACGTTTGTAGCTCATCCAAACGGTCTCAAGACCGTTTGGTGGTCACCCAAGACCGTTTGGAGGTCTAGGGTTGAGTATGGTTAGGTGTTTGAAGGTCTAAAGGTACCAAGCTGTTATACAATGCAATGCTGATTTGGTGATCAATCCAATGATCCAAACCTTAATTGGATGGCTTGGATTTGAGTGATATGATGGGCAAACGGTCTCAAGACCGTTTGGAGGTCATCCAAACGACCTCAAGACCGTTTGGGGTCAGGTCATACCCAATTTGGATAATGGTTCAATAGTTTCAAAGTAACCAATCTTGCATTGATGAGTGTTGTTGGATCTTCGATTCCAAACCCTAATTCAATTGAATCAAGCCCTAATTGATGACCAATTGAGGGTCAATTGAGGGTCAAATTAGTTGAAGTTTGACATATTAAACTCAATTGAAGTATGAGCATAGGTCCAATTGATGATTGGTTCCATGAATTCAATGGTTGAAGGTCCAATGCAATCAATTGAAACACAATTAGTAGCATGATTGATGATCAACTTCAAAGCTCTAATTGGTGTTTATAAACCCTAATCCCATTGAGATCAGACCATAATTGAAGTCCCAATTGAGGGGTGAGCCATGATTCAAATGATGATTGAGTTGATGATCCAATTGGTTGAAGTTCCATTGATTAGAATTGAGTGTGGTTCAATTTGGTTAATTCAATTGGATACCTCATGTTATTGAAGGTCTAATTGATCAAACCTTTTTGAAAACCTAATGTGATTAGGTGGGAGATACCTTTAATGGTACTAGTCATTAATGCATAACAAATGCATGGACCCAATACATGATGTAAACCCCAATTGAGGCTGATTCAATGTATAACCTTAATAAGAGGTTGTCTACATGTGAAATCACTAATTAGGATGTTAGTAAACCCTAGTTGAGGGTGTATCCTTGTGAAACCCTAGTGGAGGGTGTATCATTGTGAACCCTGGTTGAGGGTGTAACCTTGTGAAACCCTAGTGGAGGGTGTATCATTGTGAACCCTGGTTGAGGGTGTATCCTTGTGAAACCCCAGTTGAGGGTGTATCATTGCGATTGTTTATAGGCAACTTTATAATAAAGTTATGCCTTAAACTAAGATAAGTCCATATCATGTGAGATAGTTGGACAATTCTAATGTGTGGCCTATGCATTATATGCTAAGGGTGAGTATTCTGTGATGGAATGTATTAAGAGGGGATATACCTTAATACAAGATAAAGTTGGTTAACTCAAGAGGGTCTGAATTAATGAGAAATGGGAAACCCTAACCCTGGTAAGGGAATAGTGGTGTTACCCTTGAATAATGATGTTATATATTTTTTTGCATGGTGCTGATATGAAATTGATGTATTATCATCTGTACTAACCATGCAAGTATGATGTGATGATGAACATAGCCAGGTATGAGCTATGACATTTTATGTATTGACATTGTTTATTGGGCCTTATGTTCCATGCTATACCTTATTGCCTAGTATGAGGTAATAAGAGAAGTAATGGGTCTTAAGTGCCATGAGAAGATGTTTATGTAATAAGCATCATATTTACCTTGGTCAGGTGACCTGAAGGTGATAATTACCTGAAAAAGTGGTAATAATGCTCAATGATGAGCTAAGGTTTTGAATACCCAGAACCATATGATTATGGCATTGAGTTGCAAAGGAATGAAAATTCCCAGTATTGAAATGAGGGACTGAGATCCCCATGTCTTATAAAGACTGAGAAGTGATTAATGGAAATAGTACATGTTTTCTTTATTGCATTTGTCTTATTAAGTTATGTTTGGAAACTTGGCTGATGCTAAAAGAATATGATAATGTACTTAATTAATCAAGTGATACCATATAATGTAGTTGCCCTGATCACAGATCCATCAGCGTCAGAATTAGCTGAATGGTGAAACGAGTTTACTCGAAATGCATATTTTTGAATATGTGGGGGTAATTGGGCAATTATATCCTTATGCCCCATAGGCATTGCTACGGGCTATGTCCTATGAACGGGATTGGTTACGGACCATACCCCAATAAGAGCATGGCTACGGGCCATGACTCCACAAAATAATACCGGGCATTGGCTACGGGCCATATCCTGAAGAGAGTATATGCTATGGGTTATAAATCTAATAGAGATGTTGCCAGTATACCCTGGAAAGCTATCTAGTAGAGACACAAGATGTCCTGCATGTTATCTCGTACTGACCGAGATAGTTGAGGTCATGGGAATCCGGCTCTTCCATTGACCTATGTGTGGTACCGATGCTTTACGTAACCGTGGTCGGTTGGAGTATGAGCGGTATACCTCATCTCCTCAGGGCATAAGTGTGATTGTAAAATGTAATCAGTCGTATAGCATGTTTGCTTAAGGATTGAATACGGAGATTCATTGGCTGATGTTGCATTTCTTTGTGCATTTCTTAGTAGATAAATGTTAATTATGTTTTTTTATATTCTCTGCAAAGTAGATAGATGAATTACTTATCTACCTTGGGTAGATGCAATAACCTCCTTGAGAATGGAGATTATCTTATTCTGTTCTATGATGAATAATTCTGCCTAATAATGTAAAAGTAACCCCTGCTCAATTTTAATTTGATAAACTACAATAACAATGTTTTTGGCGGAGAGTTATATCTCTCGCTGGGGCAATTTTCAATTGTCTCACCCCCGTGGGAAACATTTTTAGGTATGCATGGAAGGCAGAGCAGAAACCCTAGAACAGGGAAAGAGCAGCAGCAACAACAGGGACAACAATAAGATCTCAGGTGGAAATATTGTCTGTCTAGTCATATAGATAGTAGTCTTATTTGTCGTCTCTGTACTCTCAGGTCCTCGAAGTTTTACATGTATCAATCTGAGTTTTGGCTTAGTGCCTCGAAGTTTTTATACTGCCTGTGTATATTTGTTAACATGGCAGTCAATGTTGTAATCCTTGAAAAGGAATGGTACAGGTTGTGTACTTGTGAAACATGATGAATTTGGAATACTTTGGTTCATGGTTAAAGAGTTTTCCTATGAATGGATCTCTTTGCAAAAAGTTGTAAATTTTCAGTGATTTTCAGTAATCCACTGCAAATAATTCGCTTCCGCATTAGTTAATCCTATTTTCGCGAGACGGTCATTACAAGTCAAGTTTTCAAACAAGAATTATTATGACAAATGCTACAAAGAAACATGTATTACTTCTATCAAGTACTTTTCAAAGCTTTATAAAACCTTGGGATCTCAATCCCTTATCTCATTACTGGGAATTCACATCCCTCAATAATATCATCATCATGTTTACTGGATCTGGGTATTCAAACCCTTAGTTCATAACTGAACAAGGTTATCACTTATCTGGTAACGAATACCTCCAGGTCATCTGACCAAGGTATTCATGATACTTTTACACAAGCATCTCACATAGCTCACCAGGCATATTCAACTTCTTGTCACCTCTCACTAGGCAACAAATAAAATAATGGCTCACAAGGTCCATTAACATCATAGTTCATACCTAGTTATGCTTATCATGTCATGATACCTGCATGGTTAGTATACTTGATAACAACCATGTTATTTACATATCAACATTATGCAATACAAAGATAACATCACTATCCCCTCATTAGGGTTAGGGTTTCCCATCTTTATCAATTAAGGTTTCACATAACATCACCCTATATTAAGATTTCACATGACATCACCCTATATTGGGGTTTCACATAACTTCACCCTATATTGGGGTTAGGGTTTCTTCATCTTAATCAATTAGAATTTCATATGCCATAACCCTATATTAGGGTTTCACATAGTATCATTTAAGTATTAAATCATACTTATCATTGTTCCATGTAATTAGGAACACACATCATCATCATACCTTATTAGGTTGACTTAACCTCTTACTAAAGTACATGCAACTATGATTATCATAGTGTATTGAATTTATTACTTTCATAGGCATCAAGTGATAATCACTCTAATTATACTAATCACCTAAGTACTTTAGAGGTACTTCCATTGAAATCAACCTTGAGATACTCTTCAACCACTTATGGGGTTATTAGTACTTATATGGTTTGAATCAATTGGACCTTCAACCGGTTTGGACCAATTGAACCTTCAACCGGTTTGGACCAATTGAACCTTCAAACGGTTTGGACCTAAACCTTCAAACGGTTTGAGACCGTTTAGACCTTCAAATAGTCTGGTCCTAATCCTCCAAACAGTTTGAGACCATTTAGACCTTCAAACGGTCTAGTCCTAATCCTTCAAACAGTCTGGTCCTAATTCTTCAAATGGTTTGAGACCGTTTATACCTTCAAACGATCTTGGTCTTTATATTCTTAAACGGTCTTGAACCTTTTGCTCATCAAACAGTTTTGAAACCGTTTCAACCCAAGACCCTCAAATGGTTTGAAGATCGGTTAACCCTAAACGGTTTGAGGCCGTTTGATCCTCAAACGGTTTGAGACCGTTTGGTCCTCAAATGGTTTGAGACCGTTTGGTCCTCAAATGGTTTGAGACCATTTGGTCAATTCAGAGATGAAACCGTTTGAACCTAAATTAGGGTTTTGACATCAATTGATCTAGGGTTTTGAAACCAATGGAGTTCTAAATGTTTTGAAATTGTTTAACCATCCAAGGTTAAGACCATGTGGACTAGATTAGGTTGAAACCATTAGACCTTTACACAATCTTGAAACCATTTAGCCTGTAACAGTTTGAAACCGTTTGACCTCTAACGGTTTTGAAAACTGTTTGGTCACCAAACGGTTTGAAACCGTTTGGTCTCTAACAGTTTGAAACTGTTTGTTTTTGATATTCTTGATGTGTGTGCTAAGATGATGTCATCATCATTAAGCTTCAAACCTCTGAATTCTACTATCATATATATGATGAATTTATCAATTATTAAAGAAGAAAATAAAAGATCAACATATGATGAGAAATTGAAATCAATAATAACATTGATGGGTTCAAGTTATATAACCCACCTTAAAAGTATCTTCAAAGCTTCAAGCTTCTCGTCTCTAATCTTGAAAGAAGCTCCTTCAACTATCCAAGGTTCATTTCCAACTCTTTGGATGCAAAAGATATCCAAGGTTGAGCATTGGATGGAAGAAAGAAGAAAATGAATGTTGAAATCTGATTTCAACCATTAATCCTATGTTGAAGATGATCATGGAGCTTACCTCCAGCTTGGGGAATACTGTCCTCCTGCTCCTAATCTCCTTGGTCGTCAGCCAAAGTAAGGAAAGAAATTAGTTTGGAAAAATAGTCTTTCAAGTAAGGAGAAAATTGAGTACATATAATTGATTTTCTAGGAGAGAGAAAGTAGGAGAAAATTCATCCACTTTCTTGCCACATGCCCCCTCCCTTGCTTGCCTTCGAAGACATCTTCCTTTTCCTCAATATCCTCTCAATTATCCTTGAATTAAAAGCAACCACTTAGGCACCTTAATCATTATAATACTATTATCCATTTTTAGTGGACATTACTTTTTAATTAACAAATGTGAGTGGATTTCTTCACCTACTTAAGATATTTCGGTGCCACTCAAAGAATTTGGACGTCCTATCACTATAGGATTTCAAACACATCCTTTTTAGTTGATGGGCACTTCAATTAATATATTTATTTTTGCTACAAAATAAATTAGGGTTTCAATTATGCTTAAATCTTGATTATTTTATTATCAAGATTATCTCCCCTCAAATGTGGTTCAAACAAGACCCTTTTTTTATTTTTTCTAAATGATACCAAGAAACAATAGGGACATAATAGATGTGGAATTTTACTTATCCAACCCTAGGTTTTGGGTAAATTGCAAATTACACCAAAACTAGTTATTCAATACACAAGCATTACTCAAACAAGCTCCTTCTTGGAACTTAGGCTTCCACAAGCCATACCTCAGCATCATTCTCATTCTTATGGTGCCATAAAACTTGAGGAACATTTATCATGTAACATTTGCAAGGTAACCCCTTAAATTAGGTAAATTGCACTTTAGTCCAAAACATGTAAAATATTGTTTCAACATTATTCAAATAGGACCAAAATTGAAACATAAGCTCTCCTTTAGTCTTAATTACTTTTCAAAAGATAAAGACAAGAATATAAATGACTTACTTAAGCAAAACTTCTAGGGTTAAGGCATAACCCAGGTCAGGGATGTTACAAATATAGATGGCAGTAGGGACTCCATTATTTGGGGTTTCCATAATCTATGATGAAGTTAAGGTGAGGCAGGTTGAAGGTGGTGTTGATAAGGTTGTAGGTGTCAAGTTTAGGAGACAGGGTGATGGATGGAGTTGGTGGTGATAGTGAGTTGGTAGCTAGATTCAGATGTGCCTGCATGGCAATAAGATTTAATCTCGTTGATCCATCTGAATGATTCTGGGAAGATGAAGCCACGAGTTTGGGCTGGTGGTCGATTGCTAAGTTGTAGGAGGCGAGGACAATGAGGGATGCTGGATTGGGGTTTCAGATTGAAGAACTTGTCGAGATGTTTGGGTGAGAAGGACACGCTGGGTGGCGAGTTGCATGTTCCTCTAGGGATGGACGTAGAGGAATGATTAAGAGTAAGAGGGTGATTGTTGTGCATCATTCCAAGGTATAAAACAATATAGCAGTGGTTCATGGTGTTGCAGGCCCAACAATAAACTTGTTGAGAGATGACACTACATCATGTGATGGTGTTAGTACCAAGTCATAGTGAGGCAGACAACGACAAAGTGTCATCGTGTTTTGGCAGAGTGGTCTGCATGATCCTCTTCTCACACATCACTAGGGTTTCAAGGATGTGGGTGGTGATTGTAGAGGTTGGGCTCTAGTCTATAGGCAACAAATCCTAAGATGTCCGGGGGTGTTGGGGCCTTCATGTTGTGTTTGCCAGCCTTCCACGGTAGATGATAGAGGGCGACACAGTTTCTAATAGCGAAGCTGGAGAGAAGGGGAGGGTGATGGAATTCATTGTTGGCAAGGGGGTCCAAGTCATGTTATGTAAGGTCGGGGAGAGGAGTTATGGAGTCTAGGAGTTAATGGAGTTTAGGTCAGTGGAGGTGGAATGGAAGAAAGGAGGAGCAGGGCCAAGAACAAGAAAATTTTTAGACATCAGTTGCCTTTGTGTGTGATGATAGGGCATAGAAGGAGGGCTATTTACATAGAACAAATTAAATGAAACATATATAAAAGATGGCTTAATGAATATTATTAATGAAAAAACTAATGTAGCATATTTTATCTAATTAATTGGATGGTTAAACTAGGTCAAAACGAGATGGAATTTGGACTAGAAGGGGATTAGTTGGAGGACTATCTAGTTATTGTGAGAGTTCTTCAATTCATGACTATGAATTGATCAATTATTTTTTCTATAGTAATTCACTCAATAATTAATATTTAGCATTATCAATGACATTTAAAATTGATTCTAAAGCCATTACTTCTCAAATGTGAAGTATTTGAACTATACAAGGTTCAATTGAGGCATTTAGACAAAATAGATTCAAATTGCACTAATCGATATCAAGATGATTCATGGGGGAAAATGCAGAGACCACTTCATAACATCTCCCAATTGAGGAGAATAAGTATATCTTAAGAAAAAGAAAAGTCAATTGAAGATTGATTTGAATCAGGGACCATGATGATTCAATGAAGTTAGATTTGGAATGAAGGACAAGATAGTAAAAGAATCTTCAGTTAGGGGTAAAATATGAATTATTTCGTGAAATAAATTTTGTGTCCAATTTTTGGTATGTTATAGATTTGCAGCGGTCCGCCGGTAGTGAGGATTCATGGAGACTAATGAAGGTGAGTCAAAGATGTAGACGTACGATGCAACCATGAGAGAAGAAGTCGGTACAAGTGCTAAACAACTAGAGGGGTTACCGTCGGGTGGAAAACAAAGGCGATCCTTCAGGAAACACTTCCAGAGATGTTGGGTATGTAGATTGACCAAGAAAATAGACAAGAAGTGAAACTCAGTGAAGATGATATTGTAGTTGATTGATCTAGTGAGTATCCTTCATTACAATATCTAAGAAAGACAACATTATCTTTTTAAGACCTTGCAATTTGCAATTATAATCAAGATGGTTGATAGATTGTTTCCTTATCCAATTCTGAGAGAAAGGTTAGGAAGTATGTGGAAGTCAAGTGGTGCTTTTTGTATAGTGGATGTTGAGAATGGATTTTTTATGGTTCAACTATTGAAGGACACAGACTATACTAATGTGTTGATTGAAGGGCTTGGACAACTTTTGGTGATTACTTGATTGCGAAACCATGGTGTAAGAGATTTGATCTAAAAGATCCATGTCATAATATGAAGGTGGTGTGGCTGAGGATTACAAACCTCCCACTAGAACTGTATAATGAAACGGTGATGATTGTTATTGGAAATTTAGTAGGAGTAATGACAAAGGTGGACATTAGCATTAAAGAACAATAGAGAGGAAAATTATCCCCAATAGCTGTGGAGAACATTATGAGCAATACACTTGTATCTAAAATATATATCAAAGTAAAAAGCTACATGCTTCTTTATGAGAACCTACCAAGGGTGTGTGGAAAGTGTGGGAGAATTGATCAAGAAACTGAGAGTTGTTTAAACAATAATATTGACAACGCATCAGAGTAAAGGGAAGTGGGAGAGGAAACTACTAAACGAGTTGTATCCAAGTATAAGGAACAAGGTCCATAGAATGATGGATGAAATGAAGGGAAATGTGTTAATAGTGTGAAAGATGGCAATTTTGGAAGCTGGATGATTGTACCACCAAGAAATAGGAAGAAAAGACAAGACACATAGGAAAACTACAAGGAAAGCCAAACCAGGACCAATAATCCCTTTGAAATTCTGCATGAGGAAGGTGAGGAGATTCCAGATATAAAACTAGCTCCACAACAGAATACCCAAAGGGAAAGGAACACAATTCACAAAACTTGGATTGTTCAAGGAGAAAATAGACGGGAATAAACAAATGGAGAGAATTCCACAGGAAAATATTTCTAACTAGAACTTTAGACCTGAAAAAGAACTTAGTAAGGTTTTTTTTTTGCATAGCTACATAGCTTGAAGGGGATAAGTTTGTTGCAAATTATAATAAAATGTGGAGTAATTGGGAGAAACATTTAACCAAAATAGTAAGAACCTTAAAAATAACATATGGAATGAATGGATCAATTTAGTGAGTAACTTCTCTTTTTCAACATGTGATCCAAGGAGAACGTCTAATGTGAGTTTTGACAATAAAAAATACATTTCATTAGCTGGGACAAAACAAAATTCCATAAGAAAATAGAGAATCGAGGAAAATGAGGAAGATGCTTATGTTGAAATGAGGATAGAAAATGTGGAAAGCATGTTGATGGATAAGAATGTGCAGGAATATGACTGTAAGGTGTTAGAAAACTCCCTTTCTCTTTAATTGTGTTTCATGTCTGCAAAAGTTTTGGTATGGAACTACCAAGGTATTAAGGGGAAGAATAGGAGGACTATGATCAATAATTGGGTTCACAAGCATAAACCATATATCATACGTTTGTTTCAACCACAAATTGGTGGTAATCAAGCTGATTAAATTATTAAGAGTATGGATTTTAATAATTCTCATAGAGTGGAGGTCATTGGTAAATAAGGAGGTATATGGGTTTTATGGAAGAATGAGAACTTCAATGTAGATATCAATTTGAAAATAGATCATTTTTACATCTTATTGTGGACTTTGGGTGAACTACGTGGAACATCAAAATGGTCTATGAGAGCCCAAATGTGGGAATACAAAAGCTGTTACGGAAGAGATGAAACCAAATTTTGAAGTGTATAAGAGGATCGTGGATTATTATTGGAGATTTAAATGTTGTTACAAGTCCAAGGGAAAGAAAGGTCTGCACTACTTTTAATAGGAGTGATAATGATTATTTTTTGAATATGGTGAGTAACTATCAATTAATGGAATTTAGTTATACTATAATGGATTATTCTTGGAGAAGGAAAAAGGCCCACTCTAGATTGGATAGAGCTTTATGCAATGATATATGAAATGAGGCCCATTTGAATTGGTTTGCGAAACACTTAGAAAGGAAGGGTTCATATCACTATTCTCTTTTGTTAACCACTACCAATTCTTTGAGTAGGAAAGCTGAACATTTTAACTTTTAAGAAGCTTGGGTTCTTCATGAAGATTTTAATGAGTTTGTCAAGAACAACTGGAAGAATGAAGTTGGATCTAAAGAAGCTCTATCCCAATTTTGGTTGGCGGCTAGAAGGAAGAACAAACAAGGATTTTGTAATACTTTTTTTAGAAAGAAAGTTCTGATGAAGAGAATTGAAAAGGTTCAAATATGTCTGGCCAATAATTACAATGAAAACTAGAAGATAAAGAATATACCCTACAATTAGAGTTAGAAGAGGTGCTATCTCAGGATGAGTTGTACTTGGCACAAAAAATCTAAGAACAATTGGATTAAACTAGGAGATTGTAACACATCCTTTTTTCATGCACTCACCACAGTGAATTTTAGGTAAAAAGTTAGAAGAATCAAAGATAGTAGCAAAGTTTGGCAGGAAGACTCTAATGCAGTTAAGGAGGTTGTATTCTCACACTTCAAAGTGATTATCGAAGATAAATTTAAATAATTGTCTACCGATGAAAAATAAGAGTTAAGTTATCCTCTAAAAGGAAGATCTTTCAGATCATCTCAGATATGGGTAAATTAAAGGCACCAGGGCCTGACAAAATTTTTATTATCTTTTATTAAACACAATGAAATGTGGCTGGGGAGTCTTTAGTCAAGACTCTACATAATATTTTTACTGGTACTGTGAATGAGAACTTAGCAAAGGCTTTGATGGTTTTAATTCCTAAGAAGATCAATTCTGGTAGTTGCCATGATATTAGGCCAATTATCTTATGAAATGTCATATATAAGTTCATTTTTGAGATTATTGCAAACATATTTAAAGAACATCTAAAAGGATGGATCTCCAACAATCAATTCACATTTGAGGATGACAAAAAAATCATTGATAATATTATAGAGGTTCAAGAGGTGCTAGGTACTATGAGGAAGAAGAAAGGGGGAAAGGGAATAATAGCTATTAAGATTGACCTAAAAAAGGATTATGGTAAATTGGAATGAGATCATGAATGAACTGAACTATCTAGGGAACATCAAACAAATCATAATATCGTCCCCAATTGCAATTCTTTTAAATCTTTAAAATGAACATGCATCTAGTTCTATTAAGCCTAGAAGAGGAGTGAGACAAGGGGATCCATTGTCACCATGTTTGTATGTGCTGCGTATGGAAAGGCTCTCACAACTTAAATAGAAAATGACTGAAGATGGTAAATGGAAACCCATTAGTCTATCTAGAGGAGGGCCGGAATTATCTCACTTACTTTTTTCTGATGATATAGTTATTCTTACTAAATATTCCAATAAAAAAGTTGAGGTCCTTATGAATTACATGAATACTTTGAGAGAAAGCTTTGGACAAGTTAAGCGAGTTTATGAATCTCACATCTAGGCCTCTACGAATGTGAAAGTTGAGGTGAAAAAAAATATTAGTAGAAGAATGGGTTTATAGATTACTAATGACTTGGGAAAATACTTAGGCATTCCCTTCAATCATAAGAGAGTAACAAAGGCATTTATTCATACATCATGACTAACATGCAAAAGAAGTTGAGTATGTGGAAGAAGAAACATATTTCATTTGTAGGTACAATTACTCTTGCTAAAAGTGCTCTTAACTATATCCCTTACTATAGTGTGAAATTTTCCAAACTATTTGAAGCTACTTGTGACAAAATTGATCAATTAGTTAGAAAACTTTATTTGGGGCTCTAATATGGAGAAAAAAGGAATACACTTACATACGATTTGCCTTCCTTGAGATAAAGGCGAACTAGTTCTTAGGTCAGCTAGACATATGAACACAACTTTCATATTGAAGTTGGGCTAGAAGTTTTTGACTGATGAGGATCTGTTGCGGGTTAAAATTATGAAAGTTAAGTACCTTAAATAGGACACTAAGTGGCTGGAATACCATGTTAAAAAAAGGTTCCAGAATATGGAATGCCATGAGCAAGGTAAGACCTCTCCTAAAGGAAGGTTTTTTTTGGAGTGTGGGAAATGGGGAGGATGTTAAACTCTAGCTAGATCCATGGAATACTGAGGGAAAAATTCTAATACACCATCTCTATGGTGAAATTAATGCTAATGAAAGAGACATGAAGATAAGTAGTTATATCACTAAAGATGGGGAATAGAACTGGAATATTTTCCAGGAGAAACTATTAGATGGATGGATGATAAAAATTGTTGAAAAACTGTGCCCTTCCAGGGAGGGTGACAAAGATGAGAGATTCTGGTCACTGGAAGAACAATAATTTTTTTGTCCAATCAACATTCACCAAAATCATAAGTAAAAATGGAAATGTTCCTAGTTCGACTAATTGAAAGGTGATTCAGCAATGGCCAGGTCCTGAGAGGACTAAAACATTCTTATGGTTAGTTGCACATGGCCACACCCTCAAGAAGAAGGAAAGATGTTGAAGAAAATTGACTTCTGACCCTATGTTCCCTTTGTGTAATGAAAGGGAGGAAAATGCGTTACATGTCATAAGGGGCTGCAAATTTGTCAAGGAAATATGGGTTGAGTTAAAAGTGGATATATGGGGAAAGAACTTTCTAAGAGTAGATAGGATATTATGGATCATAAGTCACTTGAAGGAAAAGAAGTCAAAATGGAATATTATCTTCAGAGTTGCAGTCTGGTATGTATGGAACAATTTGTTGACACAAAGTCTAATTGACTAAACCCTTGTTTTGATGATGACTATCCATTCTACCTTTTTGTGTCTAATCCTTCTACTTAAGTGATTTTATATTAGGCATAAACACACTCCAAATGCCCTAACTTGTGCATGCTATCTTGGAAAAGACAAGTCAATATCAATGCAAGTGCACTTTTAAGGAATATGGCTTAGATCTATTAAAATCATGTTGAATATCACTTGTAATGATTGTTTGACTTGTAATTAAGCTTAGAAATAATCAAGAGTACTTAAATTGAGTATTTAAGCACTTTATGGAAACTTCCAAAATTCATCACAAGGACCTTTGTCAGTAGAGTTTCACCTAGGAAAAATTTGACTGACACCCTTGATGGATTTTGGGAACTGCCATGATTGGCTGAGTTTCCCCAAGACAAACTCGACCGACACCCGTGCACAAGCAAATCAATTTCAAGCCATCGGTTGAGTTTCATCTAGGATAAACTCAACCACACTTCAAATTTGATTTGTCTTATAGTGTTTGGTTGAGTTTCCCAAAAGTAAACTCGACCGACTGCATTATACGGAGTGTGCAGAAGAGGTGTTTCTAACCGTTGGATTATTGTAACCATAAAATATAGATCCATTGCAACACCCCAAATGACTAGAATGTGTCCTTGTGTAACGTCCCCGCCTCCCGGTAACCCCCAATTAAGGGAGACCCAAAGGTCAGAGCCGTTATTCAATTAACAGGATCAAAGGTTCGAAAAATAATCAATAATAATTATGAAATTCTACTAACTAACTGGAATTTGGTATAAAAGTAAAACTTTACATACCTTTGAAAACTTTGGAAATCTATCTATCCAGAGCTTGAATTATTCTATCTAATCCTCCTTGCACTTTATTTCTTATTTTCACACTGTGTCACTATACTGCTTGTTCTTTCAATTGTTGTTCCTAAAACACCGACAAACAAAACGTCGGTCAGTATATCGAAATATATTGGTATGTGGGAACAACCAAAATCTTGCAAATATGGCTAACAATTTAATAATCAAAATCAAATTATTTAACAGGACAAATTACACTTTTCAGTATGACATTCTCCACCGCTTTTGCCCTAACCCTGGCATACCCACCTTAGGGTTCCCTTTGCCAATGACTTAAGGCAACCTTCTCAATCCTGAGCTTGGTGCCTGGGGGTCACCCCTCATGGTGCCCACTAGTCATGCAATATCATAGGTCACCTTCTCATTCCCGAGCTTGGTGCATGGGGTCACCACTCAAGGTGTCCATTGGTCTACCCATCTGGGCCTGACCTTTGGCATCATCCATCAGGGTGGCATGTGGGTTCGAGAATACATACTTCTATTTTTAATGTGATAATCATAGTGACTTTATGATTTGCAAGTATGAACATCCAACAGATAATTTGCATTCAATGCGATTAATCATCCGGAAAATCCTCAGGAAATTAAGACGCTTATCCATAATTAACCACATACCTGATCCAGAGCAACTTGATTGTCCAAGCAATAAGGATAAAGAACAAGCAACAAGCAATCAACATTATCCTGAAATTAATGCATGGGATCCAAGTGTTATGGTTTATCCAGAACATTCTAAAGCTAGACTTGGATTTCACCTTAGGCTTTCTAGACCACTTTAGGGTTTTATTAGGGTTTTTTCCTCCATAATACTTTTATCATATTTAAATCTCTCTTAGTTCACAAACCCTAATTTCAACATCATAAGCCCAATAAGAGTCGATTATTTCTCTTTTTATACCAAAACTACCATCTTTATCCTTTTAAGTTATTTCAAGATCATTAAACTCAATTATCGCCTTTAGTTTCTTTCGGATTAGCAACTCATAATTTATTATGGTCTAATTCACACATGAACATTATTTATCATTAATTCTACCTTTTATCTACTAGGAAAACCTAATTTCCATATTAAGGGTATTTATCCACAAATTAGTAACTTTAATGCTTGAAATATCTTATAACCATGAAAAATCAGTTCTATACATGCAATCGAATAATTAAAGCCATTAATAGTCCCAATTACCATCGTTAGGGTTTCAAGGCCCATTAAAGTATATTCATTTATATGAAACTCCAAATTAACTAATTATATGCAAAGTTCATCCTTTTTCTTCCTAATGTTCCTTTTTATCATTAATGGGCTAATATCCACTTTAATCATCTATTAAACCCTATTAATCACTTTAATCATAACAAAATAGGGTTTCTTTAATCATCATTACATTAAAGTTAATAACTTCCATTACTTTTCGAATTACAATCAGCATCAGGCTTCAATTTTATTTTTATTAGATTCCCCTCATTTTTCTGAGAAATTTTCATATTTTGTATGTTCTCATGGAGCTACCAATATTTATCTATGAATTTTGCATTAAATCACTTACTTGGCCAATAGCAAGCTGCCACGTGACTCCTTCCATGCAACATGCTCACCCAAAAGGAAACAAAACCAAATGTCTGTTATCCCCTCCTTTAAGTCAGTTAACGATGTAGCCCACAGAGGGTATATTCATCCAGTGCCTACCTTGGCTCCTTATTCCTTGCGAACAGCCCAGGCCGCCGCCCTAGCTGCTGGCCTGCAGTGCTTCACGGCCCTTCTCCCACCTCCTCAAGGCTCGTGCCTTGCTAGGGTATCTTCCCTGCCTCTGCCCCACCCTATCGCAGCCAGCCATGCTGCAAAGCATGACCAAGATGTCTGAATATGCACGAGGTTCTCCCCGAGTTGCAGCCACACCTACTGTAGGTTTGAAGATCTCCGGTAAGGACTGCGGGTAGACGAAGGCACAAAAGAGGTAGCTAGCCTTTCGGGGTTTGTCGTGGAAGGTCCCTACTTCTAACAGAACCATAACGACACCCTTTGTCGCCCTAGAACAACAATATACCCTCTTGGTTAGGGTTTAGGCAGAAAGAAGAAGAAACGAAGTGAAAGATGCACAAGATCTCCTAGGCTCGAGGCCTGGATCCAACCCTTATATAGGGAAGGATGGAAACGTCCTATTGTGGTTAACCACAGGGAAAATAAGTCCCCTTAGCCTACTTTCCTTGTTTAGGTGCAACTCTCTTCTTAAATCTATTCCTTCTTTATTAGTATCCCTTGGTTATTAAGGAAACTATTCGTTTAAAGTGAAATCCAAAAATTACGTTTTAATCTTCTTATGCTCGAGTTTTAATCCATAGGAACGAAATCCTATTTTCCTTTAATAGAAATTTCTTTCTTTTTTTAGCAATACCATGTAATACATTAATTTTATACTCACATTATCTTCTTATTTTGCTATTTTGATATTTTCTCTTTCTTTCCTCTTTATTGGGGTTCCTCAGACTCCAAGAAACTCTAATATTTTGAAATCCTTTTATCGGATACTCATTATCCTTCTAGATGCATCTAAATGCATTATTCTTCATTATTTCTCATTATCTTGTTTATTTCTTATTAAAATAGTTCTTTTTGAGGATTTCTCTTTATTTCCCTTTTAGTTTCCTCATTGGTATTCCTTTTACCATAAGGAATCCTTGGGATACGAAATTCCACCAAGGATCACTTAATTATACCTCTTTTTACTTATTTTCCACATTTCATCAATATTTTCAATTTCTTTCTTAATAAAGAAATACTTAATTGATCTTTTCTTTTCTTTTTACATTATCTTTGCAACTTTGGACTCCTTGGGACCCAAGGAACCCATGTGGCACGAAATCCATCTTTGGATTAAGTTCTTTTGCCTTCTAGAGGTTTCCACACCTTTCTTTTCTCAAAAACTCAATTATTCATTGGATTTCCTCGTTATTGGGCCCAATAGCCAATAAAGTCCACAACACAATCATTAAGGCTATTGTAAATGAAATCCATTTATTCAAAACAAATTATATTTTTATTTGTTCAAATATCTTTTATGTGAGAAATTACATTTCTCACCCTAATGAACCCAAAATTGGGGTTGTAACATCCTTCCCCTCTTATAAGAATTTTGCCCTCAAAATTCCATCAAACAAGCAAACAAATAGGATAAGCCTTTCATGTATTCATCTTGGCTCCCATGTGGCTTCACCCTTTCCATGGTGCTTCCCAAGAACCTTCATCATCTCATATTCTTCCATCTGAGTTCTTTCTTACCTTAGTATATTGTACCCTCATGGGTGACTCAGGACATTTCAGCCTCTCAAAAGCTGAATAGGTCCAGGGCTCAACACATGGCTTGGGTACCTCACATAGTACTCTAGATCGAACTTATGGAACACAATACACATAATGTTATCCTGAGGGGCAAGTCTACACACAACCATCTCCACCAATCCATCTCAAATGGGCCCATATATCAGGGACTCAACTTCCTCAGCTGTAGCTTAGAAGGGTCGGATTTTCACATCACATATTCTCCCACAGTGAACGGCATGTCAGTCTGCTTTGCATCAGCTTGTGACTCATGTCACCATTGGGCTCTCTCTCAGCCATTGCATGATCAAAGAGACTTCATCTGCTCACACTGTGGTTCTTTTCTAACCTTCGCGAGGCCTCCTTTACCAACATCATCTTAATGAAGTGGTGACCGACACAACCTCTCCATAAGACTTCTTGCATCCCGATAAAGGCTATGGTGGTCAACGTCACATCTTAAGAACTATCTCTATGTATCACCCTAAATGAGCACACATGCTCTCATCAGACCCTCTAGTCTGGATCATACTGTTCCTTAGTATGGGGTGATAAACTGTACTATCATCCATTTCTTCATGCATCCACTTCCACCTCATGGAAGTGAACCTTGGTCATACCCAAGAACTTTTTGAACTCGCATCATTAGGTGGTTGAACCATCTTTCTCTTTTAGGTAGTTCAACCGAATCTGTCCCGTGATAGTACCCCTTTCTTTCTCATGTCGTCTAGGTAAGGTGATCTACCATAACCCATATTACATCTTGATCTTTCCTGTTCAAGGGGAGACTTACCACAACACCCATAGTGGTGAACTCCCATTCCCTCTCGGGGACTCTTTATCCTCTCTGTCAAAGCACTAGGTTACTGGTGCTCATCCTCCACCCCCTATTTGCATGGCCACATGCCACATGCAACTTCATATTAAGCATTCAAATGCTACTATCACCTACTATCTTTGTAGTATCACGATGTATGGTGATCTTAAAACAATGATCTCTTACATGTCATGATTCCTAGATCGATACTTTAGAAACTCTGAACCACTCTCATCAGGATTTTATTACCTTCCTAACCAAAGAAGTGTATCTGAGGTTTTATCACCATCCTTTCACTACATCAAGGACTAAAATGGATAACCAATCATATCTTGTTACATCTGTGTGTTAGCCAAAACTCATCTTCTTTCCAAACTTAGGGTTAGTCAAACAACCTCAACCTCTTCTAGCCTCTATCTATACTAGGAAGCTATATCTCAACTAGAGCATTCATTACCACTTCACCTCCTTAGGTGTTAGGTAATGTAGAAGACATACACCTCCATTTATTTCACTTATCATCTCGTCTCAAACTCTATGTTTGTCTTCATCAAGAAACTCTGAGCTCATCCTCATGGTGATTCAACTCAACTTTGCAAATTCCACATAGCTCATGATAAAACATCATCACAAGATGATTTCCTTAATACTCTTAGTGGTTGTAAACCATCCATGTATCATTCACTCCACAAAGGTATGTTATCATTTCTATCTTCATACCCTGTAGCAACATTCCAACTTCCATCACCTTTTATCATTGGTGTAAGGCATGCGTATTGTCCTATTGCTCACTCCCATAACAAGAGGAAATATGTATTTGGCTGCAGTCCAAATACATAGTTCTTCCTATTCCAAGAGTAGAGATGGTACAACCCACCTTTCTAGTACACTTTCAAATCTAAGTTGAAATGTGCCACCTATGTCACAAACATCATGATATCAAAATTACTTTCATGGAAAACTGGTCTCAACCCTACTTGGTCTAAACGCAATCCTTGGTCGTCTCCTCTAGGTCTATAGGGTGCCGGCACTTTTGGGGTCATCCCTTTTCCTTTACGCATCAAGAGAGTGCCCTACTCATCTACCCTTTGGGTCCCATGAGTTCATGAAGCTGATCAATCTCCTAACCCATGGCCCACAGACAATCATAGCTTTCACCTCCCGACCTTATGGTCATGTGCAACTAGGGAATTAGGAAACTCCTTCTTCCATCAGTCTTATCCCTACCTGACCCTAGGATAGACTTAGGATTCCATTATAGTACATGTCCAACTTAGAACCTTACTCAAGCCTTCATCATCTCTCTCTGCATTCTCGACTGACTTTTATCCCTTGATAGGGTCATGGCAACCTGCCTACCTTGGTCAGGCCCCATACTGGTTACCTCCATAGAAACACATCCACATGCACTTAGAGATGGTTATCTATGGGCCTACAGATTCATTCTCATACCATGTAGTTTTCACTTAGCTTCTCAATATCCTATGAGACCTCTTTGGGTCTCCACAAACCCACAAACTGGTACATACCTTACCAAAGGGTCCCTCTCCCAAGATGGGAGGAAACTACAACTCTTGACAACAAGGTCACAAACATCCTTAGGGTTTACATTCACATGAACATGCCTAACCCAACAGCTGCTAAGGCACAAGCAGGTCACCTATTAAACCATGCTAGGTCATACTTGTTCTCTTTCCTCAACATTAGGTCAACTTAGTTGTGAGGGGTCCATCAACCTACCTTTAACCTAAGGGGTTTCCTTTACCTCTACACATGAGGAGTACCATGCTCGAAACTATAGAGACTCAAATCTCCTCAGGAGCATCGGATACACTACTTCCCCTCTTAGGCCTGGGAACCCTAGGTTTTTCTTTGGATATCCAACTGCATGCTCAAACTCTTAACCACGAATCAAACATGTCCAAGGTATGTCATATACTCCCATGATCCTTTTATATGAGCAATACCTCAGAGTCGAGTCCTCTTCAAGGACAACCAACTAGGTATAAAGCCTCACAACCGGTTACTTAAACCCCCTCAGGGTCTAAAGCACTCTTTATCTCATCCAGCAGGTAATCACTTATACCCTAGGTATCAGAAGCATCGTCCTCCCTCTAAGGTTTGGTTCCTCTAAAGGCAACCAAGATGTCATCAGCCTTCAGGGATCAAACATAAGGCAACCACTATCATCCACTTTGGTCGCATCATCCTCTACTATCCACTGTTCCTAAGTCTCGTAACCGAAGCTTCCAACCTTCTTGCTTGAGTCCTGCTTTCCTCTCTAGAACTAACTCTACATCCAACCTTACTACCAAATGTCCTTTCTCCATGAAGGATCAAGCTTTACTAGCATACCTTCACATGGGTGAAGCATATGCTCGAACTTATCCCTTTATGCTTATTCCATGATCCCTTAACCAGGGTTTCATCAAGCATACCCTACTTGCCTAAGCCCATAGGGTAACTATAGGTTCTCTTCTAACCCCATCCCTGAAGGAGCTATCCTTCTCTCTAGCATGCATGACTCTCTCTCTAGGGTTGCTCGCCAAAGGTACTAGGTCATCTACCCTTTTATGGCATCCCAAAGGCATGTCCAACCAAACACTCAGTCAACCATGGCATCTAACTCATCACATCGTATCTCTCTCTAACCTTCACTTAGGGTTAGGGTTACATCATCCTCGAAGGATGTGCTAGGTATCTACTTTTAATGGAGGTCTCTACCTCCAAGACTAACTCTCTCTACTCATCCTCCTTCCAAGGAGGTCTATTCTCATGAAAACTCGTGTCATACGACCTAAGCATGTATCTATTCTTTAGTTTACGCTTAATCTATTAATCTTATGTCCATGACATCTTATTTACATGCTTTTCATTAATTTGGTGGAGGATTCCTTAGTCCTTATTAACCTTACCCATACCTCAAGAGGGTGAGGAGAAGAGAGAAAACCCTAATCCTTAAGGTCCTTAACAGAATTTGAGTTGAGAAGGGATGAACGAGATGAGAGAGTCCTAAAGGTGTCTTATTTTGAGTCATATCCTAAGACATCGGCCAGGCAGTCACACAATTCGGGAGTCCTCGTATTCCGACTAGCGGTGCAGAGGAAAATATTGCCAGCCCCCGGATGTGATCCTTTTCTAGATACCTCAATATTTTGGACACTCCTCTAATAACTCCCTTGGTTCTATGGAATTTGTAAAATTTAATAATTATTAATGATTAGATGAGGAACCTAAGCTGTGATACCAATTGTAACGTCCCCACCTCCCGGTAACCCCCAATTAAGGGAGACCCGGAGGTCAGAGCCGTTATTCAATTAACATGATCAAAGGTTCGACAAATAATCAATAATAATTATGAAATTCTACTAACTAACTAGAATTTGGTATAAAATTAAAACTTTACATACCTTTGAAAAATTTGGAAATCTATCTATCCAGAGCTTGAATTATTCTATCTAATCCTCCTTGCACTTTATTTCTTATTTTCACACTATGTCACTTTACTGTTTGTTCTTTCAATTGTTGTTCCTAAAACGCTGACAAACAAAACGTCAGTCAGTATATCGAAATATACTGGTATGTGGGAACAACCAAAATCTTGCAAATATGGCTAACAATTTAATAATCACAATCAAATTATTTAACAAGCAAAATTACACTTTTCAGTATGACATTCTCAACTGCTTTTTCCCTAACCCTAGCATACCCACCTTGACATTCTCAACCGCTTTTTCCCTAACCCTAGCATACCCACCTTAGGGTTCCCTTTTCCAATGACTTAAGGCCACCTTCTCAATCCTGATCTTGGTGCCTGGGGGTCACCCCTCATGGTGCCCACTAGTCATGCAATATCATAGGCCACCTTCTCATTTCCGAGCTTGGTGCCTGGGGTCACCACTCAAGGTGTCCATTGGTCTACCCATCTGGGCCTGACCTTTGGCATCATCCATCAGGGTGGCATGTGGGTGGGAGAATACATACTTCTATTTTTAATGTGATAATCATAGTGACTTTATGATTTGCAAGTATGAACATCCAACAGATAATTTGCATTCAATGCGATTAATCATCCGGAAAATCCTTGGGAAACTAAGGCGGTTATCCATAATTAACCACATACCTGATCCAGAGCAACTTGATTGTCCAAGCAATAAGGATAAAGAACAAGCAACAAGCAATCAACATTATCCTGAAATTAATGCATGGGATCCAAGTGTTATAGTTTATCCAGAGCATTCTAAAGCTAGACATGGATTCCACCTTAGGCTTTCTAGATCACTTTAGGGTTTTATTAGGGTTTTTGCCTCCATAATACTTTTATCATATTTAAATCTCTCTTAGTTCACAAACCCTAATTTCTACATCATAAGCCCAATAAAAGTCAATTATTTCTCTTTTATACCAAAACTACCATCTTTATCCTTTTAAGTTATTTGAAGATCATTAAACTCAATTATCACCTTTAGTTTCTTTCGGATTAGCAACTCATAATTCATTATGGTCTAATTCACACATGAACGTTATTTATCATTAATTCTACCTTTTATCTACTAGGAAACCCTAATTTCCATATTAAGGGTATTTATCCACAAATTAGTATCTTTAATGCTCGAAATATCTTATAACCATGAAAAATCAGTTCTATACATGAAATCGAATAATTAAATCCATTAATAGTCCCAATTACCATCGTTAGGGTTTCAAGGCCCATTAAAGTATATTCATTTATATGAAACTCCAAATTAACTAATTATATGCAAAGTTCATCCTTTTTCTTCCTAATGTTCCTTTTTATCATTAACAGGCTAATATCCACTTTAATCATCTATTAAACCCTACTAATCACTTTAATCATATCAAAATAGGGTTTCTTTAATCATCATTACATTAAAGTTAATAACTTCCATTAATTTTCGAATTGCAATTGGAATCAGGCTTCACTTTTATTTTTATTAGATTTCCCTCATTTTTCTGAGCAATTTTCGTATTTTGTATGTTCTCATCGGAGCTACCAATATTTATCTATGAATTTTGCATTAAATCACTTACTTGGCCAATAGCAAGCTGCCACGTGACTCCTTCCATGCAACATGCTCGCCCAAAAGGAAACATAACCAAATGTCTGTTATGCCCTCCTTTAAGTCAGTTAACGATGTAGCCCATGAAGGGTATATTCGTCCAGCACCTACCTTGGCTCCTTCCTCACGAATAGCCCAAGCCGCCGCCCTAGCTGCTGGCCTGCAGTGCTTCGCGGCCCTTCTCCCGCCTCCTCAAGGCTCATGCCTTGCTAAGGTATCTTCCCTGCCTCCGCCCCTCCCTATCGCAGCCAGCCATGCTGCAAAGCATGACCAAGATGTCTGAATATGCGTGATGTTCTCCCCGAGTTGTAGCCGCACCTGTTGTAGGTTTGAAGATCTTTGACAAGGACTGCGGGTAGACGAAGGCACAAAAGAGGTAGCTAGCCCTTCAGGGTTTGTCGTGGAAGGTCCCTACTTCTAACAGAACCATAAAGACACCCTTTGTCACCGTAGAACAACGATATACCCTCTTGGTTAGGGTTTAGGCGGAAAGAAGAAGAAACGAAGAGAAAGATGCACAAGATCTGCTAGGCTCGAGGCCCTAGATCCAACCCTTATATAGGGAAGGATGGAAACTTCCTATTGTGGTTAACCACAGGGAAAATAAGTCCCCTTAGCCTACTTTCCTTGTTTAGGTGCAACTCTCTTCTTAAATCTATTCCTTCTTTATTAGTATCCCTTGGTTATTAAGGAAACTATTCGTTTAAAGTGAAATCCGAAAATTACATGTTTTAATCTTCTTGTGCTCGACTTTTAATCCATAGGAACGAAGTCCTATTTTCCTTTAATAGAAATTTCTTTCTTTTTTTAGCAATACCATGTAATACATTAATTGTATACTCACATTATCTTCTTATTTTGCTATTTTGGTATTTTCTCTTTCTTTCCTCTTTATTGGGGTTCCTTGGACTCCAAGAAACTCTAATATTTTGAAATCCTTTTATCGGATACTCATTATCCTTCTAGATGCATCTAAATGCATTATTCTTCATTATTTCTCATTATCTTGTTTATTTCTTATTAAAATAGTTTTTTTGAGGATTTCTCTTTATTTCCCTTTTATTTTCCTCATTGGTATTCCTTTTACCATAAGGAATCCTTGGGATACGAAATTCCACCAAGGATCACTTAATTATACCTCTTTTTACTTATTTTCCACATTTCATCATTATTTTCAATTTCTTTCTTAATAAAGAAATACTTAATTGATCTTTTCTTTTCTTTTTACATTATCTTTGCAACTTTGGACTCCTTAGGACCCAAGGAACCTATGTGGCATGAAATTCATCTTTGGATTAAGTTCTTTTGCCTTCTAGAGGTTTCCACACCTTTCTTTTCTCAAAAACTCAATTATTCATTGGATTTCCTCATCATTGGGCCCAATAGCCAATAAAGCCCACAACACAATCATCAAGGCTATTGTAAATGAAATAAATTTATTCAAAACAAATTATATTTTTATTTGTTTAAATATATTTTATGTGAGAAATTACATTTCTCTTCCAAATGAACCCAAAATTGGGGTTGTAACACCTTGAGTGCTTCAACTCTCTAGGAGGCATCCCCAACTATAAATAGGACTCATTGGTCTGCATCCCATGGTTAACCAAGCATTATGAAGGTCCCTATATTATAGTTGAGTGCCTCCAATAGCCTCCTTCCACTCTTAAGCTTAATCACTTGCTACATCCATTAGAGTGAGTAGGAGATTTGTTAGAGAGCTAGTCCTATATGTATATCTTATGAGTCTCTCACTTCCTCCACTTCTAAATCTCTCTTTCTACAATGAAGATAAAGATTCTCTCTCTTGGCTAAGAGAGGTGAAGAAGATGAAGCGAAATAGTCCCATTGGTAAAAGTTCTCCTTGGCCAAGGTGAATTCAAAGGAGGAAGATCTAAGAAGAGTGGGTAATTCCTTTAAGGTGCAAGACTTGTTGTAAGAGTGGGTAAGTCCTTGGTAAAGGAAGAAGACTCATTGCAAAAGTGGATAGGTCTTGGTGAGGTTGAAGACTCTTTGTCTTGGATAGGTAAGTCCTTTGTGAGGTTATTAGCTCCCTTTTCCTCAAAGGGAATGTTGGGTATCCTTGTCCCAAAAAAGAAAGGTGTTATTGTATCTCTTATAATGGAATATAAGCAAGTTACAATGGTTGCTAAATCCTAGAGGTTGACCTCTATAGGTAGTTGATGTACACTCTCCTAGTTTGGAGTTTGGAACTACTATACATAGCTTGTGTTTTTGTTCTTATTCAATCTCTCTCATCCTTGCTATGTATGTTTATTTGCACTCAAATTCCATATATGCAACCTTATCTCTTGATATAATTTTGAAGGTTTAATGAATTTGATTTAAGTGTTTTTATATCTATTCAACCACCCTTCTTTTAACCCATCACCATTAGATCCAACCAATTATTACAACCCCAATTTTGGGTTCTTTTGATGAAAAGTGCAATTTCTCTTAATAAAGATAAATGAACAAATAATGATGTCATTTGATTGAATGCATGAATTTCGTTTGTAAATAGCCTTGCTTGGTTGTTTCGTGGGCCTTATTGGCTATTGGGCCCAATAACAAGGAAAGGGAAATTCAATTAGTAAATGAATAATTAAGAAATGGAGAAAAGACTGCAGTGTCCAGATTTGATTGGTATACTCGGCAATTCATCCAGTGACTTCACGGTCGCCAAAGAAGCCCCAAGAAGCATCAAACATTTCCGATGAGATCCATGGAGCAATTCTTAGATAGCAAGCACTAGCTCCCGGTGCGACTTCATAAAAAGCAATCAAAGATAAGATCGAAGAAAATGAAACGCTGAAAGAGGTAGAAGCCTCTAGAAGGCAAAGTAATATTCCCCAAAGGGGGGATTTCATGCCTTTTGGGTTCCTTGGGTTCTAAGGAGTCCAAATTGCAAAGATAATGCAACAAGAAAGAGGAAGGATTAATTAAATATTTCTTTATTTAGAAGAAATGTGAGATAAGGATAATAACACAAGAAATATGTGGAAATATGGATAATGACTCCATCTTGGAAAATATTTTGAGTACACATGGTTTCTAATGGTAAAAGGAAGTCAAAAAAAGAATATAAAAGATTAAGAGAGAGAAAATATGCTTAAAATATGCCTTATTAAGAGACAACTTGCATATAAATAAAAACATCTCATACTTTCGTGTTTGAGTCCCAAATTTGGTACATACGTGGATTAAGTCATTATGGACTTTCACTTAAAATTAAGGATTATTTGGACAAGTGGTTTGAGAGATATGATTTTTATAATTTTCCTAAAGTGAGTGGATATCAATAAATGTCACATTTATTCGATTTAATAGAGGATTGGAGCGTGCAATGTGAGACATTGATCCGACATCCAACGGCACGTAAAGATCACACAGATTCCATTTACAGTCAGACTAGAGGAGGAAGACGACTAATGTTTGACTATGTTTTTGGTGAAGCACAATGCTCGTGCACGAAAAGGAATACCATCATGAGTTTCAGGAGATGATTCTGGACCTAGATGACCTAGGTTTTACTAGATTTTATGGCCGTTTTAGGAAATGCCTAAATCCCATCAGGACAAGGCTTGGCGGCGGGGTTGGGGATCCATACCTAGACCCCCATCCCTATATATAGTGACCCCTCTCAACTCCTCACACCCAAACGAACACGAATGGCATGTTCATATGTGCTCTCGCATCCCCAAAATGTGGATTGAGTTTGCTCCGGCGAGCTTCGGGTAGCACTGCCGCCGCAAGCTATAAGTTTGGGAAGAAGGAGAAGGAGGTATAGTTGCCATGCGATGATGATCCATGGTAGGCGCGTGACGAGATATATTTGTCTCAGTCTCTTTGTGTTTTAGAACAGCTTGAGTGGGCGCAAGCGCTACGAGCTGTGTGATCACGCTCAGTCAACGAAGAGCCGCGATCCAAAGGCTGCATCGTTTTGCAAAGAAAAGAAAAGAATAGACACGTGGCGCGCGATAATTGGCCTAAGTAAGGTTATTTTGCAAAAATCCTATCTATTTATTGGTAGCTCGAATGCATGCATATAAAATATGAATCTTGCTAAAAAAATGTGAGGAATCCATTAAAAATAGATTTAGAAGCTAATTCCTTTGAAATTCTAAAATTAGTGGAAGTTATCAACTTAAATGCTTTAATGATTAAGAAACCCTAAATGGAGATGATTAATGTATTAAGATGGGTTTTATGGATGATTAAAGTTGATATTAACATGTTCATCATAAATATATACATTAAGATAAAAAGGATGAACTTTGCATGTAATTGGTTTAATTTAGAGTTCCATGTAAATGAATGAGCTTTAATGGGCCGTGAAACACTAATGTTAGTCATTGTGACTCTTAATGGCTTTAATTGTTCAAATTCATGATTAAGCTAAGATATGATGGTTCTAAGCTATTTTGAGTATAAGAATTCCTAATTGTGGATAAATACCCTTAATATGGTAACTAGGGTTTTCTAATGGATAAAGGTGGAATTAATGATAAATAGAGTTCATATGTGAATTAGATCATAATGAACTATGAATTGTTAATACAGAAGGAACCAAAGATGATAATTAGGCCTAATGATCTTGTCATGAATTAAAAGGATAAAAATAGTAGTTTTAATGTAAAATAGCATAATGGACTTAATTGATGGTTAATTGTGCCTTTAATCCGAAATTAAGGTTATATGTTGTTAAAATGTAACATTAATATCTTTTGTGAAGAATAGATGAGATAATTAGGGTTTGTCAGTAATTGTATAAAATTAGGGTTTAAAAGAATTAAAATGAAGAGGAACCCTAATTGCAATAGAAACCCTAAAAGTGGACTAGAAACCCTAGGAAGCGAGCTAGGTTTAATATATCTTGATGGCATGATCAATGATAGGAAATTGTATGCATATTTTAGGATCTCTTTGTGTGCTTGCTTGCCTATTGGATTTCTTGCATTGATTGGATTAATTCTGTCTCAAATCATCCTGATAGGTATGTAGTTAATTATGGTTAATCACATTAGTTTCCCAAAGAGTTTCTCAGATGATTCATCGCATTGAATACAACTTATCAATTTGGATGTTCATACTTGCAAATCATAAAGTCACTATGATTATCACAACAATAATAGAAGTGTGTATTCTCGCACCTACATGCCACCCTAATGGATGATGCCAAAAGGTCAAGCCCAGGAGGGAAGACCCATGAGCACCGTGAGTGGTGACCCCAGACACCAAGCTCGAGATTGAGAAGGTGGTCTTTATAGAATGACTAATGGGCACTACAAGAGGTGACCCCATGCACCAAGCTCAGGATTGAGAAGGTGGCCTTCAGTAATTGATAAAAGAGAAACCCTAAGGTGGGTATGCCAGGGTTAGGGCAAAAATGGTGGAGAATGTCACACTGAAAGCGTAATTTGGCTTGTTAATTAACTTGATTGTGATATTTAGATTGTTAGCCATATTTGTGAAATTTTGGTTGTCCCCACATACCGGCATATTCCTATATGATGAACGACATTTTGTTTGTCGGTGTTTTAGGTGAAACACTAAAAAGCACAAATAGTAAAGTGAGACATTGTGGAAATAAGAAATAAAGTGCAAGGAGGATTAGATAGAATAGATTCAAGCTGCGAATAGAAGTAGATTTCCAAAGTTTTTTAAATGTATGCAAAGTTTTATTTTATACCAGATTTCAATTTAGTTGGTAGAATTTCATAATTGTTACTGATTAATTGTCAAGCCTTTGACCCTGTTAATTGGGATAAAGGCTCTGACCTTTTGGTCTCCCTTAATTGGGGGTTATCGGGAGGCGGGGTCGTTCTATTTGGTATCAGGGCATAGGTTCCTCATTTAATCTTTAATAATTATTAAATTTTGCAAACTCTATAGAACCCAAGGGAGTTATTAGAGGATTTTCTGAAAGAAAGAGGTGTCTAGAAAAGGATCACATTCGGGGGCTGGCAAGATTTTCCTGCGCACCGCTAGTCAGAATACGAGGACTCCCAGATTTGTGTGACTTCCTAGCCAATGTCTCCGGATTTGACTCGAAATAAGATATCTTTAGGACTCTCTTATCTTGTTCATCCCTTCTCAACTCAAATGTTGTTAAGGATTATAAGTGTAGCGACCATCTCACGAAACCAAGATTAACTAATGCGGAAGCGTTTACTAAACAGCGGATTACCAAAAATCACTAAAACTTAAAACCTTTTTATCAAGAGATCCATCAAAGGAAAACTTTCTCACATAGAACCAAAGTAACACATTTACATTCTTGTTTGAAGGTACATATTCTGTATCATCTCTTTCTGAGAATTACAAGCATTACCTGTCCTGTCAGACTAAACATAGGTAGTATAAGATCTCGAGGCATTGAGCCAAAATCTCAAAAGAACTAACTACTACTCCGAGGACCTGAGAGTACAGAGACGACATATATGACTCTATCTACATCTATACAAGGCATAACAACCAGTGTCTCCACCTGAGACTTCACTGCTGTCCCTGCTGCTATTGCTGTAGCTGTCCTTCACCTACTGAAGGATTCTTGCCTCCTTGTCCGCGTCCACCTAAAAATGTAGTTCCCACGGGGGTGAGACAATTGTAAATTGCCCCAGCGAGAGATATAACTCTCCGCCAGTAACATTATTATTGCAGCTTAAGAAGTTACATATGAAAAGAGGAATCATATTTGTTTGACAGTAGTTACTTCAATGTCTAACAGATTAGAATATTAATCTTATTCAACATTGCAGCTATAACTTGAAAGAGCAACATATCACATATACATTAAGGAAAATGAATAACATGTATAACATTTATACACTACAAAATCATTATCATTGCATTAACTCTCTTCAGGCTTAGATCATATGTCTAAAGCCTAGCATTGTCATTGTGGTGTCATGGCCTGTAGCCATACTCTTTTCAAAAAGTGTTGGGATCTTAATCCCTCAATTCACCACTAAGAATTCTCATCCTTTCACAATTTCAATACCCTAACCATGTGATTCTGGGTAGTTAAACCCTTAGCTCATCACCTGAGCATTGTTACCACATTCTCAAGTAACTAACACCTTTAGGTCATCTGATCAAGATATTCATGATACTTGTTACACAAGCATCCATCATAACACTTGAGGCCCATTAACTCTCTTGCTACCTCTTACCATGCAACAAGGTATATTATGGCACACAAGGCCCAATAAACATATTCAAATTAATAATACATCATAGCTCATACCTGGCTATGCCCATCATCTCATGATACCTGCATGGTTAGCACATATGATAACAGTACATCAATTATCTATCAACACCATGCAGAGATAAATGTACTATTAATTTAAGGGTATCACCCTTATTCCTTTACCAAGATTAAGATTTTCATCACACTTCTCATGTATCATTCATCCAATTGTATTGGACTTATAAAACAACAAGGTATACCAGTATTTGGGGTGTTGGATATGATATCTATCATATCTTGATGTTTCACTTCCCTCAACATCATCATCTTACTTGAGTTTATTCCCTTAGCTTGTATTAGGGTATTTCCCATCCTAATACTTATGCACTAGATCATCAAATTCATCATGCAATGTATTGGTCATGATTCATTTATTTAGAAAATACAACCATTGCCAATATTAAGGATTTATCCTTAATTAGGAACTAACAAAATGGCCATGTTAGGTCACTTACAAATCAGTTTCAAGTCAAGCTTAGATCACCATGGCCATGCAACCAAGAACGGTCGTGTGAGGGGAAGCCACCACGGCTGTGCTACCTTGCACGGTCGTGCAAAGGGAAGATACCACGGCCGTGCTACCTTGCACGGTCGTGCTACAGAAGATCACTACATGATTCATATTTATATATGAATTCTAATCTTTAATCCTTTCAACTTGATTAGGTCACATCAACCCCTCAATCAAGTACATACAACTATGATTATCCTAGTGCATCAACTTATTGATCCTATAAGCAATTAAGAATTCATCCCTTAATTGATACTAATCACTTAGGTACTATTAGGGTTTCAACCTTTGTGCCTTCATTGATTATCATTACTAATTATTATTGGATCAATAGAACATTCATCATCTTAATTCTCAAAGATTAAATCACATTGGACCTCCATTACATAAGGTATCCAATTGAATTAGGGTTTTCAATGTTGATTCCTTCAATCATTGAATTCATGGAACCAATCATCAATTGGACCTATACTCATACTTCAATTGAGTTAAATAGGTCAGCCTTCAACTTATTTGACCCTTAATTAACCCTCAATTGGTCTTCAATTAGGGTTTGATTCAATTGAATTAGGGTTTGGAATCGATGATCCTTCAATACTAATCAATGTAAGACTAGTTACTTTGAAACCATAGAAATATCATCCAAATTGGGTATGACCTGACCCCATACGGTCTTGAGGTCATTTAGATGACCTCCAAACGGTCTTGAGACCATTTTCCCATGATATCATCAAAATCCAAGTCAACCAATTAAAGTTTGGATCATTGGATTGATCACCAAATCAGCAATTTATTGCAAATCAACTTGGTACCTTTAGACCTTCATACACCTAACCATACTCAACCCTAGACCTACAAACGGTCTTGGGTGACCACCAAACGGTCTTGAGACCATTTGGATGAGCTCCAAACGGTTTTGAAACTGTTTGGCTCATCCAACCTTTGGATTCTAGTGAAATTCCATCAAGGATTGGTCTATCGAGTTGATCAACAAATCAACACTTAATTGCAATATGATTTGGTACCTTTGGACCTTCAAATGGTCAACTATACTTAACCCCAGACCTCCAAACGGTCTTTGGTGATCCCCAAATGTTATTGAAACCGTTTGGGTGATCCCCAAATGGTTTTGAAACCGTTTGGGCCAATCGACCCAAAACATCATCTCAATCAGTTGCAAAATCAGCACTTAGCTGATTAGGGTTCATACCACATCTGTGGATCTTCAAACACATATCCATACTTGACCCTAGACCTCCAAACGGTCTTGGGTGACCCCCAAATGGTCGTAAGCCCGTTTGGGTGATCCCCAAACGGTTTTGAAACTGTTTGGGCTAATCAACCCAAATCTCAAATCAACTCATTGGAATTTCAGTACTAATTCCAATTAGGGCTTGCTTAATTGATTAGCCTTCAACTCATGATTCCTTGGGAATTAACCCCTCAAATTTGGTGAGTTATCAACCAACATAATTAGGAACAGTAATATCAAACGGTCAACCCTTGGTCAACCATCTAATATGGTTTTGAAACCATTTGCCCAAAAAGTTAAATTAATCAAGCTGAAAAACCAACACTTAATCCAATTAGGTTTACCTAATTGACTAGCCTTTAACTCACGAATTCTTGGGAGTTAACCCATACAATTTGTTGAGTTATTAACCAACATAATTAGGAACAGTAATATCAAACTTTCAACCCTTGGTAAACCATCGCAAACGGTTTTGAAACCGTTTGCCCAAAAAGTTAAATTAATCAAGCTGAAAAATCAGCACTTAATCCAATTAGGTTTACCTAATTGATTAGCCTTTAACTCAAGATTACTTGGGATTTAACCCATAAAATTTGGTGAGTTATTAACCAACAAAATTAGTAACAGTAATATCAAACGGTCAACCCTTGGTCAACCATCTCAAATGGTTTTGAAACCGTGTTCTCCTAAACGGTTTGCAAACCGTTTGGTCACCAAACGGTTTGGTGAAACCGTTTGGTCCCAACATCCAAACCGTTTGCCCAAGATATTTGGGGAGGTGTGTGCTTAATGATGTCATCATCATCAAGCTTCGTCCCTGAAGTTCTAACAACTTCTGATTTCATGAATTAACCATTTTCAACCAGCAATTAATCAAGATAATGAAGAAATCATTGAAATTACAAGATTAATGGTTAAATAACAATGTAAAAGGGTTCAACTTATAAAACCCACCTCCAATTGAGATCCAAATCTCCAAGCTCACGCCATCAATGGTGGAGGAAGCTATTGCAACTCCCCTTATGCTCGTCCTTAAGCTTTTGATTGTAAAAGTTGGCTAGAGTTGAAGAGGAGATCGAAATAAGAAGAAATCAATGATTTATTTTCGATTTCCACCATGGAATCAAGGAGAACGAAGTTCAACGGCTTACCAACAGGTAGGGAGTCATCCTCCTGCTCCTCCCTAGATCCTTGGTCGGTTTTGCAAGCAATGGAAAGAAAGAAATCAGAAAAAGCCTTTGTTTTGGCTTGGAAAGGGCACTTTTATAAGGAAATTGATGAAAGAGAAAATGCCTTTATAAAAAATCAATTAATTCCAAAAATAGCACCACCTATTCCTCCTTGGTTTGATTGTGTACAAAGGCAACTCAAAGCCACCAAAATCCCTTCCATTATCCATGATTTAAAGAAAAACAAATTAAGCACCTTAATGCTTATAATATTAATATCCCATATGTGAGTGGAAATTACTTTCCTTTATAATAAGGTGAGTGGAGTTCACCTCCTTTAGATATTTTCGTTCCTTATATTGGAAAAAGAACGTCCATCCTTATTCAAAATCAACCAATAACATTTTGGTGGAAGGCCCTTTAATTAATACATTCATTTTTGCCCTAAATTGAATTAGGGTTTCACTTAAGATTAAATCTTGATTATTTTAATATCAAGATTCTCTCTCCTCCAACTTAATTCAAATGAGGAACCCCTCTAATTTTCTTTTCTATACTTGATTCCAAGAAATATTAGGGACCTTATTGAAGTGATAATTTGCATATTGAACCCTAGGTTTTGGATAAATTGCACATTATACCAAAACTAGGTTTTATTGCACAAAGATTGCTTTACAAGCTTAAACTTGATGCCCAAGCTTGTAAAAACCATACCAATACATAATAATAATTCTTATGATGTCTCAACATCAGAGGAATATCTTATCATGCAAAATTTGCAATTTAACCCCTCAACTTGGGTAATTTGCACTTTAGTCCAAAATAAGCAAACATTGCTTCAACATTGTTCAAACAGGACCAAAATTGAAACATAAGTTTCTCATGAGCTCTAATTACTCTTCCCAAGATAAGATTAAAAATATACTCAACCTTATTAAGCAAAAAATCTAGGGTCAACTCATAACCCAAGTCAGGGATGTTACAAATTATAAACCCCTAACAAGGATTTCGTCCTCAAAATCCCAGGAAAAGGAGGGACAAATTGTTCATTAATCATGCCCTCAAGTCTCCACATCTCATCTTAATGTTATGGAGATACCATGGGTCTATAGCTCACACAAAGTTCCTTCCATTAATTCAATCTTATCATTGTTTATGTTTATGCAGAGCATAAACCCCTAACATATGATATCCATATTATTGAAAGGAAGAAGCATAAAAGAACATACATCTATCATCACCTAAGAACATTTATCAAAGGGGAAAAACATATATATCTAGCAAAGATAATTTACTCAGTAATCCTTTATTCATAACGTTTATTTAGTAAACTCTATGTAATTGGGAATGTTCACATAGTTCTTCCTATTAGTTGGGAATGCCACCTAGCTTTTTCCTTTTTGTTGGGGATGTCACATAGATTTCCCCTTTTGGTTGGGAATGTCACATAGCTCTTCCCTTTTTGTTGGGGATGTCACATAGCTTTCCCCTTTTGGTTGGGAATGTCACATAGCTCTTCCCTTTTTGTTGGGGATGTCACATAGCTTTCCCTTTTTGGTTGGGAATGTCACATAGCTCTTCCTTTTTTGTTGGGGATGTCACATAGCTTTCCCCTATTGGTTGGGAATGTCACATAGCTCTTCCCTTTTTGTTGGGGATGTCACATATCTTTCCCCTTTTGGTTGGGAATGTCACATAGATCTTCCCTTTTTGTTGGGGATGTCACATAGCTTTCCCCTTTTGGTTGGGAATGTCACATAGCTCTTCCCTTTTTGTTGGGGATGTCACATAGCTTTCCCCTATTGGTTGGGAATGTCACATAGCTCTTCCCTTTTTGTTGGGGATGTCACATAGCTTTCCCCTTTTGGTTGGGAATGTCACATAGCTCTTCCCTTTTTGTTGGGGATGTCACATAGCTTTCCCCTTTTGGTTGGGAATGTCACATAGCTCTTCCCTTTTTGTTGGGGATGTCACATAGCTTTCCCCTTTTGGTTGGGAATGTCACATAGCTCTTCCCTTTTTGTTGGGTATGCCACATAGCTTTCCCCTTTTGGTTGGGAATGTCACATAGCTCTTCCCTTTTTGTTGGGGATGTCACATAGCTTTCCCCTATTGGTTGGGAATGTCACATAGCTCTTCCCTTTTTGTTGGGGATGTCACATAGCTTTCCCCTATTGGTTGGGAATGTCACATATCTCTTCCCTTTTTGTCTCTTTATACTCTCTAGATTGTTTCAAAATGACTACTTGATCAGAGTAATAAAAAAGATAACAATCTAAGAGTTTCATACTTGCCTTATCTTCAATAATCATATACCTGGCCAGGGTATATAAGTATTGAGATTAGGTAGTATGCACTTTATTTACTATCATATTCCTCACTTTTCATATCATTATACACACATGATTTTCCATTCTTGAATTTTCTTCAGGCATCATTTCTATATCTCATCTTTCAACGAACAGATAAGGAAGATTATAAAACATTTTAAGGAATACTGAGTAAGATATAAGTTCTCATCTCCTTTGTGTCCTTATAGGACTAGTCAAAGGAAGTTCAAAAACAACTACTTTCATATCTTTAGCACATAGAATCATGATATGAAATATCATAACAAAACTGTTTCATCTGACCTGTCTGGGACATATGTCCACGTCCTCTATTGTTACTAGGAAACTGCTTCCTTTGTAATCCTTGCTGACTCTGCCCCTGAGGTTGAGTCATTATTGGATTCCCGCCTGGACAATCTTTTACTAGATGTCCTAGTTGTCTGCATTGATAACAGATCCTAGGTAGAAAATAGGGTCTGTGAGGTCCATATACCGATGTTGATGCTATGTTGGAGGCTCTTTTTGGAACATTACTACAATCCCTATCCCTACTTGGCATCCATTGTGTCTGGGTATGGAATCTCGATGATGCTGTCGATGTAGAAAATCCCGGCTTCTTAAAACTTTCAGACCTTTGTTTTTGAGTCTGAGTGTACACTTTCTTGCCACTAGTCTATCGTTTCTCAATTTCAGACCTCTCTATCCTCCTTACTGATTCCACAAAGGTGGCAAACCTCTCCCTATTCTCTAAAGCAGACACAGGAGTGGTCAGTTCAGCATTCAATCCCTTTTCAAAACGCCGAATTCTTTCCTCATCATTAACTGCCATTTGCGGACAAAACCACAACAACTCCATGAACTTAGCTTCATACTCACTAACGTTCATCTTTCCTTGTTTGATTCTCTCAAATTGAGAAATCTTCTCATCTAGATACGTCTTAGGGAAGTATCTACTGATGAATTCTCAGAATATCTCCCATCCAATTTCTTCACCTGGTCTCTTATCTTCCTCTATCATCCACTAATGACCATCACTCCCTTTTAGGAGGTACACAACATGTCTTACCTTTTCAGCTTCAGGAATATCAAGGATCCTGAAAGCCTTTTCTAGTTCTGTCAGCCACAGATCAGCATCTGCTGGATCAGATGTACCAGCATAGTCTATGGCTCCAACCCGACGAAGTCTCTCAAAAGTTTTGTCGGCTCCATAACCCTCATAATGGGTTGATACCCTAGGTGCAGGTGGTGGCATCCTGTCTTCCATATGTGTTATGGCTGTCAGGAACTTCTCAAATAAAGCATGGAGAGCTGGATTTTCTATCACAGCTGGGTCAATCTGGGGCTATTCAGGTACATGCCCTTCCCTGTTCTGGTCTCTTGCACCTCCTCCTGGTGCAGCAATGCTGCCCTCAGCAACATGTTCTTCATGTTGTCCAGACATCTTCAAGTTCTTCTCCTCCTATGTGAGCAAAAGATACTATCAGATAAACTGGAAGACACTTAGAACAGACTCTAAAACCTTAGTCCTATGTCTCTGTAGACTCAGCAAACCTAGAGCTCTGATACCACTAAATTGTAGTGACCGTCTCGTGAAAATAAGATTAACTAATGCGAAAGCGTTTACTAAATAGCGGATTACCAAAAATCACTAAAAATTAAAACCTTTTTATCAAGAGATCCATCAAAGGAAAACTTTCTCACATAGAATCAAAGTAACACATTTACATTCTTGTTTGAAGGTACATATTCTGTATCATCTCTTTCTGAGAATTACAAGCATTAACTGTCCTGTCAGACTAAACATAGGTAGTATAAGATCTCGAGGCATTGAGCCAAAATCTCAAAAGCACTAACTACTACTCCGAGGACCTGAGAGTACAGAGATGACATATAGGACTCTATCTACATCTATACAAGGCATAACAGCCAGTGTCTCCACCTGAGACTTCACTGTTGTCCCTGCTGTTGTTGCTGTTGCTGTCCTTCACCTACTAAAGGATTCTTGCCTCCTTGTCCACGTCCTCCTAAAAATGTAGTTCCCACGGGGGTGAGACAATTGTAAATTGCCCCAGCGAGAGATATAACTCTCCGCCAGTAACATTATTATTGCATCTTAAGAAGTTACATATGAAAAGAGGAATCATATTTGTTTGACAACAGTTACTTCAATGTCTAACATATTAGAATATTAATCTTATTCAACATTGCAGCTATAACTTGAAAGAGCAACATATCACATATCCATTCAGGAAAATGAAGAACCTGTATAACATTTATACACTACAAAATCATTATCACTGCATTAACTCTCTTCAGGCTTAGATCATATGTCTAAAGCCTAGCATTGTCATTGTGGTGTCATGGCATGTAGCCATACTCTTTTCAAAAAGTGTTGGGATCTTAATCCCTCAATTCACCACTAAGAATTTTCATCCTTTCACAATTTCAATACCCTAACCATGTGATTCTGGGTATTTAAACCCTTAGCTCATCACCTGAGCATTGTTACCACATTCTCAAGTAACTAACACCTTTAGGTCATCTGATCAAGATATGCATGATAATTGTTACACAAGCATCCATCATAACACTTGAGGCCCATTAACTCTCTTGCTACCTCTTACCATGCAACAAGGTATATTATGGCACACAAGGCCAAATAAATAGATTCAAATTAATAATACATCATAGCTCATACCTGGCTATGCCCATCATCTCATGATACCTGCATGGTTAGCACATATGATAACAATACATCAATTATCTATAAACACCATGCAGAGATAAATGTACTATTAATTTAAGGGTATCACCCTTATTCCTTTACCAGGATTAATATTTTCATCACACATCTCATGTATCATTCATCCAATTGTATTGGACTTATAACACAACAAGGTATACCAGTATTTGGGGTGTTGGATATGATATCTATCATATCTTGATGTTTCACTTCCCTCAACATCATCATCTTACTTGAGTTTATTCCCTTATCTTGTATTAGGGTATTTCCCATCCTAATACTTATGCACTAGATCATCACATTCATCATGCAATGTATTGGTCATGATTCATTTATTTTGAAAATACAACCATTTCCAATATTAAGGATTTATCCTTAAGTTAGGAACTAACAAAATGGCCATGTTAGGTCATTTACAAATCAGTTTCAAGTCAAGCTTAGAGCACCATGGTCATGCAACCAAGAACGGTCGTGCGAGGGGAAGCCACCACGACCGTGCTACCTTGCACTGTCGTGCAAAGGGAAGATACCACGACCGTGCTACCTTGCACGGTCATGCTACAGAAGATCACTACATGATTCATATTTATATATGAATTCTAATCTTTCATCCTTTCAACTTGATTAGGTCACATCAACCCTTCAATCAAGTACATACAACTATGATTATCCTAGTGCATCAAGTTATTGATTCTATAAGCAATTAAGAATTCATCCCTTAATTGATACTAATCACTTAGGTACTATTAGGGTTTCAACCTTTGTGCCTTCATTGATTATCATTAATAATCATTATTGGATCAATAGAACATTCATCATCTTAATTATCAAAGATTCAATCACATTGGACCTCCATTACATAAGGTATCCAATTGAATTAGGGTTTTCAATGTTGATTCCTTCAATCATTGAATTCATGGAACCAATCATCAATTGGACCTATACTCATACTTCAATTGAGTTAAATAGGTCAGCCTTCAACTGATTGGACCCTTAATTAACCCTCAATTGGTCTTCAATTAGGGTTTGATTCAATTGAATTAGGGTTTGGAATCGATGATCCTTCAATACTAATCAATGTAAGACTAGTTACTTTGAAACCATAGAACCATCCTTCATTACTTTGAACTGACCCCAAATGGTCTTGAGGTCATTTGAATGACCTCCAAACGGTCTTGAGACCGTTTTCCCATCATATCATCAAAATTCAAGTCAACCAATTAAGGTTTGGATCATTGGATTGATCACCAAATCAGCAATTTATTGCAAATCAACTTGGTACCTTTAGACCTTCATACACCTAACCATACTCAACCCTAGACCTCCAAACGGTCTTGGGTGACCACCAAATGGTCTTGAGACCGTTTGGATGAGCTCCAAACGGTTTTGAAACCGTTTGTCTCATCCAACCTTTGGATTCTAGTGAAATTCCATCAAGGATTGGTCTATCGAGTTGATCAACAAATCAGCACTTAATTGCAATATGATTTGGTACCTTTGGACCTTCAAATGGTCAACTATACTTAAACCCAGACCTCCAAAATGTCTTGGGTGATCCCCAAACGGTCTTGGGTGATCCCCAAACGGTCTTGAAGCCGTTTGGGTGATCCCCAAATGGTTTTGAAACCGTTTGGGCCAATCGACCCAAAACATCATCTCAATCACTTGCAAAATCAGCACTTAGCTGATTAGGGTTCATACCACATCTTTGGATCTTCAAACACATATCCATACTTGACCCTAGACCTAAAAACGGTCTTGGGTGACCCCCAAACGGTCTTGAGACCGTTTGAGTGATCCCCAAATGGTTTTGAAACCGTTTGGGCTAATCAACCCAAAATCTCAAATCAACTCATTGGAATTTCAGCACTAATTCCAATTAGGGCTTGCCTAATTGATTAGCCTTCAACTCATGATTCGTTGGGAATTAACCCCTAAAATTTGGTGAGTTATCAACCAACATAATTAGGAACAGTAATAGCAAACGGTAAACCCTTGGTCAACCATCTCAAACAGTTTTGAAACTGTTTGCCCGAAAAGTTAAATTAATCAAGCTGAAAAATCAGCACTTAATCCAATTAGGTTTACCTAATTGATTAGCCTTTAACTCACGATTCCTTGGGAGTTAACCCATCAAATTTGGTGAGTTATTAACCAACATAATTAGGAACAGTAATATCAAATGGTAAACCCTTGGTCAACCATATAAAACGGTTTTGAAACCGTTTTCCCAAAAAGTTAAATTAATCAAGCTGAAAAATCAACACTTAATCCAATTAGGTTTAACTAATTGATTAGCCTTTAACTCAAGATTCCTTGGGATTTGACCCATAAAATTTGGTGAATTATTAACCAACAAAATTAGTAACAGTAATATCAAACGGTCAACCCTTGGTCAACCATCTCAAATGGTTTTGAAACCGTGTTCTCCTAAACGGTTTGCAAACCGTTTGGTCACCAAATGGTTTGGTGAAACCGTTTGGTCCCAACTTCCAAACCGTTTGCCCAAGATATTTGGGAAGGTGTGTGCTTATGATGATGTCATCATCATCAAGCTTCGTCCCTGAAGTTCTAACAACTTCTGATTTCATGAATTAACCATTTTCAACCAGCAATTAATCAAGATAATGAAGAAATCATTGAAATTACAAGATTAATGGTTGAATAACAATGTAAAAGGGTTCAAGTTATAAAACCCGCCTCCAATTGAGCTCCAAAGCTCCAAGCTCACTATATCAATGGTGGATGAAGCTCTTGCAACTCCCCTTATGCTCGTCCTTAATCTTTTGATTGTAAAAGTTGGCTAGGGTTGAAGAGGAGATCGAAATAAGAAGAAATCAATGATTTATTTTCGATTTCCACCATGGAATCAAGGAGAACGAAGGTCAAGGGATTAAAAACAGGTAGGGAGTCGTCCTCCTGCTCCTCCCTAGCTCCTTGGTCGGTTTTGCAAGCAAGGGAATGAAAGAAATCAGAAAAAGCCATTGTTTTGGCTTGGAAAAGGCACTTTTATAAGGAAATTGATGAGAGAGAAAATGCCTTTATAAAAAATCAATTAATTCCAAAAATAGCACCACCTCTTCCTCCTTGTTTTGATTGTGTACAAAGGCAACTCAAATCCACCGAACTCCCTTCCATTATCCATGATTTAAAGAAAAACAAATTAAGCACCTTAATGCTTATAATATTAATATCCCATATGTTAGTGGAAATTACTTTCCTTTATAATAAGGTGAGTGGAGTTTCACCTCCTTTAGATATTTTCGTTCCTTATCTTGGAAAAAGAAAGTCCATCCTTATTCAAAATCCACCAATAACATTTTGGTTGAAGTCCCTTTAATTAATACATTCATTTTTTCCCTAAATTGAATTAGGGTTTCACTTAAGATTAAATCTTGATTTTTTTAATATCAAGATTCTCTCTCCTCCAACTTAATTCAAATGAGGCACCCCTCTCATTTTATTTGATCTACTTGATTCCAATAAATATTAGGGACCTTATTGAAGTGGTAATTTGCATATTGAACCCTAGGTTTTGGGTAAATTGCACATTATACCAAAACTAGGTTTTAATGCACAAGGATTGCTTTACAAGCTTAAACTTGATGCCCAAGCTTGTAAAAACCATACCACTACATCATATTCATTCTTATTATGTATCAACATCAGAGGAATATCTTATCATGCAACATTTGCAATTTAACCCCTCAACTTGGGTAATTTGCACTTTAGTCCAAATTAAGCAAACAATGCTTCAACATTGTTCAAACAGGACCAAAATTGAAACATAAGTTTCTCATGAGCTCTAATTACTCTTCCCAAGATAAGATTAAGAATATACTCAACCTTATTAAGCAAAGCATCTAGGGTTAATTCATAACCCAGGTCAGGGATGTTACAATAAGGATTAGGGTTTTCTTTCTTTCCTCACCCTCTCGAGGTATGGGTAAAGTTGAAAAAGTTTAAGGAATCCTCCAGCAAATTAATGAAAAGCATGTAAAAAAGATGTCATGGACATAAGCTTAATAGTTTAAGCATAAACTAAAGAATAGATGCATGCTTAGGTCATATGACATGATTTCTCATGCCCTCAGGAGAGACATGAGGCTTGACCTTCTTGTCAGGAGGATGAGTAGAGAGAGTTAGTCTTGGAGGTAGAGACCTCCATTATAAGTAGAGACCTAGTACATTCTCTGAGGATGATGCTAACCCTAACCCTAAGTGGTGGTTAGAGAGAGATGACACGATGAGTTAGATGTCATGATAGACCAGGTGTGTGGGTGGACATGCTTTCAGATGCCCATGAAGATATGAGCCATGTGAGGTTGGATGACCTAGTACCTTGGACGACCCAACCCGTGAAAGGATCATGCATGTTAGAGTGAAGGATAGCTCCTTCGATGATGAGGTTAGTAAAGAACCTATAGAAACCCTATGGGCTTATGCGAGTAGGGCATAGCATGCACACATAGTACATTTGTAGTGCGACAATAGGTTGAAACCCTGGCCAGGAGAGTATGATGGATATCTTATGAGATAAGAATAAAGGGCTATGGATAATCTTGAGCGAACATAAGTTTGAACATAGGCTTCACCAATGTAGGGGTATGCTTATGAGCTTGATCCTTCATGGAGAGAGGACCTCTAGTAGTAAGGCTGTTTGTAGGGTTAGCTCTAGAGAGAGAGAGAGAGAAGGACCCCAAGCAAGAAGGTTGAAATCTTAGACTCTGAGATATGAGGAACAATGGGGAGTTGAGGATGATGCGACCTGAGTGGATGATAGAGGTTGCCTCATACATGATACTTGGAGGCTGATGGTAGCTTGGTTGCCTTTAGAGGAACCAAAACCTAGAGAGAGGATGAGGCTGCTGGTACCTATAAGCCTATGGTATAGATGTTCACCTTCTAGGGCTAGGAAGAAGAGTTCGTTAGACCTTGAAAAGGTTTAGTAACAAGTTGTGAATCCTTATACCTTGTTGGCTATCCTTGAGGAGGACTCAACTATGAGATGTTACTAGAGTAGAAGGATTATAGGAAGGGCATGTCATGCCTTATACATGCTTGGTTCATGGTTAGAATGTTGAGCATACAGTTGGACAACTCTTGTAGAAAAGTGAACCTAGGGTTCCTAGGCCTAATAGGGGAAGTGGTGTACCTGATGCTTATGATGAGATTTGAGTTTCTATAGAGTTGAGCATGGAACTCCTCATGTTTAGAGGAAAGGGAAACCCCTTAAGTTTAAGGTATGTTTGATGAACCCCTCACAGCTAAGTTGATAACATAGGAAGGTATGATCTTGATCCAATGTTGAGAAATGAGAACAAGTATGACCTAGCTTGGTTTAGTAGGTGGTCTGCTTGTGCCTTAGTAGCTGGCTGGGTTAAGCATGCTCATGTTGATGTAAACCCTAAACATAAGGACGTTTGTGACCTTTGTTATCAAGATGTAGTTTCCTCCCATTCTGGGAGAGGGACCCTTTGGTAGGGTAAAGAGGTCTCATAGGATCTTGAGAAGCTAAGTGAAAAGTACATAGTATGAGAATGAACCTATAGACCCATAGATAACCATCTCTATGTGCATGTGGATGAGTTACCATGGAGGTAACCGGTATGGGGCCTGACCAAGGTAGGTAGGTCGCCATGACCCCTATGAAGGGATGAAAGTCATCCCAGGAATGCCGAGAGAGATGATGAAGACCTGGGTAAGGTTCTAAGTTGGACATGTACTATGTTAGAATCCTAAGTCTATCCTAGGGTCAAGTAGGGATAAGATCGATGGAAGTAGGAGTTGCCTAATTCCCTAGTTGCACATGACCATAGGGTCGGGAGGTAACCACTATCATTGTCTAAGGGCCATGGGTTAGGAGATTGATCACCTTCATGAACTCATGGGACCCAAAGGGCAGATGAGGAGGGCACTCTCTGGATGCATAAGGGAAGAGGGATGACCCCAAAAGTGTCGGCACCCTACAGACCTAGAGGAGAAGAACAAGGATTGTGTGGTGACCCAAGTAGGTTCAAGACCAGTTTTCCATGGAAGTAACTTTGATATCGAGATGATTGTGATGTTGAGACATAAGTTTCACGTTTCAACTTTGATTTGAAGGTGTACTGGAAAGGTGGGATGTACCATCTCTACTCTTGGAATAGGAAGAACTTTGTATTTGGACTGCAGCCAAATGCTTATTTCCTCTTGTTATGGGAGTGAGAGATAGGACAGTACGCATGCCATACACTAAGGATAAAGATGATGTGATTTGGAACGTTGCTAGGAGGTATGAGGACATATATGATAACATACCCTTATGGAGTGGATGATATGTGGATGGTTTACAAACACTAAGAAAACTAAGGTAGTCATCTTAAGAGGATGTTTTTATCATGAGCTATGAGTTATACAAGGTTGAGTTTGATAACCAAGAAGATGAGCTCTAACTTTTCTTGTTCAAGATAGACATAAAGCCCGAGATGAGATGATAAGTGAAATAGATGGAGGTGTATGTTTTCAACATTTCCTTACACATAAGGATGTGAAGTGGTTGAGATGCAGTGGCCTAGTTAGCTAGAGGCTAGAAGAGGTTGTTACGTTAAACCTAAGTTGAAAAAGGAGATATGTTTGGGCTAACACTCGGATGTAACAAGATCTGTTGAACAAGTTAGTAGTTGTTTGGTTAGCTAGCCTAGGCCTTGATGCAATAAAAGGATGGTTGTAGAACCTCAGATGCACTTCTCTGGAAAAGAAGGTGATGAAACCCCGACTAGAAGTGGTTTAGGGTTTTCGAAGAATCAATCTTGAGGAATCATGACATACATGAGATCATGATTTTAAGTTCATCATACACCGTAGTACTACAAAGATAGTAAGTGACAGTAGTACTTCAGATGCTTAAGATGAAGTTGCATGTGGCTTGTCGCCATGCAAACCAGAAGGTGAAGGAAGAACACCAGTAACCTAGTGTGTTGGAATAGCAGATGAAGAGTCCCCAAGAGGGAATGGGAGTCATCACTATAGATGTTGTGATAAGTCTCCCCTAGACCAAGGAAGGTCAAGATACGATATGGATTATGGTAGATCGCCTTACCTAGATGATATGAGAAAGAAATAATACTGTCAAGGGACAGATCCGATTGAACTACATATGAGAAAGATGGTTCAATTACACCATGATGTGAGTTCAAAATTTCTTGAGTATAACCTAAAGATTCACTTCCATGCGGTGGAAGTAGGTACATGAAGAACTCGATGTTAGTATAGTTTATCACCCCTAACTAATGGTTAGTATAATCCAGACTAGAGGGTCTGATAAGAGCATGTGTGCTTGTTCAGGGTGATACATGGAGACAGTTCTTGTGTTCTGTAAGATGTGATGATAACCACCATAGCCAGTATCAGGATGTAAAGAAGAATTGTAAGGGAGGTTGTGTCGGTCACCACTTCATTAAGATGATGTTGGTGAAGGGACTCCACAAAGGTCAGGAAAAAGGACCACAGTGTGTGCAAATGAAGTTGCTTTGATCGTGCAATGGCTGAAAGAGAGCCCAGGGGCGACATGAGTCGTGAGCTGATGCAAAGCAGACTAAACTGTGGGTGAGTATGTGATGTGAAAATCTGACCCCTCTAAGTTATAGCTAAGAGCGATGAGTCTCGACTGCATGGTCCATTTGAGATGGATTGGTGGAGATGGTTGTGTTTAGCCTTACCCTCAGGATAACATGATGTATAATGTGTTCCATGAGTCTGATCTAGAGCACTATGTGAGGTACCCAAGCCATGTGCTAAGCCACAAACCTATTCAACTTTGTGAGAGGCTGAAATGTCCTTAGTCGCCTATGAGGGTACGATATACCAAGGTGAGACAAAACTCAGATGGAAGAATATGAGATGATGAAGGTTCTTGGGAAGCACCATGGAAAGGGTGAGGCCGCATGGGAGCCATGATGGACATAAGAAAGGCTTATCATGTTTGTTTGTATGCCTGGTGGATTTTTGAGGGCAAAATTCCAATAAGAGGGGAAGGATGTTACAACCCCAATTTTGGGTTCTTTTGATGAGAAGTGCAATTTCTCTTAATAAAGATAAATAAAAAAATAATGATGTCATTTGATTGAATGCATGAATTTTGTTTGTAAATATCCTTGCTTGGTTGTTTCGTGGGCCTTATTGGCTATTGGGCCCAATAACAAGGAAAATGAAAAGGAAATTCAATTAGTAAATGAATAATTAAGAAATGGAGAAAAGAAAGAGGTAGAAGCCTCTAGAAGGCAAAGAAATATTCCCTAAAGGGGGGATTTCGTGCCTTTTAGGTTCCAAGGAGTCCAAATTGCAAAGATAATGCAACAAGAAAGAGGAAGGATTAATTAAATATTGCTTTATTTAGAAGAAATGTGAGATATGGATAATAATACAAGAAATATGTGGAAATATGGATAATGGCTCCATCTTGGAAAATATTTCGAGTCCACATGGTTTCTAATGGTAAAAGGAAGTCAAATAAAGAATATAAAAGATTCAGAGAGAGAAAATATGCTTAAAATATGCCTTATTAAGAGAGAACTTGCATCTAAATAAAAACATCTCATACTTTTGAGTTTGAGTCCCAAATTTGGTACACACGTGGATTATGACATTATGGACTTGCCCATAAAATTTGGGATTATTTGGATAAGTGGTTTGAGAGATATGATTTTTATAATTTTCCTAAAGTGAGTGGATATCAATAAATGTCACATTTATTCGATTTAATAGAGGATTGGAGCGTGCAACGTGAGTCGTTGATCCAGCATCCAACGACGCGTAAATATTGTGTAGATCCCAATTACAGTCAGACTAGAGGAGTAAGACGGCTGACATTTGACTACGTTTTTGGTGAAGCACAATGCTCATGCACGAAAAGGAATACCATCATGAGGTTCAAGAGATGATTCTAGACCTAGATGACCTACGTTTCACTCGGTTTTATGGGCATTTTAGGAAACGCCTAAATCCCATCGGGACAAAGCTTGGTGGCAGGTTGGGGGAGCCATCCCTAGACCCCCATGCCTATATATAGTAACCCCTTTCAACTCCTCACACCCAAACGAACACGAATGACATGTTCGTATGTGCTCTCACATCCCCAAAATGTGGATTCAGTTTTCTCCGGTTAGCTTTGGGTAGCGGCACCGCCGCATGCTATAAGTTTGGGAAGAAGGAGAAGGAGGTACAATTGTCGTCCGATGATGATCCATGGTAGGAGCATGACGAGATCTAATGGCTTCAGTCACTCTGCATTTCAGAACAGCTTGAGTGGGCACAAGCATTGCGAGACGTGCAATCACGCTCGATCAACAAAGACCCGTGATCCAATGGTTGCGTCGTTTCACAAAGAAAAGAAAAGAATAGACATGTGGCATGCGACCATTGGCCAAAGTAAGATTATTTTGCAAAAATCCTATCTATTTATTGGTAGCTCGGATGGATGCATATAAAATATGAATCTTACTCAGCAAAATGTGAGGAATCTAATAAAAATAGATTTAGAAGCTAATTCCTCTTGAAATTCGAAAATTAGTGGAAGTTATCAACTTAAATGCTTTAATGATTAAGAAACCCTAAATTGAGATGATTAATGTATTAAGAAGGGTTTTATGGATGATGAAATTTGATATTAACCTATTGATCATAAAAAGATACATTAAGATTGAAAAGGATGAACTTTCTATGTAGTTGGTTTAATTTAGAGTTCCATGTACATGAATGAGATTTAATGGGCCTTGAAACCCTAATGTTAGTCATTGTTACTCTTAATGACTTTAATTGTTCAAATTCATGATTAAGCTGAGATATGATGGTTCTAAGCTATTTCAAGTATAAGAGTTCCTAATTGTGGATAAATACCCTTAATATGGTAATTAGGGTTTTCTAATTGACAAAGGTGGAATTAATGATAAATAGAATTCATATGTGAATTATATCATAATGAACTATGAAGTGTTAATCCGAAAGGAACCAAGGATGATAATTAGGCCTAATGATCTTGCCATGAATTAAAAGGATAAAAATGGCAGTTTTAATGTAAAAGGGCATAATAGACTTAACTGATGGTTAATTGTGCCTTTAATCTGAAGTTAAGGTTATATGTTGTTAAAAGGTAGCCTTACTATCTTTCATGAAGAATAGATGAGATAATTAGGGTTTGTGAGTAATTGTATAAAATTAGTGTTTTAAAAGAATAAAAATGAAGAGTCACCCTAATTGCAATAGAAACCCTAAAAGTGGACTAGAAACCCTAGGAAGCGAGCTAGGTTTAATAGATCTTGATGGCATGATCAATGATAGGAAATTGTATGCATATTTTAGGATCTCTTTGTGTGCTTGCTTGCCTATTGGATTTCTTGCATTGATTGGATTAATTCTGTCTCAAATCAGCCTGACATGTATGTGTTGGATAAATTGGACATTATAATAAATCCCTTTGTTTCGATGATGACAAACATTTCATTCTTGTTGATCTAACGTACTACTTGAGTGTTGCAGGAATAAAGTGGATGACAAATCTCTAAGGAAACTATACGCTTGAATGATTGTAAAAGTCATACAATGTAATCAATTGTAAACTTGTACAAATATATAATGTACAAGTACTTAGATCTCATGTAAATCAAGCGTTAGATCTTTCCGAGCCAATCACCACACTTAGATAGATCATCCCTTTCAAATAGGATCACATATGCACACTCATACATTTACTTAGTGCCTAAATTGAAAGATTGAAACAGGGTCAATCTCGGTCGACCAAACTCCTCGACCGAGACACTCTCGGTCGACAAACTTCTCGACCGAGAATGACCCAAGTAGCCGTTAGACACAGCTGACAAAGTAGTTGGCAGTTGCAAATGAACGTTGATCCAGAGAGCCTGTCGGTCGACAAAACTTCGACCGAGTAGGTATCTCGGTCGACAATTTGTCGACCGAGATGGTCTCTGACAGCAACTGCAGAATAAAGTAACTAGCCGTTACTAATGCACCTAACTTATTCCTAACGACTAGTTAAGCACTTAGAAACCCCTAGAAGTTGTCTAGAACGTCCTTAAGCATCCATAGGCCATTCCTATAAATAGGACATGCCTTAGGACACCAAAATACATCTAAGCTACACTTGTGCTATACTTGAGCTTGAATACACATTGGCAATACTGTTTTGAGCAATAGAGCAATTCCTACATTTGCTATTCATTCCCATTGCTCCCATTTCGTGTCCTATATGCTAGCATCTCCTTACCACAGCACTTACACTTCTACACTCATTGGTTGGGAGATCAATACGCTTGATATAGGCAAATCAAGCCTTGTGCATAAAAGGATAAGTTGTAATTTCTGTTTTCCTTCTTGTTCCTTTTATTCTTTGTATTCTCCTTGCTACTCCTAGGGTTGGAGGCTGCAGATTGGAGAAGGTTCTTCTCGGAGGAGAAGGTGGACTTCAAGCTACTTCAAGAAGGCTATCGCAACGGGAAGCTACTTCAAGAAGGCTATTGCAACGGGAAGCTACTTCAGGAGGAAGGCTGCTTCAAGGTTGGTGCAATTACTTCTAGGTGAAGGCTGCTTCAAGGTTGGTGCGATTACTTCTAGGTGAAGGCTGCTTGAAGGGTTTAGGGAGAGAATTGTAATTTTATGTAAAGTCCTTGCAAGGTAATAAAATTAAATTCTTTCCAAATCCCGGTTGGGTAAGCAACCGGGTAGTGGACTGACAATTTTAGTATTTGCTAAAGTTGGAACCACTCTAAATCCTTGTCCCCTTGTCCAATATTTTGTGGTTGGTTGTTTGAGTTAAATAATTGTTAAAATTGTTTTAAAACTCTATTCACCCCCCCTCTAGTAGTTTTCAATTGGTATCAGAGCAGGCTTCAAGGAACCCTAACCAGGTCTTGAAGAATGAAGGGTGGAGGTGACTACAACCGCAGGCAAAGGAACAACTTGGACCAACCTACAACAAGGTGCAATTGGTGTCTAGGACCAAACCATACAACAATCGGTTGTCCATGGAAAGAAAAGAAGAAAGAGGAAAAGCACAAAAATTGTCTCATTGCTACAACCAATGAAGAAGAAGAAGAAGAGGTAAGCCTTCTTGATTTATCAAAAGAAGAGCTAATTTCTAGTCTTGAAGAAACGCACAATAAGTATATTGAGTGCAAGAAGAAATTAAAGAAATCTAGTAAAACAAACGATGAGTTAAATGCTAGACTTCTTGCTCTTACATCCGAAAATGAAGATTTATATGCTAAATTGAATAATCTTGGTTTTGAAAAAGATAGCATTGTTTCTGAAAATCGTACTTTAAAATCATCTCTAAGTAGTAGTGATGTGAAGATTTTTACTCTAGAAACAAATTATGATCTTCTATATCAAGAAAAGGTTGGATTACTTGCAAAGTTAAATGATCTTCAAAAACAACCTGTTTTGTGTACACATCTAGATTATGATAATATAGTGAAAAAAGGAATTCTTTATCATCTAATCTAGATCAAGCAAAACTAGATATTAAGAAAAGAATGGATGAGATTGCTAAGTTGCAACAAGAAGTTAGTAGGTTAAGCAACAATGGAATCCTTGATAGAATATTGGATGATTCCTATCATCAAATTGGGAGAAGAGGACTAGGTTATAATCCCAAAGGGAAATCTCATCAACAACCTAGTTGGAGAAAGACACGAGCACATCAAGCTACATTTGTACCAAAGAACAACCTAGAACAAAACCATAGAAAAAGACTTGAGGTTGATTCTATATGTTGCCATTATTTCTCACGTCTTGGACATTACTCTTTTTCATGCCCATACAAGAAAAAGAATGTTGAGTTAGTATGGGTTCCAAAACCCCCAAACTAAATGGATAAAATTAAGTTGAGATATGACCAAAGACTCTAAGTTGTATATCTCTATGTCTATCTCAACTTAACATAATAGGACACCAAGTTAATCCAAGAAATTAAATTTCCAAATATACATCTTAAACTACTTGTTTAGTTTGGATTCACAAAATGTATATGATTAGTTGAGATTTAACCTAGATATTGCTTTGATATTTAATATCTCAACTAAATCGAGCTTTAACTTTCATACTTTTGTTTATAATTATAAACAATATTTGAAAACAGGTTTGAAACAACACAAAACCTTTCTCGGTCGAGACACTGTCGACCGAAGGACCTGTCGGTCGAGAAATGGTCGACCGAGCAGGCTTCTGTTGTTAAGTCTGACATAAATCTTCTGAAATTGTTTTTCAATCAACCTAGTTTGCTATCAAATTGTTATTGATGATTGAATTAACATGCAAATCAAAAATATAATCTTGGAAGACAATTTTTGTAGCAAGACATATTGATCATTTACATTATATAACATTATGAGTAGAAAATCCTTAAACATATTGCTAAAGTGCTGTGAGAAGACTAATCTTGAACAAAACTTATTCATTGTTTGAAAAGTTTCTTCGGCATGATCATTTATAAAAGTTTGTCTGAAAATTGAAAACTTATATGAGACTATTTTGGTTTACTCTCAATGGTTGGATTTAAAACTGAAAAATCATGATTGGCTTAACCAAGGAAATTACTGTTTTATCATAGATATGCTTCATCATGATCATTATGTTTCATTGGTTTAAAATAAGCTTTGATTCATATATACAAACCATGAATGATCATTGTGATTCAGAAAATTACAAATGTCATTAGCATAAAAGTATCTTGACATAATAGATAGTGCTTGTGGACACAGCTTGTAATGATGATGTTGCTATGACAAGCCAAACGGTGCCTCTTAGAACAAAATATTAATGTTTTTATCTATTTGCTTGTTCTAAGAAATCAAAAGCAAAAATCTTGACCTTAAGATATTAATCTTGCTTTCAAAATATATGTTTCTAAAGGATCTTATGATAAGGGTATAAGAAGAAATGGGATTTGATATTTATGTACCCATAGCAAAGCATATGAAACATCTTTTACAATGAATGTAAAACATGCAAAATCAAGGTCAAAGACTTCACTATGATGCTCATATTAAGTCTTCATAATAGGTATATCTTAATGTGCTTCAAAATTGATAATTATAGCTATCTGCAGAAATTATACTTCACATATGAATGTTTATCTTGGAAATCTGCAGAATTTGCCTCTTGGTTAAAATTAAAATTGACCAAGGGGCGCCATGATCGTAGTCAAGGGCGACCTAAAATAAGCTTTGACAAAATGCTTATTTGGACATCATTTTATTGCACTTAATCTTAGTATACTTTTGATAAAGGTCAAAATCAAAATTTAAAATTATTTGTGACCTTAGAAGCATCAAACTGCTTAAATTGTAAGATTAAGGGGGAGCTCATAACAACAAATTGGTTTAATTGATTAAGAAGCTCAGAAAAACATTGTAAACATCATTTGGAGCTTGTTACGACTTTAGTACTTTTTATGAAGAAATCTATGAAAATGATATATCTTGTACTTAAAGGAACTCTCTAAACAAATCAGGGCTTAACATCCCTTGCATTTGGTTGGAGACATTTTTATGTACTCTAAGATTAAAGGAATCTCATTTAATTTAGGGCTTAATATCCCTTGATAGATGGGAAATCAATATACATTCATCATAAGCTTAAGGGAATCTCATATCATTTCAAGGCTTAACATCCTTTGCAAATGATTGAGAAACAAATTGTGGATAAATTAGACAAAAATGATATTAAATCCATGTTCCTAATAGGATATCTATTTAAGGGGGAGCATAATATAAAATTAAGGGGGAGAAGAAAAATAAAATATTCAAACTGGATATCTTTTTGAAATGACAAAGGGGGAGAAAGAATATAAAATCTAAAATATAAATGAGTTTCATCTTGATGGCCAGCACTCACTTGAAAAACTAGAATGGCTACAAAAGGTAATCTTCAGGTATGAAACTCACATGCTTTATATTTCCTTATTTCATATTTAGGAAATGTTTGTCATCTTCAAAAAGGGGGAGATTGTTGGATAAATTGGACATTATAATAAATCCCTTTGTTTCGATGATGACAAACATTTCATTCTTGTTGATCTAACGTGCTACTTGAGTGTTGCAGGAATAAAGTGGATGACAAAGCTCTAAGGAAACTATACGCTTGAATGATTGTAAAAGTCATACAATGTAATCAATTGTAAACTTGTACAAATATATAATATACAAGTACTTAGATCTCATGTAAATCAAGCGTTAGATCTTTCCGAGCCAATCACCACACTTAGATAGATCATCCCTTTCAAATAGGATCACATATGCACACTCATACATTTACTTAGTGCCTAAATTGAAAGATTGAAACGGGGTCAATCTCGGTCGACCAAACTCCTCGACCGAGACACTCTCGGTCGACAAACTTCTCGACCGAGAATGACCCAAGTAGCCGTTAGACACAGCTGACAAAGTAGTTGGCAGTTGCAAATGAACGTTGATCCAGAGAGCCTGTCGGTCGACAAAACTTCGACCGAGTAGGTATCTCGGTCGACAATTTGTCGACCGAGATGGTCTCTGACAACAACTACAGAATAAAGTAACTAGCCGTTACTAATGCACCTAACTTATTCCTAACGACTAGTTAAGCACTTAGAAACCCCTAGAAGTTGTCTAGAACGTCCTTAAGAATCCATAGGCCATTCCTATAAATAGACATGCCTTAGGACACCAAAATACATCTAAGCTACACTTGTGCTATACTTGAGCTTGAATACACATTGGCAATACTGTTTTGAGCAATAGAGCAATTCCTACATTTGCTATTCATTCCCATTGCTCCCATTTCGTGTCCTATATGCTAGCATCTCCTTACCACAACACTTACACTTCTACACTCATTGGTTGGGAGATCAATACGCTTGATATAGGCAAATCAAGCCTTCTGCTTAAAAGGATAAGTTGTAATTTCTGTTTTCCTTCTTGTTCCTTTTATTCTTTGTATTCTCCTTGCTACTCCTAGGGTTGGAGGCTGCAGATTGGAGAAGGTTCTTCTCGGAGGAGAAGGTGGACTTCAAGCTAATTCAAGAAGGCTATCGCAACGGGAAGCTACTTCAAGAAGGCTATTGCAACGGGAAGCTACTTCAGGAGGAAGGCTGCTTCAAGGTTGGTGCAATTACTTCTAGGTGAAGGCTGCTTCAAGGTTGGTGCGATTACTTCTAGGTGAAGGCTGCTTGAAGGGTTTAGGGAGAGAATTGTAATTTTATGTAAAGTCCTTGCGAGGTAATAAAATTAAATTCTTTCCAAATCCCGGTTGGGTAAGCAACCGGGTAGTGGACTGACAACTTTAGTATTTGCTAAAGTTGGAACCACTCTAAATCCTTGTCCCCTTGTCCAATATTTTGTGGTTGGTTGTTTGAGTTAAATAATTGTTAAAATTGTTTTAAAACTGTATTCACCCCCCCCTCTAGTAGTTTTCAGTATGTGGTTAATTATGGTTAATCACATTAGTTTCCCGAAGAGTGTCTCAGATGATTCATCGCATTGAATGCAACTTATCAGTTTGGATGTTCATACTTTCAAATCATAAAATCACTATGATTATCACAACAATAATAGAAGTGTGTATTCTCGCACCTACATGCCACCTTGATGGATGATGCCAAAAGGTAAAGCCCAGGAGGGAAGACCCGTTGGCACCATGAGTGGTGACCCCAGACACCAAGCTCGGGATTGAGAAGGTGGTCTTTATAGAATGACTAATGGGCACTATGAGAGGTGACCCCATGCACCAAGCTCAGGATTGAGAAGGTGACCTTCAGTCATTGGCAAAAGAGAAACCCTAAGGTGGGTATTCCAGGGTTAGGGAAAAAGCGGTGGAGAATGTCACACTGAAAGCGTAATTTGGCTTGTTAATTAACTTGATTGTGATATTTAGATTGTTAGCCATATTTTTGAAATTTTGGTTGTCCCCACATACTGACATATTCCTATATGCTGAGTGACGTTTTGTTTGTTGGCATTTTATGTGCAACCCTGAAAAGCACAAACAATAAAGTGACACATTGTGGAAATAAGAAATAAAGTACAAGGAGGATTAGATAGAATAGATTCCAGTTGTGGATAGAAGTAGATTTCCAAAGTTTTTAAAAGGTATGCAAAGTTTTATTTTATACCAGATTTCAGTTTAGTTGGTGGAATTTCATAATTATTACTAATTAATTGTCAAACATTTGATCTTGTTAATTGGGATAATAGCTCTGACCTTTTGGATTCCCTTAATTGGGGGTTACCGGGAGGTGGGGTCATTACACAAATGGTATTAGAGTGGGTCTTCTCCAAGCATATTTCCACAAGTAGGAGATGATGTGTAATTATTAAGGTTGGAGATACATTGTCAACATACCAATCTTTGATGGGAGAAACTTCCTCTATTGGAAGATAAGGATACAATTCTAAATCCAAGGGTCAAGTATTGAGCTATGAAGAGTGGTGGACCTTCCATACAGTCTACCAGAGAAAAAGATAGAAGAATAAGATGAAACTACTTTGAAGAAAGAAACCTTGAATGCAAGAGCCATCAAAATTTTTGATGCCTCTCTTTCCCTCGCCAAGTTTAACTAGATTTCTTCTTGTGAGATGGCCTATGATGTATGGAAAAAGCTATGTGTCACTTATGAGGGGACAAACAAAGTTAAGGAAAGTAAAGTCTATATGCGTGAAGGCCTTCTTGAAAACTTCAAGATGGGAAAGAAGAAGACGATAGCCAAGATGTACTGAAGGCTCAACACCATTGTGAATGGTCTTGCCGTCCTAGGTCATCCTATGGATAGAGGAGATATGAAATAAAAAATCCTTAGAACTCCCCCCAAGAGGTGGCAACCCAAGGTTATTTCCATTGAAGAAGAAAATCCTCTTGGTGATATTCCTATTGAAGAGCTCATAGGAAATCTATAAGCCCATGAAGTTAAACTTGAAAAGCAAGAGGAAGAAAAAAGAGAAGAAGAGAAAGAACTCAAGAGAATGAAGAAGGCTGAAATCAAAGCCCAAGTTGAAGCTATTGTTAGTTAAGATTCTCCATCTTCTCAAGTTGAAAAACATGCCATGTACTCCAAAGGTAGATTCTACAAAGGCTAGTCTTCCTCCTCTACTTGGTGCTTTAAATGTGGAAAGAAGGGTCACTTCAAGGAAGATTTCCCACAAATAAAAAAGACCTATAATCATAAGAGAAGGTAAGAGAAGAACAAGAAGGAGAAATGGCACAAAAGCTCCAATGACGCTTCCAATTCAAGCTTAAATGAAGATTCTAGAGAAGGATGTATATCAAGCTCTAGTGAAGATCGAGAATGTCATTTTGCTCTCATGACCTCAACAAGAGAAGACTCAAATGACATAAATCTAAACTCTTTAGATAAATAATCTTTAATTGCTATTATTTATGCTACTTGTGCCTCTCTTAAGTCTACTAAAAATAAAAAGAAAAAGCTTGCTAGAATTGTTGATAACTTGCATGAAGATAAAGATGATCTTGAACATGCTTATATTAGTCAAATAAATTCTTTTAAACTTGAAAATGCTAAATTTCTTGATAAGATTGGATTTCTAGAAGATAAACCTCTTATGCCTAGTTGTAATAAAGAGCATGGTAGTATTATGAATTCTCTCATGCTTGGATGATGTGTTACTTGTTTTTTCTCTAGGTCGGTTAACTGCAAGTCTGGAGTACAGAATGAACTCTTGTGGATACCCTTTGGAGAACAAGGCATTCTTGTAGATCTTCTAGGTGCTATTATTGGTCACCACATATCTAGATATTTTAGCATAGCTAAATACCTATCAGGAAATACCATTGACTTTTAATGCGACACAATTGTCATGTTGTTTTTCAAACTCAATTTTTTTTCTTCCTTTCTTGGTTTATGGGTTGATAGGATTTTTTTTGGAATTTGCGAGTTTGCTTTTATCTTTTTTAGGACTTTTATCATTGGAAGGGATAACTTATTCATTATGTGAAATCTATGCACTTCCATACTGTACTGGGGGGACTCGATGTTCACCTCAAAGTGTGAGGAGTTAAGATACATCTTAATTCTATGAGATCCTCCATGTTAGCTATCATTATATAACAACTCGTAGTGTTTTGAGATAGAGGTGGCACAACATCATGATTACTTTACAAGCTATGTTTGTTTTATATCGTGAGTACACCACTTAACACAATAACATAATGATAAGTTCTTGAAGACAGTTAGACCTAGTTTGTGTAACATACCAAAACTCAGGTTTATTTGTAGTTTAACTCATTTTCAAGATTTTATTTCCTTCATATCCTTTTTGGCCTTTTTCCTAAATGTTCCTATCGTTTCTATCCTCTTTATCCTCAATGTTGAAATTAAGCAATACTTAATAATGTGAATTATGTTTGACCCACATTTATTATAATGAGTGGGTTTCTGCATAAATATCTCAACTAGTGTGTTAATTAGAGTTTAATAATGCAAAATGATCTCTAACGAGAGATAATCAATATATTATATTAATCTAGAGTTTTTATGAATTTTTGGGACAAGAAATAAGAAGTAATGTGGAATTAAGTTAGTTAATGAGAGAATAATCCTCCTTTCCTTTCTCTCTCCTCCTATGGGGCAATAAAACATAAAAAGGAAATCATTTGGTGAGATATGACTCTTGAAATTAATTTTTGTTGCTTATCTCAAATATTCACCCTAAGATTTAATTAGAAAAACCTTTTTATATTAATTCACCCTTTTTATACATTAATATATGCATTAATGGAAAATATTAGAATTAAGGGCCAAAACATGTGCAAAGCAGAAATCTAATTGTGTAACATTATTCTAGACATTAGTATTAGCCTATGTTCCAAATTTGGGATTAATCGGTCTATGTTTGACCCATCAAATCAATTTTTAAGTATTTGATTAAAGTATGTTTCCAAATTAATTTCATCAATGCGATCATTTAACCTATGGTTTTAGTTTTATTTTATGTCACACGTTACTCTTCGATTTTGATACACATGCATCCCCTGCACCATTTGATCCAGGATCTGATGGCCCCTGTGTCGTCCCCTTCCTCAGTAATGTGAGGGACATAAATGGTTCTACTTGTTTAGCCCCTCGATCGATTTCTCGGCCAATACTTCACCATTTTGTATGATTCCTTCACCTTGAGTCTTACTTTCTCTACTAGTTAAGTCAAGCCATTACTCATGATTTGTGACACACTGTGGATGAAACACCTATTTAGGGCTTCGCTCTTCTCACCACCACGACTTGTAGAGTCGAGTATAGGACATCGCTTGGATATTTAAGTATTCAAGCACCATCCTTGGAGATCACACTACTCGCCTCCTTCCTCAATTTCATCTCTGATGCCCCCTAACTATGCTGCCAATCGAGTTTTCTTCTCAGTGATGGTGATCTGGAGCATGCTGCTATGACCATCCCAGTCCAATCACGTGTGCGGTGAGCATCCTCAACACCCTTTCTTTGCTTTCACATTGGTAGTTTGCACTGATTTGTCTTGAGTCACCATAACCTATACCTCAGTTTGGTGACCTCATCGACGCTAGTCATCTCAGTGCCCCTATACCTCTCCAACCCTATTTGCCCTTCATACGTGCTCTCTGGACCTTGCATATGCTTCCCCTAGCTTTACCTACAATTCTCATTTGTCATTTCCTCACAGTGGATTCTGAGGCCTTTCCCCTATTTCTGCCTCTTTATGTGATGATCCTCGAGCTCTAGTTCACGAGAAAGCTAGTGGATTGGCTCGGTGCATCTACCGAATCGTGATGAATTCACATGAGGCCTTAATAGCTCAGACGGTCATGCATCCATAGTCATTCACCAGAAGGTACCTGTGAGGCGTGCTCATGCCATGGTCGTGGCTCACAAAGAGGAAGATCACAACTTCTGAAAAGACCTAGATGTCCCCACCGTTTCAATCAATTGATTAATCTCGCGAGGGCATTTTCAATATTTCATGTTTTATTTTCGTTGATCACTAAACTGTTGGGGTGAGCCTCTGTTTTCTAGCGGGCAATTTTTGATTGGCCCATGTCAGAATGTGTCTGGGTCCAGTGCCTGCTGAGTTGGCCTACGTGGTTTTTTGGCAATTTTCTAATGGTCAATTTTATATAATTCATAGTAAATTACTGGATTATTAGAAAATTACAAATAAATAGTCATTGGAAAGCATTTTTTGAGTAGAATCCAATTTTAGAATTTCTAAGTATTGGTTTGCATCCCTATTTCGAAGTTAATTATAAACACAAATTTAATTATATAAAAAGGTTAAAATTGATAACACATTCATTTTAACTCCAAATTTAATAAATAAATATGTTTTCTTAATCAAGAGAATCTGATTAATTGATTGGTCTAAGTTTTAACCCTAAACTGATGGTTTTCACAGAAAGTCCAAAATTTGTGTTTCTCACATAGTAAGTGTAATGACCCCGCCTCCCGGTAACCCCCAATTAAGGGAGTCCAAGAGGTCAGAGCCATTATCCCAATTAATAGGATCAAAGGTTCAACAAATAATCAATAACAATGATCAAATTCTACCAACTAAACTGAAAGGCTATAATAAAATAATTTTTGCATACCTTTTTCAAAACCTTGGATATCTACTTCTATCTGGAGTCTATTCTAACTAATCCTCTGTTGTACTTTAACTCTTATTTAATTCCACATATGCCACTTTACTGTTTGTCCTTTTCAATTTTGTACCTAAAACGCCGACAAACAAAACATCGGTCAACATATCGAAATATGCCGGTATGTGGGGACAACCAAAAGTTTGCAAATATGGCTAACAATCTAAATATCACAATCAAGTTAATTAACACGCCAAATTACGCTTTCAATGTGACATTCTCCACTGCTTTTACCCTAACCCTGACATACCCACCTTAGGGTTTCTCTTTTGCCATTGACTTAAAGCCACCTTCTCAATCCCGAGCTTGGTGCCTGGGGTCACCTCTCATGGTGCCCAATAGTCATGCAATATAGAACACCTTCTCATTCCCGAGCTTGGTGTCTGGGGTCACCTCTCATGGTGCCCATTGGTCTTCCCTCCTAGGCTTGACCTTTATGCATCATCCATCAGGGTGTCATGTAGGTGTGAGAATACACATTTATTTATAATTGTGATAACCATAGTGACTTTATAATTGTAATATGAACATCCAAACTGTTTAGTTGTATTCAATGCGATTAACCATCCGAGAAAACTTCGGGAAACTAATGCGATTAATCATAATTAACCACATACCTGTCAAGTTGTCTTGAATGTAGAAATAATTCAACCAATTAAGAAACCAAGCAAGAACACACCAAGTTGATCCTGAAATAGGCATTCAAGTTCCTATCATTAATCATGTCATCAAGATCAAGCTCGCTTCCTAGGGTTTCTAGTCCACTTTTCAAGTTTCCATTGCAATTAGGGTTCCTCTTCATTATTACTCTTTTATTCCCTACTTTTATACGATTACTCACAAACCCTAATTATCTCATCTATTCTTCACAAAAGATGTTAAGGTTAACATATTACCTTAATTTCAGATAAAAGGAACAATAAACCATCAATTAAGCCCATTATGCCTCTTTTACTTTAATACTACCATTTTTATACTTTTTAATTCATGACAAGATTATTAGGCCTAATTTTCATCAATTCATAGTTCATTATGGTCTAATTCTCATATGAACTCTATTTGTCATTAATTCTACCTTTATCCATCAGAAAACCCTAATTGCTACATTAAGGATTTTTATCCACAATTAGGAACTTTTATACTTGAAATATCTTGGAATTATCATATCTCAACTTTATTCATGATTCTGAATACTTAAAACCATTATGAGTCACATTTACTAATATTAGTGTTTCAAGGCCCATTAAAGCATATTTATGCACATGAAACTCTAAATTAAACTCATTATGTGCAAAGTTCATCCTTTTTTATCTTAATGTACCTTTTTACAATTAATAGGTTAATATCAACTTTTATCATCCATTAAACCCTACTAAACACATTAATCATCTCAAAATAGGGTTTCTTAATCTTTAATTTATTAAAGTTGATAAATTACACTACTTTTCGAATAGAAAGCATAAAAGGCTTCAATTATATTTTTATTGCATTCCTCGAGTTCTTATGATCAAAATTCATATATTATGTGTATCCATCTGATCTATTGATATTTAAATATGAATTTTGCAAGGATTACCTCTTGGAACCAACCAGAGGATGCCACGTCGCCTCTCCATGGAACGTTGCTTGGTTGTTGAAAACATTTTGAAAAGACTATTCTGCCCTTGGTTAAGTGATTTCTTCTATAGCCTGCGGATGGCATTTCCGTCCATGCACCTCTACCCCTTCTTCAACCTTGGGCAGCATGATGGCTGCCGCCCAAGCCGCCGATCTGCAGCAAACGTGAGCGCGCCCCCTCTTCTCCAGAGTCCGGAAACCACCGGGGATGATGCCCACACCTCCGACGCTCCTCCCCGCACTTGGGGCTCCACCCAACTCACGACCAGCTTGGCTAGTTTCGGCTGGGTAGCTCTTTAACCTACGGCTGTTGTTGCAGCCGTGCGACTGCTACTGTGCCCGGGTTAGGGCAGGGCTACGATGGCAAAGCTACCTTCCGGTATCATGGAACATCATGCTACCCTCGAAACTCCTTTTTGTAGCCTCGTGGCTTCATGATCATGCAACTTCTCTTTAGTTAGGGTTTATGGATGAAACCATGGAAGAAGAGGAGAAGATAACATGTGGGATATTCTGGACTCAGACCAAGGTCTTACCCCTTATATAGGGGAGGGTATCCACGCCCCAAGACGTTCATCCAAGAGGAAAAAAGTCCTCTTCCCATTAGGAAACAATTTCCCTTAATTAAGAAGCAACTTCTCTCTCTTTATTATCCCTTGAAATATACTTTGTTCTTTAGATATTAGGAATTTGAAATTCCTCTCACCTATTCTCTTTATTGCTTGACTTTTAACCCATTGGCACGAAATCATGTTTTCTTTTAATAGAAAATACTTCCTTTTTAGCAATGCCACCAAAATCATTAATAATGTATCACATTATCCTCTTATTTTTCATTATTGGTATTTTCTCTTTATTTCTTCTCCATTGGGGCTCCTTGGACCCCAAGAAACTCCAAGATTTCGAAATTCCTTTTTAAGGATACTTATTATCCTTCTTGATGTATTTATATTCATTATTTCTCATTATCTTGTTTATTTATTATTAAAATATCTCTTTTTGAGTATTTCTCTTTATCTTTCTTTTTATTTTCCTCATTGGAATTCCATTTAACATTAGGAATCCTTTGGATACGAAAATTTACTAAGGATAACTCAATTATATCTCTTTCCACTTATTTTCCACATTTTATCATTGGTTTCAATTTCTTTCTTAATAAAGAAATATTTAATTGTTCTTTTTCTTTTCTTGTTGCTTTCTCTTTACAACTTTAGACTCCTTGGAACCCAAGGAACCCAAGAGGCACGAAATCCATCTTTGGATTACATCCTTTTGCCTTCTATAGGTTTCTTCATTTTTCTTTTCTCCATTTCTTATTAATAATTTAGTTCTTTTCCTTGTTATTGGGCCCAATAGCCAATAAAGCCCACAAAACAACCAACAAGGCTATTGTACATGAAACCCATCTATTCAAAACAAATTATATCATTATTTGTTCCAATATCTTTAATATGAGAAATTACATTTCTCACCAAATGAACCCAAAAGTTGGGGTTGTAACATCCTTCCCCTCTTATAGGAATTTTGCACTCAAAATTCCATCAAGCAAACAAACAAATCAGGATAAGCCTTTCTTATGTCCACTAGGGTTCCCATTTAGATTCACCCTTTCCATGGTTCTTCCCAAGAACCTTCATCATCTCATATTCTTCCAATTGAGTTCTTTCTTACCTTGGTATATCGTAACCTAATAGGTGACTCAGGACATTTCAGCCTCTCAAAAGCTGAATAGGTTCATGGCTCAACACATGGCTTGGGTACCTCACATAGTGCTCTAGATCGGACTCACATGGAACATATTATACATCATGTTATCCTAAGAGGTCAGGATAAACACAACCATCTCTACCAATCCATCTCAAATGGATCATACAGTCGAGACTCAGCTCTCTCTTAGCTATAACTTAGAGGGGTCAGATTTTAACATCACATATTCTCCCACAGTGAATTGCATGTCAGTCTGCTTTGCATCAGCTCATGACCCATGTCGCCCCTGGTCTCTCTCTCAGACATTGCACGATCAAAGAGACTTCATCTACACACATTGTGGTTCTTTTCTGACCTTCATGAGGCCCCTTCACCAACATCATCTCAATGAAGTGGTGACTGACACAACCTCCCTTACAGAGCTTCTTTACATCCCAATATTGGCTATGGTGGTTATCATAACATCTTACAGAGGACAATAACTGTCTCTAGGTATCACCTTGAATGAGCACACATACTCTCATCAGACCCTCTAGTATGGATTACATTAACCATTAGTTAGGGGTGATAAACTGTACTAACATCGAGCTTTTCATGCACCTACTTCCTCCGCATGGAAATGAATCTTTAGATTAAACTCAAGAACTCACATCATGGTGTAGTTGAACCATCTCTTTCTCATATGTAGTTCAACCGTATCTGTCCCTTGACAATACTCTTTGGTTCTCATGTCATCTAGGTAAGGCAATCCACCATAACCCATATTGCATCTTGACCTTGCTTGGTCTATGACATCCATAGTGATGAGATCCCATTCCCTCTCAGGGACTCTTTTATCCTCTATATCGATACACTAGGTTACTAGTGTTCGTCCTTCACCTCCTGGCTTGCATGGAAACCTACCCCATGAAACTTCATCTTAGGTATCCAAATTACTACTGTCACCTATTAACTTGGTAGTACCATGGTATATGGTAATCTTAAATCATGATCTCCTGTATTGTCATGATTCCTTAAGATTGAGTCACCGGAAACCCTAAACTACTCTAATCAGGGTTTCATCACCTTCCTTTTTAGAGAAGTGCATCTGAGGTTTTACAACCATCCTTTCATTACATCAAGGACTAGGCTAGCTAACCAAACAACCATTAACTTGATCAACCGATATTGTTACATCTGAGTATTAGCCAAACTTATTTCTTTTCCAACTGAGAGTTAACCTAACAACCTCTTGTAGCCTCCATCTAAACTAGGCAGTTGTATCTCATCCAGAGAATCCATTACCGCTTCACATCCTTAGGGTTAGGTAAAGCTGAAGACATACACCTCCACTTATCATCTCATCTCAGCTCTAAGTTCTATCTTAATCAAGAAAACTCTGAGCTTATTATCTTGGTTTTTCAAACTCTGCCTAATAGCTTATGATAAAAACATCCTCATAAGATGACTACCTTGTTTCTCTTAATGTTTTTAAACCATCCATGTATCATTCACTCCACCAGCGTATATTATCATCCCTGTCCTCATACCTCGTAGCAACGTTCCAACTCACATCATCTTTATCCTTGGTTTATGGCATACATATTGTCCTATCTCGCACTCCCATAACAAGAGGAAATAAGCATTTGGTTGTAGTCCAAATATAGAGTTCTTCCTATTCCAAGAGTAGGGATGGTACATCCAACCTTGCCAGTACACCTTTAAATCTAAGTTGAAATGTGACACATATGTCTCTACATCACAAACATCTTGATATCAATGTTACTTCCATGGAAAACTGGTCTCGAATCTACTTGGGTCCACACACAATCCTTGGTCATCTCCTCTAGGTCTATAGGGTGCTGGCACTTTTGGGGTCATCCCTCTTCCTTCATGCATCCAGAGAGTGCCCTACTCATCTACCCTTTGGGTCCCATAAGTTCATGAAGGTAATCAATCTCCTAAGACATGGCCCTTAGATAATGATAGATGTTACCTTCCGACCCTATGGTCATGTACAACTAAGGAATTAGGCAACTCCTACTTCCATCAGTCTTATCCCTACCTGACCCTAGGATAGACTTAGGAATCTATTATAGTACATGTCCAACTGGGAACCTTACCCAAGCCTTCATCATCTCTCTCTGCATTCATGGGCTGACTTTCATCCATTCACAGGGGTCATGGTGACCAACCTACCTGTTGGTATGTATGCCCTGAGAGCCAATCATGGGATGATTGGTGGGATACATTAAGATTGATTTGATAAGAATCAAAGGAAAGCTTCCAATTCTTTCTGGTTCAGTCATATGAGATAGTGATAGAACATATTGAATGTCTAGAGAATGACAGTACTCAATGACATATGCTTTCAGGTTGAGGACCTGAACGATGAGATCATACAGATGCTAAGAGTTTGTACATTCTTATTATGTCCCTAGTCGGATGTCATTGTGGAAGGTGGATAGACAACAATGACACACAAGACTAGATTGTGGTGTTGGTTGATGAAAAAATCTCATTAGTCATGATATGGAGATATCAAACCAAACACATAGGTACTTGTTAGACAAACAAGTGTACCAGATAGACCCACCGTGAGTTTGACACATGGAACCATGACATGGTAGTCACAGTCAGTTCTCACAGTGATGATGGTGAGTGTGATTCTTTGACTTGAAATCACTGCACTCAACACATGTCATTGGGCACACTTTGACATCATCAAACGCAGTCCTGAAACACGGGTTGTTATAAAGGTGATGATTGGGTGGCTTAACACATGGGGCTTTTGATGGGTGAGTGATAGATATGGGATTTGTCCCTCCTGAGGGCGTTTGATATCCATGGCTACTTGATGAGTAGGATTGAGATAGGTGTGTGCACGCATGTGTGAATCAATATGTGATATTGATGTCATACATATCTCCTCCAATCTACTATGAGATCAAGAAAGTGAATGAACGTTGACAGGATGACTGTTCCATGCCTTGAGTTCATTCAGGATATCAGTGACAAAGAAATTATACATTGGATGTAATACCATTCATGGATTGTAGGATTGAAAGTTATTCTCCAACTTTCTATTTCACTTGGGTAGCACTGATGTGCGACTAGGCACCACTCTTTGCTTGTGAAGTCATAAGTGTTATGGACTTTCACTGCCAACGTGAAATGGACCTGCAAGGTCACACACATAGGATTTAACCTGGAAGAGGAGTTTATCCATATAACGATGTTTAGATTGATTACTAAAGGAGTTTAGTAGTTCAATTAAACACTCAATCGATTGATAGCTCAATATCATAGTGTTCAAGGTGTTGGACCGATTGATTAGAGTATCCGATTGATTGAAACTGCAGTTCACTGATTTGCACAAGTCTGCTGCTCCAACCGATCAGCTCTTGTGATGAACCGATCGGCTCAGGTTGGTGAACCGACCGGCTCAACAAGTGAGACGATCGGCTCATGTGCAATGAACCGATCAGCTCAATTGTTGAACCAGTCGGCTCATGTAGCCAACCGAGATCATTTGTAAAGTCAGAAGACTATTTTGCAAATACAATTTGTTTCACTTGTACAAATTCGTTTTTGGACAAGGATTAATATTTGATTAATTGGAGACAAATTTGAAAGTCAGTTTGAGTTGTGTCAGGACCACGAACCAATCGGTTCGGAGCTCTAGACGATCGGCTCAGAGCCCCAAATGATCGACTTAGGTCCCAAATGATCGGCTCAGGACCTGAAACGACCGTTTCAGGATGTGAACCGATCAGTTCAGCTGGTGCAAGTTGGTCGTTTTGTGGAAAATCTCGAACCCTTCTACTCCTATTAAATTCCCGCATTGCCCGGGATAGAGAACCCTATCCCATGACCCTCCTCTATATATAGGGGTATTGGGGGCTTCTCAGGAACAAAAACTCAGAGACCAGTTGCTCTGTAAAGTTGTCATTCTCTCTCTAGTTTTGGTAACTGAGAGAGAGACCGAGCAAGTGCTACCTGATAAGGGAGACACAACAAGGGAAAGACAATTACAGAAAAGCAACTAGTTGCAGGAGAGTGTGTTGGTGACTAGTACGCTAACAGGAGGGTGCGACTCCATCTTATTCCTTGTGGGACAAGGAGATCGGAGTTCTAGGTGGTCTGTGTGGACTACTTTAGAGGCGGGAGACTTCTACCGCTCGGAGGATAGATGTCAATCCCGACAGTCCCGGTGAGACCAGGAGCTGCATAGACATCGTCCAAGACCGGAGGTGAAGACCGAGCAAGCCGCAAGGTTAAGTCACCGAGCAAGCCTCGGGCAAGGTACGCCTCTACAAACCATCCTTCCTATTGTATCGATGTTGACGCGATTCCTTTATTCTGGGTTTGGGAGGATAATTTTTTTGTTTCTGGTGCCTTGTCTGCCTCCCTAAAAACCCAACAGTGGTATCAGAGCCACGCCAACTGCTTTATACTTTCGGATTATCGATATGATCGATTTTGGTATGTCGCCTTTATTTATTGCATACGATGCGAATAAAATTAGCTTTATGCATGTCCAATCCTAAATCCACAAATCCCAATATACATATATGATATGTAATATGAATGCACTCGATACGCGTCACCCTTAATTGAGTTTTGTGGTGGATGTATAGCGTGGTTATGGCCAATAAACCCTATATGTGTGTTCTTGGTTGTATGTGGTTGCTTGCATCTCGGTCTGCGCACTGATTCCCTATCTCCTATTCCTAATGTAACTCGAAATAATTTGATATTTCTTTCCTACCTTTGCTCCCCCCGAATGTAACTCGGGGTTTCCCTATTCAAATGTAAATAGGATAGATTTTATTTCCTATTATATCAAAGAACAGAGGACATCTGACAACGACTGAGATGATCGGTTCAAGGAGTGAACCGATCGGTTGGTAATTCATACGATCGGCTCAAGGAACGAGTTGAGCGGGTGGCAATCTGAGGATATGCATGATGACTAGAAGAACCGATCGGTTGGAGGAGCCAACCAATCGGCTGGTGGCACCTAGACGATCAGCCAAGGCGAGCAGGTCATTCATATGATGAGTTGATCAACTCAGACTGTTATAGCATAGAGTTCATCTTGTACATGTTGCATGTGATGTGAACCTAGATGACCGTGATTCCTCTTGGCTCGAGGAATCACATTAGTATGGCCATAATCATCGCTTTTATCATTTCACGTGTTTTCTATGGGATATAGCATGTATATGATACGTACTATGTATTGTGGTGATTGGATATGTATATGTACCTATAAAACCAAATCCCTCATTAAATATTAAAGTTTTAGATGCCTTCCAAATGTGACACATGTGAAAAGCTTGATCGGCCAAGTGTGGGCATGCCCTAGCGTGGTGCACCGTCTATCTCGTAGAAGCATGAAGGATGAATATGTGGGTCTGCCCTAGCAGGGTGCATATTTCATCGTGTTGGCTTTGGGTCAGACTTAACAAGGTGACCTAGATAGGATCTAGCACCTTGAGGCATGGAGGTGATCATGGCAAGGAGTTGCATATGACATCTTTCAAGAGTTGCATATGATGCAATTAGCAAGAGTTGCCTACCTGGAAGATCTAAGTTGTGGGTGATAGCCCTAGCTGGTCCATGACTTAGAGGATTTTAGGATCTTGACCCACTAGAAGATTGTTACGCTGCAATCTTCCGAATTGATGGTGAGGGCTATCAATTTGAACAAAAATAGTGGGAGCGATAATTAATTAAAGTCCTAATTATATCGTCAACATTTCAAATCAATCAAATAAGTCAAAATTGAGTTTTGGACTAAACTACATATGTTTCCTTTTGTAGTTCAAATGACAACAAACAAAAATCACTTTTCATTGTGATCGGTCCTCGAAAAGGACAAGTTGAATGAGACTAACTTCCACAACTGGTTTAGGACATTGAGAATTATTCTCACTCAAGAGCGAAAGCTCTATGTCCTGGATACTCCAATTCCAGAGGAACCTGATCCTACTACAACAAAGGCAGAAAGGGATGCTTACAAGAAGCGTTCTGATGATGCCATTGATGCAAAGTGCTTGATGTTGTGCTCCATGAACCACGAGTTGCAGAGACAACATGAGAACATGGGTATCATTGAGATGATTCAGCGTCTCAATAACATGTATGAAGATCAAGCACGATAAGAGAGATATGATGTCTCCAGGGCGTTATTCAAGTGCGTCATGATAGAAGGAGATCCAGTTGGTCCTCACACGCTCAAGATGATTGGGTATGTGGAGAACCTGACGAGACTGGGATTTCCCCTGAGCCAAGAGTTGGCTACTGAAATGATACTGCAATCGTTGCCAGAATGCTACAGTTAGTTTGTGATGAACTATAACATGAACAAATTTGACAAGTCGTTGATAGAGTTGTTGGGCATGTTGAGTACAGTCGAGACACAGATGAAGAAGCACAAGCCTAAGTTTGTGATGATGATCAACAACAAGAAAGTCAAGTCCAAGCGCAAGGGCAAGGGCAAAGCTAAGAAGGGTTCTGATGCTAGTCAGGAGCCCAAGGCATCTTTAGCTCTCAAGGCCAAGGGAGGTGTGACCAAGAGAGGCAATTGCCACCATTGTCAAAAGCCAGGACATTGGAAAATGAATTGTCCACTCTATCTGGAAGAACTAAAGAAGAAGGAGGCGACAGACGTCTCCACCTGAAGGTGTCATGAAATAAACTTGTAACACTTTTGAGGTATATGATACCAAGATATAAAGTGTAAAGCACTCAATAAATGGGGCAAGTGTTTCCGCCATAGATAGGAGTACTTTAGTTTATTTTCAGCCTTAAAGGCATGTAATAGAGTTATGAACTGATATTTTATATTTTCCAATGGATAGAAACACCTTTATTTTTGCATATTGTATGACAATGATAGCAATTAATAAAGTTGATGTTTCAATTTCAAAGATATAATATTTATGGCAATGCCTTTTTTATCTTGTGGTACTTGGTATGCATAAGATAAAATGATACCTAAAAGTTATTGATAACTCAAACAATCAAATTAGCATAAATCATGAGAAATTCATTTCTAGTTTCCATATGATGGATAAATCTAGACTCTTTTGGTTAGAGAACCAGTAAGAGACATGAATATCTTAGACATGATCAATCAATCTTCACTAATAGTAGAATGATTATCCTATTAGGTATAATACATGTGATGTATTTACATACCTATTAGAATTAATGCTAATACTTCAAATAGTGTTTAAAGAAATACCGATATGAATATCTTGAAGTTTTCAAGAATATCATAGATGAAGTACGAATTTGGTAAAGTGTTAATTCTTGATGAGATCAATGAATGAGATACTTAAACAAAATGTTTGAGATCCTTATGAGTGATTATGATAATGTATCATAGTGAGCTCGTGATGAAGGCATGGTGATGTCTAAATCAAAAGGAATCATACTCTAAGGACTTAGAGGATGATTATCAAATAACTAATTTCTTCTTAAATAATGAATACCCCACACTAATAAAGGACATTAAGAATCACAAAGAGTTGTGAGTTCTTATATCCTTGACAGATACACCTCAATTATCTATGTGATGAGTCAACTATCTAGATGAATATGAGGAACCAGATTTTGAGTTATGGTTTATAACCATTACATCCTAAATGACTTCCATGTGAACCATAAGGTATGTGTAACGACAGTCACCAAACCGACAAACAAATCGTTACTAATTAAGCGGAATAAACATAAACAACAGATTAACAAAAATCACTAAAATTTAAAACAATTTTATAAGGAGATCCTTGTCCAGAAAACTTTTACTGAAAGATCCAAAACTTGTACATATCATGATTTACATTGTACAACATTGTTTCATCTCATTTCAAGGACAACATATCACAGTTTCTCTATCAAAACACATACTAGAGCAACATAAAACCTCAAGGCATTCAAGCCAAAATCTCATGTTATTCATAAAACTAATATGAACCAACTCCAAGGACCTGAGAGTACAGAGACGACACATAGGACTTCTATCTACAAGACATGACACACAGTGCACTCAACCTGAGATGTCACTACTGTCCCTGTTGCTGTTGTTTTTTCTCTGTAGTACGGTCTCAATCCCCCTCGTGCACGCCCACCTAAAAAAACGTGGATCCCACGGGGTGAGACAATTGTCCCAGTGAGAGATATAACTCTCCGCCAACAATGTTATTATCATAGTTAAATAGTATTAAAATGAGCAGAGGATAAGCAGTTTAGAACATTCTCATATTTTAAAGCATTGCAACTATCTATGATAGAGCAGTAAATCATCTATTCTCTTTATAAGGAATAGGAAGAACATGTATATTATTTACCCATCATACTATATCAACATCTCAATCTTATCCTGTGATACTCATTATCATGGTATGTCATCCATGAATCATTCTCATTTCTATCTGTTGGCCTCAGCCAATCTGCTAACCAGATTTTGAATTGTACCAGTCATGTGAGTATACATCATCATATTCTATCTAGGCATTGGACTATGTCAATCATGTGCAATCATTCCAGGCATTGGACTATGCCAATCATGTGCAACCATTCCAGGCATTGGACTATGCCAATCCTGTGCAAACATTCTAGGCATTGGACTATGCCAATCTTGTGCATCTATTACAAGCATTGGGTTATTACCAATCCTGTGCAATTATTCTAGGTATTGGGTTATGACCAATACTGTGACATTATTCCAGGCATTGGGTTATTACCAATCCTGTGCAATTATTCCAGGCATTGGGTTATGACCAATCCTGTGACATTATTCCAAGCATTGGGTTATTACCGATCCTGTGCAATTATTCCAGGTATTGGGTTATGACCAATCCTGTGCAATTATTCCAGGTATTGGGTTATGACCAATCATATGACATTATTCCAGGCATTGGGTTATTACCAATCTTGTGCAAGTATTCCAGGTATTGGGTTATGACCAATCCTGTGCAATTATTCTAGGTATTGGGTTATGACAAATCTTGTGACATTATTCCAGGCATCAGGTTATTACCAATCATGTGCAATTATTCCAGGTATTGGGTTATGACCAATCCTGTGACATTATTCCAGGCATTGGGTTATTACCAATCCTGTGCAATTATTCCAGGTATTGGGTTATGACCAATCCTGTGCAATTATTCTAGGCATTGGGTTATGACCAATCCTGTGACATTATTCCAAGCATTGGGTTATTACCAATCCTGTGCAATTATTCTAGGTATTGGGTTATGACCAATCATGTGCAATTATTCCAGGTATTGGGTTATGACCAATCCTGTGACATTATTCCAGGCATTGGGATATTACCAATCCTGTGTAATTATTCCAGGTATTGGGTTATGACCAATCCTATGACATTATTCCAGACATTGGGTTATTACCAGTCCTGTGCAATTATTCTAGGTATTGGGTTATGACCAATCCTGTGACATTATTCCAGGCATTGGGTTATTACCAATCATGTGCAATTATTCCAGGTATTGGGTTATGACCAATCCTGTGACATTATTCTAGGCATTGGGTTATTACCAATCCTATGCAATTATTCCAGCACCTGGGTTATGACCAATCCTGTGACATTATTCTAGGCATTGGGTTATTACCAATCCTGTGACATTATTCCAGGCATTGAACTATGTCAATCCTGTGCATCTATTCCAGGCATTGAACTATGCCAATCCTGTGCATCATCACTGAATACCACATCACCTTTACTAAGTATTAAACCTTGACCAAGCCATCATACTTATTCACATCCTTTATGTAATTCAAGTATTCCTCTTATCTCCTTTAAACTTATTCAAAACACTATATCCCTTATTTGGCTATAAGCATAAATCATGTATGATCAAGATTTCATTATTATTATTGTATTCATTAGTTATTATTATTATGTTACTAAGTTTCCATTTCCTAGTTTATTTTGAACATTATCATTTCTTACATGACACTTTTATAAACATCTTGTCACCTCTCACTAGGAAACAACTAACCACATGGCTCACAAGGCCCATTAAACATCTTATTACCTCTTACTAGGCAACAACTATCCACATGGTTCACAAGGCCCATTAAACATCTTGTCACCTCTCACTAGGAAACAACTATTCACATGGCTCACAAGGCCATTAAACATCTTGTTACCTCTCACTAGGCAACAACGAATCACATGGCTCACAAGGCCCATTAAACATCTTGTCACCTCTCACTAGGCAACAACTATTCACATGGCTCACAAGGCAATTAAACATCTTGTCACCTCTCACTAGGAAACAACTATTAGGGTTAGGGTTTCCCTTTATAGCCGAATAGGGTTTCAAGTTCATATTATTAATTCAAACCCTAATTCATTGCTCCACACATCTAGGAGCATACATTAATATCATAAGTATTCAATCATACTTATTTATTCTCATCATTTATCATTAAATGATTGTCAACACAAGGTATGAGTTTCTCTCTCATCCTTACCAGAGTATGAGTACATCATACTTTATTAACTTGGCTTAACCCTTTCTCAAGGTATGCTATCCTACACTTATCAAAGTGCATTAAGCTCATTACATCTCAATGTAACAATTGGCATGACACACTTTATGTGTTATTCATCCATACATATTGGATTTAAGGTGCATCAAGGTGTAACAACCTTAAAGTGCTGGATGTGATATTTACCATGCCTTGGTGTATCGCTTCCCTCATCACTTTTAACTCACTTAAGTTCATCAACATATCTTGTATTAGGGTATTTCCCATCCTAATACTTTATCCACTATCCCATCATATTAATCTTGTAAAGTATTGGCCATAAGTCACACACTTAAATTACCCAACGATCATCAATGATATGGACTCATCTCAGGTTAAGGCATTATTGATATAAGGTTGTCCATTATCAACCACATTAGGTGCTTCAAATATCAAGGTATTAGCCATACCATTACTTGGTGTTACACTCATCACTCCTAAGAGTGTCTTGCCCTCACCTTTACAAGGTATCTCAGGTTAGAAGTGTGCATATGCTCACCATATCAGGTTGTAAGTATATGAGCACTCACCATATCGGGCTAGAAGTATATACATACCATTTATATCGGGATAGAGGTGTTTGTATGTGTTACCCATGTCGTGCATGAGGTATTAAGCCATCACCATTTCAGGCTAGACATCAACTAGGGTTGTGTATCGGGCTACCATATTGTGCAATAGCATTTGCTATTCTTTACTCACATCGGGTTACCCAAATTAGGGTTTCATGTCAACTTATAAGTATTCATTTAACCTTGTATCGTGCATGGATTCTATACTTTACTCCCTATCGTGAAAGAGGTGTATACCACACCCCCATATCGAGCAACAAGGTATACAATCATATCCATATCATTTTAGTGAAGTAGGTGCATCATCATATCGGGTTAGAGGTGCTTGCTTGTATGCTTGCACCCGATATCACTTTTATAAGGTGATACCATCATCTTCAAGCTCTAGTCCTTTATTCTAACTGTTATAGTTCATGTAAACAGGTCTAAGAAACTACTATAACTCATAATCTCATCAACTATTTCAGGAAATTTTAGAATTAAAAGTAATTCATTAAGTATAGCAATTTAGGTGATGAATAATAACATGGCTGAGTTCAAGTTATATAACCCGCCTTAAGAACAACTACAAAGCTCTAAGATCCAAAGATACACATTCCTAAGGTTGAATATGAACTTAAAAACTCCTCTATATACAAAGAATCACCATGGATAAGCAATTGGTGAAGAAGAAAAGAAAGGAAGATCAAAACCCTAAAATCATGCTTCAATCCAAGGTTGAAGATGATCATTGCCTCACCTTAGGGTTAAGTATGAGCTTCTTCTTGCTCATTAGCACCCTTGCACGATACCATAATACTCTTGCACGATATGCCACCACCCATTCACGATATGTCACTCATTTGTACGATATGCCACTCACCTATGATCAAAACACTTCACTATGGGCGATATCACTCTATATGGCCGATATCACCTACTTGGGCGATATGATCTTGTCATTGGCGATACCCAAGGGCCCATGCACGATACCACATCATACCTTCATGATATAGGAGCTCTATGCATGATACCTTAAGGTATGAGGGTGGTAAGGGTCGCAAAATTGCACCAAGGGGCGAAACTAGGGGTATATATACTTGTTGTTCATGAAGGAGGGTAAAAATGAGGTGTTAACAATTTGAGCTAGTAGGTGCCACGTGTCATGCATGGATGACACTTGTACATGCATGCATCAACATTTATATTGTCTTTAAAAATGTTTGAGGATCATCTAGAGATGCAAATTCGTCCATTACTTATCCCTTTGAATAAGATATATCAATTAATTCATCACTTTATTCACAACCCATTACAACTTTACTAAGGAAGTTGTAACCCAACACAACTCACCTCCTTGAGGTTCTTTGCACGATATGGACTTTGCCAAAAGTTCACAAAAAGATATGAGTCTCCTCCTATGGCTCCTTTTCTGATAGGCACTCATATATAAGCTTTTCAACTTGATACAACTCAAGTTAAGCTTTCATATTCAACCCTTTTTTTGGTCATTTCATCACCAAGATTACCATCACTCATAATTGATTCAAACATGGTGGTAATTTGCATATCCACCCTACATTTTGGGTAAATTACAATTTGTACCAAAATTGGTGCACAAGTCAGCAACATTATTCAAACACATTTAAACTTGGAGTTTAGGCTTTCCACCAGCCAGAACCTTGCATAATTCTCTATATAATGATGCTAAAACACATGATACATGTTCAACATGTGATAGTTTTACAATATAGCCCCTCATCTTGGGTAAATTGCACTTTGGTACAAAATAAAGGAACATTGCTCAAACGACATTCAATCAGGACCAAACTTGAAACATAAGTATGTCACATGATAAAAAAACACCATAGAGGATTATATTAAAGTTCTAAGCAACTTTATTAGCTAAAACAAATAGGGTTACCTCATAACCCAGGTCAGGGTCGTTACAATATGACCTTGATGGTAGCACTCATTGGGATAAAATCCATAAGTGCAAATGAGTCTTAAGCGTTAAGACACATGGATAACATTTTGAGAAGGATGATGCTTGTCGATTGTGACTTAATGAAAAGAGATTTGCATACGGATACTAAAACTGCATTCCTATAAGGAATAACACAAGGATGTGTGCGTGATACAACCTATAAGGTTTATGAATCCATTAATGCAAATGAAGTCAATAAGTTACAATGGACTAATCAATATGATTGATTAAGTACAAGAAACTCAGAGCTAGATCTTTACTTTGATGATATGGTCAAAGGGTTTGACTGATATGTCAAAGATAAAGAAGGGATCTGTGATTTAGTGGGAGCATATTCACATTCCACATTTTGATGTGAAATGGAAATGTTCTAGAATGGAAATCCAAAGTGGAAATTATCTTTACAAAAGATAGAGACGTTTCCTATGTGATAGGAATAGAGGTAGTTCTTGAAAACCTCTTGACCTGAAAAGAGAAAGCATACATTGGCAATCTATACTGAAGGGTTCAGTGTACATAGATTCAGTGGGAGAAAACTTGTCCATGTTACATAGAGTTAGTATCCCAAGGACAAGTGTCCAATTCTTATGAAGAATGGGAACACTAAGAATAGATATGGATCTATCATGTATGTAATCATCCCATTATCTTGCATGTGTGGACATGGAAAGAACAAAATGCATTTATCATCTTGTATGTAGGACATGACAATATGATGTGCTCATCCTGATAACTCGTATGTGGGACATGACGAGTGGATGTTTGTCTAGTTCCAGTAAGGGTTACTGGAATACCATAAGAACTTGATTAGTACTTAAGAAGTACTAGTTCTATGAAAATAAGGAAGGGTTCACTATAAAGAGTTACACTGATGCAAACTTTCGAAAAGGATAGAAAATTAATCGCAATATATATATGGGATATATATAAAAGTGAATATTTTTTGATAATGGAAACATTCCAATAAAGCTATTTAAAAGGAAAAGCCGAGTATCTGTGTGTTAGAGAACATCAGTGGATACTATATGGATCTGGAAGTTCATGAGATGAACTTATAGTTATTCCAGTCATTGATGACAAGTTAAGAGTGCTTGATAATGCAATGTGGCTAACGGTTAGCAAAGGAATACTAGATCACATATTACGACAACTCCATCTCATACGTGTGATGTATAATGAAGAGATGAGAGACATGCAGTAAATACCGACTTTGGCAAGGTGTTGCCATAACTCACTATGTTAGCACCAGAGCAAAATAACATGTGGGACATGTTTGAAGATCACTATGAATATGATTCAAGGGTGATTGGCTCACAGTTCAAGTGGGAGTCTGTTGGTATGTATGCCCTGAGAGCCAATCATGGAATGATTGGTGGGATACATTAAGATTGATTTGATAAGCATCAAAGCCAAGCTTCCAATTCTTTCTGGTTCAGTCATATGAGATAGTAATAGAAGAGATTGAATGTCTAGAGAATGACAATGCTCAATGACGTATGCTTTCAAGTTGAGGACCTAAACGATGAGATCATACGGATGCTAAGAGTTTGCACATTCTTATTATGTCCCTAGTCAGATGTCATTGTGGAAGGTGGATAGACAAAAATGACACACAAGACTAGATTGTGATGTTAGTTGATGACATAATCTCATTAGTCATGATATGGAGATATCAAACCAAACACATAGGTACTTGTTAGAGAACAAGTGTACCAGACAGACCCACCATGAGTTTGACACATGGAACCATGACATGGTAGTCATAGTCAGTTCTCACAGTGATGGTGGTGAGTGTGATTCTTTGACCTGAAATCACTCCACTCAACACATGTCGTTGGGCACACTTTGACATCATCAAACACAGTCCTGAAACATGAGTTGTTATAAAGGGGTTGATTGGGTGGCTTTGTCTCATGGGGCTTTTGAGGAATGAGTGATAGATATGGGATTTGTCCCTCCTGAGGGAGTTTGATATCAATGGCCACTTGATGAGTAGGATTGAGATAGGCGTGCGCACACATGTGTGAATCAGTATGTGATATTGATGTCATACATATCTCCTCCAATCTACTCTGAGATCAATAAAGTGAATGAACGTTGACAGGATGACTGTTCCATGCCTTGAGTTCATTCATGATATCAATGACAAAGGAATTATACATTCACTGTAACACCATTCATGAATTGTAGGATTGAAAGTTGTTCTCCAACTTTCTATTTCACTTGGGTAGAACTGATGTGTGACTAGGCACCGCTCTTTGCTTGTGAAGTCATAAGTTTTATGGACTTTCACTGCCAACGTGAAATGGACCTCCAGGGTCACACACATAGGATTTAACCTAGAAGAGGAGTGTATCCACATAACAATGTTTAGATTGATTACTAAAGGAGTTTAGTGTTCAATTAAACACTCAATCGATTGATTGCCCAATATTATAGTGTTCAAGGTGTTGGACCGATCGATCGGAGTATCGGGTTGATTGAAACTACAATTGACTAATTTTCACAAGTCTACTGCTCCAACCAATCGACTCATGTGATGAACCGATCGACTTAGGTTGGTGAACTGATCAGCTCAACATGTGAGACGATCAGCTCATGTGCAATGAACCGATCAACTCAATTGTTGAACCGGTCGGCTCGTGTGGCCAACCGAGATCGTTTGGAAAGTTCATAAGACTACTTTGCAAATACAATTTGTTTCACTTGTACAAATTCAATTTGGAGAAGGATTAGTATTTGATTAATCTTAGACAAATTTGAAAGTCAATTTGAGTTGGATCAGGACCACAAACCGATCGGTTCGGAGCTCCAACCGATCGTCTCAGAGCCCCAAATGATTGGCTCAGTTCCCAAACGATCGGCTCAGGACCTAAAACGACCATTTCAGGATGTGAACCGATTGGTTCAGCTGGCGCAAGTTGGTCATTTTGTGGAAAATATCGAACCCTTCTACTCTTATTTAATCTCGCATTGCCCGGGATAGAGAACCCTGTCCCATGACCCTCCTATATATATAGGGGTATTGGGGGTTCTCAGGAACAACAACTCAGAGAACAGTTGCTCTGTAAAGTTTTCGTTCTCTCTCTAGTTTTGGTAACTGAGAGAGAGCCCGAGCAAGTGCTACCCGAAAAGGGAGGCACATCAAGGGAAAGACAACTGTAGAAAAGCAACTAGTTGCAGGAGAGTGTGTTGATGACTAGTATGCCAATAGGAGGGTGCGACTCCTTCCGATTCCTTGTGGGACAAGGTGATTGGAGTTCCAGGTGGTTTGTGTGGACTACTTTAGAGGTGAGAGACTTCTACCGCTCGGAGGATAGCTGTCAATCTCGACAGTCCCAGTTAGACCAGGAGTTGCACAGACACCGTCCAAGATCGGAGGTGAAGACCACACAAGCCATGAGGTTAAGTCATTGAGAAAGCCTCAGGACAAGTTACGCCTCTACAAACCATCCTTCCTATTGTATCGGATTTGACGTGATTCCTTTATTCTGGGTTTGGGAGGAGAAATTTTTTGTTTTGTTTCCTCTACCTTCTCTGCCTCCCTAAAAACCCAACACTACCTTGGTCAGGCCCCATACCAGTTACCTCCATGGTAACACATCCACATGCACTTAGAGATGGTAGTCTATGGGTCTACAAGTTCATTCTCATACCATGTACTTTTCACTTAGCTTCTCAAGATCCTATGAGACCTCTTTAGGTTTCCTCAAAACCCACAAAACTAGTATACACCCTACCAAAGGGTCCTTCTCCCAGGATGGGAGGAAACTACAACTCTTGACAACAAGGTCACAAACATCCTTAGGGTTTATATTCACATGAGCATGCTTAACCCAGCAGCTACTAAGGCACAAGAAGACCACCTACTAAACCATGCTAGGTCATACTTGTTCTCATCCTCAACATTGGATCAAGATCATACCATCCCATGTCATCCACTTAGCTGTGAGGGGTTCATCAAACATACCTTTAAACTTAAGGGGTTCCCTCTCCTCTAACCATGAGAAGTACCATGCACGCATCTATAGAAACTCAAATCTCGTCATGAGCATGAGGTACACCACTTCCCCTTTTAGGCCTAGGAACCCTAGGTTCATTTTTGGGTGTCAAAGTGCATGCTCAACTTCTTAACCATGAATCAAGCATTTATAAGGCATAACACGCACTTCATGTAATCCTTCTACTCAAGCAACACTTCAGAGTCGAGTCCTCCTCAAGGGCAACCTACAAGGTACAAGGTCTCACAACCTATTACTAAACCTCTCCATGGTCTAAGGAACTCTTTTTCCCATCTCAGAAGTTAAACATCTATACCATAGGCACATAGGTACATGAAGCCTCATCCTCTCTCTAAGGCTTGGTTCCTCTAAAGGCAACCAATATATCATCAGCCTCCAGGGATCAAGCATGAGGCAACCACTATCATCCACTTAGGTCGCATCATCATCGACTCCCCACTTTTCCTCATATCTCAGAGTCTAGGCTTCCACCTTCTTTCTTGGGGTTCTGCTCTCTCTCTCTAGAGCTAACCCTACAAACAACCTAACTATTAGAGGTCCTCTCTTCATGAAGGTGGGTCAAGCTTACAAGAATACCCTTACATGGTGAAGCCTATGTTCCAACTTATGTTTGCTCAAAGTTATCCATAGCTCCTCTTGTTTATCTCATAAGCTATCCATCATACTTTCCTGGACAGGGTTTCAACCTAATGTACTACTGACGTATTCAGGGTGCCTACTACGCCATGCTCATATAAGCTCATGGGGTTTCCATAGGTTCTTCTCTAACCTCATCAAGGACGGAGCTATCCTTCGCTCTAACATGCACGACCCATCCCAGGGTTGGGTCTCCAAAGGTACTTGGTCATCCAACCTCTCATGGCTCATATGCCATCCAAGGCATGTCCATCCAAACACCTGGTCTACCATGACATCTAACTCTTCGTTTCATCTCTCTCTCTCTAACCAACACTTAGGGTTAGGGTTGGCATCATCCTCAGAGGAGGTGCCAGATCTCTACTTTTAATGGAGATCTCTACCTCCAAGACTAACTCTCTTTACTTATCCTCCTGACAAGAAGGTCTAGCCTCAGATCTCTCCTGAGGTCATGACAACTTATGTCATATGACCTAAGCATGTATCTATTCCTTTACGCTTAATCTATTAAGCTTATGTCCATGACATCTTATTTACATGTTTTTTATTAATTTGGTGGAGGATTCCTTAAACCTTATCAACCTTACCCATACCTCAAGAGGGTGAGGAAAAGAGAGAAAAAACCCTAATCCTTTTTTTTTGGTCAGTAAAAAAAACCCTAATCCTTATATTCCTTAACATCATTTGAGTTGAGAAGGGATGAACAAGATGAGAGAGTCCTAAAGGTATCTTATTTCGAGTTAAATCTTGAAACAATGTCCAAGAAGTCACACTAATCCGGGAGTCCTCGTATTCCAACTAGCAGTGCTGAGGAAAATCTTTCCAGCCCCCGGACGTGATCCTTTTCTAGACACCTCTGTCTTTTGAAATTCCTCTAATAACGCCCTTGGGTTCTACAAAGTTTTAAAATTTAATAATTATTAAAGATTAAATGAGGAACCTATGCTCAGATACCAAATGTAACGACCCTACCTCCAGGTAACCCCCAATTAAGGGAGACCAAGAGGTTAGAGCCATTATCCCAATTAACAGGATCAAAGGTTCGACAAATAATCAATAACAAGTATCAAATTCTACGAACTAAATTGAAAGGCTGTAATAAAATAAATTTTGCATACCTTTTTCAAAAACTTGGATATCTACTTCTATCTGGAGTCTATTCTAACTAATCCTCCTTTGTACTTTAACTCTTATTTAATTCCACATATGCCACTTTACTGTTTGTCCTTTTCAATCTTGTACCTAAAACACCGACAAACAAAACATCGGTCAGCATATCGAAATATGCTGGTATGTGGGGACAACCAAAATTTTGTAAATATGGCTAACAATCTAAATATCACAATCAAGTTAATTAACAAGCCAAATTATGCTTTCAATGTGACATTCTCCACCACTTTTGTCCTAACCCTGGTATACCCACTGTAACATCCCAGGATTTTAGGCCTCGGATAACATGATCTTAAAAGGAATGATTGGACTACCCATATCACCAAGGTGCACCTCCTTTTCAGGGAGCCCATCCCTAAAGAACTCCATAGTTAAGCGTGCTCGGCTTGGAGTAGTACTAGGATGGGTGACCAGTCGGGAAGTTGATCCTGGCTTGCGCGTGAGTGAGAATAAAGCGTGCGGTTAAGGCTAGTGGTGGTCTGTGGGGCCAGTTGTCATTCCTGAAACTCTACTAGAGCCTTAGGCAGTGGGCTCGGGCGTTACAAATGGTATCAGAGTCATAACCCCTCCAGTAGGTGGGGCCCACATTGACATGTGGCATGTCGGTCTTGAGACGTGCGGTCCAGGCACCTTGGAAAGGGCTATCCGTTGAGACGAGACGGAGCCACCCTTGCGCTGGTAGCTGTGATCGGGAGCTAGGTGTCCATGGGTGACCAGTCGTGAAGTTGATCCTGGCTTGCGTGTGAGTGAGAATAAAGCGTACAGTTAAGGCTAGTGGTGGTCTGTGGGGCCAGTTGTCATTCCTAAAACTCTACTAGAGCCTTAGGCAGTGGGCTCGGGCGTTACAAATGGTATCAGAGTCATAACCCCTCCAGTAGGTGGGGCCCACATTGACATGTGGCATGTCAGTCTTGAGACGTGTGGTCCAGGCACCTTGGAAAGGGCTATCCGTTGAGACGGGATGGGGCCACCCTTGCGCTGGTAGTCGTGATCGGGAGCTGGGTGTCCATGGGCCATTGTGGGTCTACACTGAAATGGGGTCAGATTATGAGGCCATATAGTTGAGCCTTGACGAGGACGTCAAGAGTCTAAGTGGGGGGAGATTGTAACATCCCATGATTTTAGGCCTCGGATAACATGATCTTAAAAGGAATGATTGGACTACCCATATCACCAAGGTGCACCTCCTTTTCAGGGAGCCCATCCCTAATGAACTCCATAGTTAAGCGTGCTCGGCTTGGAGTAGTACTAGGATGGGTGACCAGTCGAGAAGTTGATCCTGGCTTGCGCGTGAGTGAGAATAAAGCGTGCGGTTAAGGCTAGTGGTGGTCTGTGGGGCCAGTTGTCATTCCTGAAACTCTACTAGAGCCTTGGGCAGTGGGCTCGGGCGTTACACCCACCTTAGGGTTTCTCTTTTGCCATTGACTTAAGGCCACCTTCTCAATCTTGAGCTTGGTGCCTGGGGTCACCTCTCATGGTGCCCAATAGTCATGCAATATAGACCACCTTCTCATTCCCGAGCTTGGTGTCTGGGGTCACCTCTCATGGTGCCCATTGGTCTTCCCTCCTGGGCTTGATCTTTATGCATCATCCATCAGGGTGGCATGTAGGTGCTAGAATACACATTTATTTATAATTGTTATAATCATAGTGACTTTATAATTGCAATATGAACATCCAAACTATTTAGTTGCAGTCAATGCAATTAACCATCTGGGAAAACTTTTGGAAACTAATGTGATGAATCATAATTAACCACATACCTGTCAAGCTATCTTGAATGTAGAAATAATTTAACCAATTAAGAAACCAAGCAAGCACACACCAAGTTGATTCTGAAATAGGCATCCAAGCTCCTATCATTAATCATGTTATCAAGATCTAGCTCGATTCCTAGGGTTTCTAGTCCACTTTTCGGGTTTCCATTGCAATTAGGGTTCCTCTTCATTATTACTCTTTTAGTCCCTACTTTTATACGATTACTCGCAAACCCTAATTATCTCATCTATTCTTCACAAAAGATGTTAAGGTTAACATATTACCTTAATTTCAGATAAAAGGCACAATTAACCATCAATTAAGCCCATTATGCCTCTTTTACTTTAAATATACCATTTTTATGCTTTTTAATTCATGACAAGATTATTAGGCCTAATTTTCATCAATTCATAGTTCATTATGGTCTAATTATCATATGAACTCTATTTGTCGTTAATTCTACCTTTATCCATTAGAAAACCCTAATTACTACATTAAGGGTTTTTATCCACAATTAGGAACTTTTATACTTGAAATAGGTTGGAATTATAATATCTCAACTTTATTCATGATTTTGAATACTTAAAACCATTATGAGTCACATTTACTAATATTAGGGTTTCAAGGCCCATTAAAGCATATTTATGCATATGAAACTCTAAATTAAACTAATTATGTGCAAAGTTCATCCTTTTTTATCTTAATTTATCTTTTTACAATTAAAAATTAATATCAACTTTTATCATCCATTAAACCCTACTAAACACATTAATCATCTCAAAATAGGGTTTCTTAATCTTTAATTCATTAAAGTTGATAAATTACACTACTTTTCGAATAGCAAGCTGAAAAAGGCTTTAATTATATTTTTATTGCATTCCTCGAGTTCTTCTGATCAAAATTCATATATTATGTGGATCCATCTGAGCTACCGATATTTAAATATGAATTTTGCAAGGATTACCTCTTTGAACCAACCAGAGGATGCCACATCGCCTCTCCATGCAACATTGCTTGGTTTGTTGAAAACATTTCGAAAAGACTATTGTGCCCTTGGTTAAGTGATTTCTTCTACAGCTCGCGGAGGGCATTTCCATCCATGCGCCTCTATCTCTTCTTCAACCTTGGGCAGCACGATGGCTGCCGCCCTAGCCGCCGATCTGCAACAAACGTGAGTGTGCCCCCTCTTCTCCAGAGTCCGGCGACCACCGAGGACGACGCCCCCACCTCCGACACTCCTCCCCACACTTGGGGCTCCACCCAACTCATGACCATCTTGGCTAGTTTGGGTTGGGCAGCTCTGTAACCTGCAGCTTCTACTGTGCCTGGGTTAGGGTAGGGCTACAATGGCAAAGCTGCCTTCCGGTATCATGGAACATCATGCTTCCCTCGAAACACCTTTTTGTAGCCTCGTGGATTCGTGATCTTGCATCTTCTCTTTAGTTAGGGTTTATGGATGAAACCGTGGAGGAAGAGGAGAAGATAACATGTGGGATCTTATGAACTCGGCCCAAGGTCTTACCCCTTATATAGGGGAGGGTATCCATGCCCCAAGGCGTTCATCCAAGAGGAAACAAGTCCTCTTCCCATTAGGAAACAATTTCCCTTAATTAAGAAGCAACTTCTCTCTCTTCATTATCCCTTTAAATATACTTTGTTCTTTAGATATTAGGAATTTGAAATTCCTCTCACCTATTCTCTTTATTGCTTGACTTTTAACCCATTGGCACGAAATCATGTTTTCTTTTAATAGAAAATACTTCCTTTTTAGCAATGCCACCAAAATCATTAATAATGTATCACATTATCATCTTGTTTTGCATTATTGGTATTTTCTCTTTCTTTCTTCTCCATTGGGGCTCCTTGGACCCCAAGAAACTCCAAGATTTCGAAATTCCTTTTTAAGGATACTTATTATCCTTCTACATGCATTTATATTCATTATTTCTCATTATCTTGTTTATTTCTTATTAAAATATCTCTTTTTGAGGATTTCTCTTTATCTTTCTTTTTATTTTCCTCATTGGCATTCCATTTAACATTAGGAATCCTTTGGATACAAAAATCCACTTAGGATAACTCAATTATATGTCTTTCCACTTATTTTCCACATTTTATCATTGTTTTCAATTTCTTTCTTAATAAAGAAATATTTAATTGTTCTTTTCTTTTCTTATTGCTTTTGCTTTGCAACTTTGGACTCCTTGGAACCCAAGGAACCCAAGTGGCATGAAATCCATCTTTGGATTACATCCTTTTTCCTTCTAGAGGTTTCTTCATTTTTCTTTTCTCCATTTCTTATTAATAATGGAGTTCTTTTCCTTGTTATTGGGCCCAATAGCCAATAAAGCCCACAAAACAACCAACAAGGCTATTGTACATGAAACCCATCTATTCAAAACAAATTATATCATTATTTGTTCCCATATATTTAATATTAGAAATTACATTTCTCACCAAATGAACCCAAATGTTGGGGTTGTAACAGTATGCTTTATAAACCCTAATACATGTGTATAAATTTGTAACTAGGATAAAGTTGTCTTAGATACAAGATAGTTTGGTGAAAGAGATGATTAGGACTCTAAAATGAGGTATGTGCAATCCTATGTATGTGTATGTGCATTCTAAAGCCTAAGTATGGCATGGTTTTATCCAACCCTTGTTTCCCAATGAGGCATGGACCTATACACTAGTTTCAACATTTTTTGATTAGTATATTCACTTCAAAAATTCTAGGGATTTGGACCCCACTTGCAATGTTTTCAATTACCTAAATCTGCCATATAAATTCTTCTAGCATGATGATGTAAATGACTAATTAACTAATGTAGTGTATATGAGTACAACCACCCATAGTTGGGTGTGTGTTATTTTTCTCAGGGGAATGTGATTACTCTCCCCATTTTTATATATATTTGGGTGTTTGGGAATGTGTTACTCTCCCTCACCTATTGGTATAGGTTAAGTAGGTGCCTCAGCCCTATGTTAGCTTAATGTAGTCATATTAACACTCATGCTTGCAACTTTATTACTATTTGACTTGGCAAAATTCTTTATTTATTTACATGCCTAATACTTTTGACCCTCTTAGCATAGTAAATCTTTATCATGCAATATTTTGGTTTATAATTGTTATTATTCCTTTATTTGACACATACTTGATTTTCTCCTCTTGTTGGGTGATCCCAACCACCCAGGTTTAGGATCAAAGAGTGCAACAGGAGCATGGTGAACCAGCCTAAGATTAGGATAAGGTGTTCATCCTTCCATCATGAACCTATCCCTTAAGTTATTTCTTGGAGACATATTGATGTAGTTTAGTTTCCCTCTATCTCAAGATCCATATTGTGTTGTATATATCATGTACACCCTTATTGGGAAAATTTTGATGTACCCTTTATGAAATTGAATATAGTCAATGTTTTAAATTTTGCTGCTATTCCTTGGTCTTTTGCATACCATTATTATTAGTAGAGAGGTGATTTCACTTCTTTAAAGTTTGAGAATAAATATAAATACCAAGAAAGTTGAATCAAAATTTTCCAAAAGCAAAACCTTATCCTTCGTTAAGAATCTTTTAGCTAAGATAAACCTAAATGAGTATTAATTTAATATGTGCAAGTCACATGCAATGGTAATAAGTGATAGGGATTGAGGACATACATACCTCTCCTATTCACACTTCCAAATGTATCCTACACCCTATCTTTAGAGTGTTAAGGATGAAGGTACATGTGAATAAGAATTTTATAGTTGATCCCATGTCATCCTCAAGTTTCCATTCTGAAGTCAGAATCTGGATAGTGTATGTGCCTCGTAGGTTATGGTAGTAGCCTTCTTGGAATGTCTCCACCTTCTTCTTTGTAGTTGCTAAGATTTCCATCCATTAACATCACATGGAAGTTGTAGTCATTTGATAGTAGGTTCTGTTGGGGTTCCTATGATAGAATTAAAGGTTCCCATAGTATCCATTCTTATTTAAGTACCCTCTATTATTGTTTGATAAGCTTGATGATGTGTTTACACACTGTTCTACTTTCTATTCAACTACACTATTAGGTGTTTTGTGATTTGTTCTTTTCATGCTGAATATAGCATCTGAGATATTATATAGTATGGCAGTCTTGGCCATTGTGTTGATTGATAGTTGAGCCCAATGGACATCATGAAGAATGAGGACAAATATAAGTTTATGGATATTTGGTTTAAGATACTAAATTATTCATTCTCAACCCCTTGTTCAGGACTATGTCTCCCAGCGGTTCATTATAAATTGTTTACATATCATCAAGATTTTAACCTTAAATTGTTCATGACAATCTCGTCTTCTTCAAGAATCAGTCTGTCCATAGTGAGAACTAACTCTTCCATGGATAACTTGTAGCATGCACCTCAATCAAAGTTTTCAAAATTTGGAGTGACTAGGACTATAGGTGACAGTTCTTCTTCTATAGTTTCACCGTAAGGTACTTCATGATCTTTTCAACCTCCTATTTAGTTTTAGGTGTTGGGTTGGCAAGGCATGCTGCTTTTTTTTGCACCTGGTGGAGTTGGAGAATGTTGTTTTGGTGCTACATCATGTTAAAGTGGCTTAGCGGGTTCCTTCCAGGGGTTTATAATACTTCTCTCGAAGGTTTCTTCATTGGAGGGGTGATCTGTGATTTAACCCAAGATAAAATTCACTACGGATGAAATCCCTAGAGTTTACCTTTACTAAGTGTACAAAAATTCCACCCCTAAGAGGATGGATCTTATCATAGTATAGTTAGGATCGAATCCAATAAACAACATATTTAATTATAGATTGATCAAACTAGATACACAAAAGCTAGTATTTATCATGAAATCTTGATTTCTTATTATTCTAAGATGAAAATAACAAAATGTTAAATTAAACTCTAGATTTGTCAATGGATAGGAACAACATGGTAGAATGGGTTTCACCACCTCGACCTATCATTCACTCTCTCAATATATCATATTTAGCATGGAAATACATGTGTTGAGGCAAGGAAAATCCCCCTTGCAGCATTAGGATTAAGTCCTAAACAGATATCACTCCAAACTCACCATCATTTTACCTAGAGATCATGTATTTGTGACCTCGAAAAACACCTATATGAGATTCCCATCAAGGGATTAACAAGAATAAATGGATATTCTAGATCTTAGGTTCAAAGTTCTATACACTGAAGATCTAATTAACATATAAACTTGATGATCAGGTAAGGATATAAGCATAAAAATGACTAATTCTAGACTTATAATTGTTCATACAATATATGATGCAATAAAGATAACAAAACTAGGTAGCGGGTCTACTCCCTGTAACCTAACGAGGGGACTATTTGATTATGGAGGAAAATGCAAATATAGTAGAGAAAAAGATAAAGGAGGCATCATCATGGTAGAATAAAATGAAATCATGGTCATGTTGTGGGAGAAAATCTTCAAACGTGGGGACAATTGTTTTGAAAAAGTAGCAAGGACATCTCTTTGACATTCATTGGTGGTATACAGTTGGGTCGTTGATCTCCCTTTTCTCTGATTCCTAGATCTACTATTATGGGGGAAAGTAGGTGTAAAGTGATGGTGAATTAATGGAGGACGATGTCCTTAGTCTAGGTTCCTTCTAATCTAGATCTTGGAGTCATGATGGATTCTAGGATCTCGTTGGTCGGAAGATCGATGAAAATATCCAATGGAGGGGTTTAGAAGGATTAATGAACATGCTATGGAGTGAATCTAACATCCTGGTGCATTGAAGTGAATCCTTTTTGTAGTCACATTAGATTTCTATTTACAGGTTGGGGATAGGGTTTCAAACCATCCCCATACAATGTTTACAATAGCCACGTATATGAGAGGTGTACGATAGGAGGTAGAGAAAGGGTTGTGACCCTTTGGTACCACCATCGGTGCAGGGGCACAAAAGTCTGTTTGGGCAAAGTACCCATTTGAGGTCTTCCATTAGAGGGCTATTGTTGTGCGGGAGTGCAGGTTGTCCATCGCGGGATTTTGTTAGCCATTATAGGTGTGGAGTATGGTCTTTGACGACATGATCACTATTGGAGGTTGACCGATGAAACATTAGGAAGCATTTTGGAGGGTGAATCTACTTGATCATTGGAGGATGAATGATTGGCTCTCGTCGAGCAAGATTTTCATTAAGTAGAATTCCCATCAAGCAGAGTTCCAGTCAGGGGCCAATCGATGCTTGATTCCAGACTGAGTGTCAGCATAACTTCTTATTGGACTGATGACATTCATTGGAGATGTAACCCCCCAGTGTGTATCAGTGTGGGTGGTCGCAGATGCATCATAGGAACTTTTGTCCATGGAATGTGGCTTGATGATGTAGCCTGATGAAGGCTCAAATCAAAGAAACTATTTTACATTTAACTAAACATTTCATGATCCCACCGTCCCCTACATTCATATGTAGTGAAGTTGAAGCCTGTGATAAAACCAAGAGTTTAAATAAAAACTTATAAATTATCAATAAAGAAAGAAAACCTAAATGAAAGCTATTTTAAAGATAAAATGATGAAATCAAAGAAAAATTAGACTAAAACTGTAACTAAAACTAGGATGTTATGCATTCATCAAATAACCTCAATATTAAATGTTGCTTGTCCTCGAGTTAGAAAAATTATAAAGTAGTCCCCAAATGAATAGTTTCAACCCATGTCATTGCATAACCTTTACATCATAGTCATTTCCCTTTCACTTGATATGGCTAAGCTTCCCAAATTCATTAGATCATTAAAATTTTTTATCCTTGTCTTCATTTCCAATTTATCTTCCCAAAAATACTTCCTTGTCACTATCACCAATAGCAAGCACATATAAGGCTTTCATGACAGTTTAGAGAACCCACAAATAAAGCTATGTGAAATGGGATATAAAATGAGATGTTCATTGTGTCTCTAGGTAGAAAAATGGAGAGAAGGGGGTTGTGGAAGGAATATGCAAATATCTCCTCTATTTGACTTGATATTGCTTTTATTTGTGCAAATACATATATTGTAACTTTTTTGTGTTGACATCGACATCTTTTCCTTGTAGTGGTATGCCTCAACAATATAGAGAGGGATATGGAATAAGAAAATAGAGTAGAGAGGGGTGTTCCACCTTGAACTTGGAGTTTGGAACTTTTCATGGCCTTTATTTTTCTTTTTGATGGATGGAAGTTGAGAAGATGGAAGAAGAAGTGTAGAAGAGGGGTCAAATCAACACGAAACTTGATTTATAAATTAGTTTACTGGGTGTTCTCCTAGTCTTATTATTCTCAAATAGTGACATGGTAAAGGAAAAAGTGCTAATTCTATGAATTTGTTTCAGTATTCAATTTTAAGAACTAAAATCTAGTCCAAGCCTTCCATGTAAACTGAGAATTTGGCTCAAATCTTATAAATTATCATAAATAAAGAAAAACTAAATGAAAGATAGTTCTAAGCTAAAATGATGGAAATGAAGGCAAAGCTAGATTGAAATTGTAAAGAAAACTAGGATGAATATGAATTCATATGGGAATGATAGAGTACATTCTCCAAGGAATAACTTCCATGTGTGGTTCAAGAATAATTGCATGTCATAGATGATCAACATGACATACTTCCCCCATATTTCATGAGAGTTTTCAATATCTATGCTCTCTAGGGAACTTTTCTATTTAGTACCTCAATTTATCTCAAAAATATGAATGTGATGTCCCTTGAATCAAGCTTTTCTTTAGGGACATCATTATTGATCCAAGTCCCAGTCCAGTTGGGGGGGTACCATCCATTGACCCATTTTATGAAGTGATCCAGTCAGACTAAGATTTTCTAGATTTCTATAGAATTGGGGTTTTTGAAGACCATCCAACCACACAATACGTCCTTGATGTTGTAGTTGTAGGTTATTATCTACTCTGTAGACATATCTACTACCGTCAACAACCAGTGGTCCATAACATTGTGGTTGCATAATCAGCTTTATGCCCCTAGTGATTTACAAATCCTTGACCTTCTCATTAACAAAATGTGTTTTGTACTTGTCTTCACAAAGTCAGGCTTCAAGGCTTGGTGTTGCATTGAAGATAAGACCTTCTTTGTCTCTATGCATGTATTCTTCAATGATTATATTGTAGAGAACTTTGAAGAACTTTTTCCTAATGGAGGCTTCATTTCTTCAATGATTATATTGTAGAGAACTTTGAAGAACTTTTTCCTAATGGAGGCTTCTGTTGGCTAAATGGACATCTATAAATCCCTTTGTTTTGATTATGACAAACATTTCATTCTTATTGATCTAACGAGCTACTTGAGTGTGCAGGATTAAGGTGGATGCCAAAGAATCTAGGGAAATCCATATGCTTACACATTTATGTTTTCATGCAATGTAATCGCTTTGTAAAAACTTGTACAAATATATAATGTACAAGTACTTAGATTGCATGTAAATCAAGCGTTAGATTCTCCCTAGCTAAACACCACATTTACATAAGTCATCCCCTTCAAATCGGATCACATATGCACACTCATACATATAATTAGTGCCTAAATTGAAACATTGAAACATGATCAATCTCGGTCGACAAACTCCTCGACCGAGACACTCTCGGTCGACAATCTTCTCGACCGAGAAAGATCAAAAGTAGCCGTTAGACACAACAGACAAGTTAGTTGGCAGTTGGAGAAAGACGTTGCAAATCACTTGTTCCAGAGTGCCTGTCGGTCGACAAAAGTTCGACCGAGTAGGTGTCTCGGTCGACCATTCCTCGACCGAGACGGTCTCTGACAGCATCTGCAGAATTAATTAATTAGCCGTTGTTAAAGCAAAAACTTTGTACCTAACGGCTAGTTATGCACTTAGAAACCCCTAGAAGTTGTCTAGAACGTCCTTAAGCATCCTTAGGCCATTCCTATAAATCGGACAAGCCATAGGACACTCAAATACACTTGCTACACTTGAGAAATCCTTGAGCATACTTTGAGCAATCTGTTTGTGAGCAAATTGAGCTTTGTGAACATTGGCTACTTCCTTCTTTAGCTCATAATTCGTGTCCTATAGGCTAGTATCTCCTACCCACTGCAATCACAAGTCCACACACTTGGTTAGGAGATCTATACGCTTGATCTAGGCAAATCAAGCCTTGGGCTACAAAGGATAAGTTGTAATTTCCTTTTTCTTTCTTGTTCTCTATTACCGTTTGTACTCTCCTTGCTACTCCTAGGTTGGAGGCTGCTGATTGGAGAGGGTGGAGTTCTTCTTGGTGAAGAAGGTGACTTTGATCTACTTCAGAAGGCTGGTGCAACGGGAGGTTACTTCTAGAGAGGAAGGCTACTTCAAGGGGGAGCTTGGAGTTACTTCAAGAAGGCTACCTCAAAGTTGGTGCACCTACTTCAAGTGAAGGCTGTTCAAAGGGTGTAAAGGAAAGTATTGTATTTTGTATAAATCCTTGGGAAGGTAATAAAATGAATACTTTCAAAATCCCAGTTGGGTAAGCAACCGGGTAGTGGACTGACAACTTTAGTAGTTGCTAAAGTTGGAACCACTCTAAACACCTGTCTCCTTCTTCTAATTTTTAATTGTGGTTGTTTGAGTAAATAAATTGTTAAAATTATTTAAAAACTCTATTCACCCCCCCTCTAGTGTTTTTCAATTGGTATCAGAGAAGGCTTCAAGGAACCCTAACAAGGTCTTGAAGAAATGGGGGATGGAGTGCTCAACAACCTTAACCTTGAAGGAACACTTGTTGCTAGGCCTCCAGCGTTCGATGGAACAAACTACCAATATTGGAAGAGAAGGATGTAGTTCTACTTCCAAGGCATCAATTGGGACCTATGGAGAATGGTGTCAACCCCATACGAGCTCCCTCAAACTCAATTTGCTGAATGGGATGCAAATACGGTAAAGCTGGCCCAAATGAATGCAAAAGCTGTAAGAATTTTATATTGTTCTATTTCGGTAGGAGAATTTAATAGAATATCTAATTGTGACACAACCTATGATATTTGGCATAGACTGTCCATAACCTATGAAGGTACAGTCCAAGTCAAAAATTCCAAAATTAGCATGTTTAAACAAAAATTTGAACACTTTCGTATGGATACAAATGAATCAATTAGTGAAATGTTTGCAAAATTCTCTACTATTGTTAATGGTTTAAGTGCTTTAGGAAAACCTATTCCTGAAGAAGATCAGGTATCAAAGATCCTTCGTTCACTTCCTCCAAAATATAAGCCAAAGGTGACAGCCATTGAAGAAGAAAACGACCTCACTCGACTGAAAATGGAGCAACTTATTGGAAACTTAGAAGCTCATGAAGCAACCCTAGAAGAGGAAGAAAGAAGAGCACGTGAACTTCAGCAAGGAAAGAAGAAGGATGTGGCTCTAAAAGCTTCAAAGGCTGTCACACAAGAAAGTGAGGAGTCAAGTGAAGAAGAGGGAGAAGATGCCTTGATAGTAAATGGTAAGAAATACAAAAGATTTAAATCTAACAAAATTTCCAGCACTTCTTCTACCCCTCCTAGGTGCTTTGAATGTGGGAAGAAAGGGCATTTCAAAAATGAATGTCCTAAAGCAAAGAAGGGAAAGAAAAGCTCACACAAGAAGAAGGGAGAAAAAACCTATAAAGCTGCATGGGACGAGTCAAGTGACAGTGAAAGCGGAGAAGAAATCGTGGATTGTCTAATGGAAAGAGAAGATGATGAAAATTCTCAAGAGGTAAGCCTACTTGATCTTTCTAAAGAAGAGTTAGTCACTAGTCTACAAGAAATTCATGATAAGTATGTTGATGTCAAGAAGAAACTAAAGAAGGTTATCAAATTAAATGATGAGCAAATTGCTAAATTAGATAATCTTTCTTCTGAAAAGAATAACATTGATCTTGAGAATTTGTCTTTAAAAACATCTTTAGATGATTGCACTAGAAAGCTACTCACTTTAGAAACAAATGTTGATCTTCTTTCTAAAGAAAAGACTGACTTGTTAGCTAAACTAAAAGATTTTCAGACTCAACCTATTTTGTGTAACCATCTAGACTATGATAATGTTATAAAAGAAAGAGATTCATTGATATCTGATTTAGATCAAGCAAGAAAAGATTTACACAAGAAAATGAATGATATTGCTCAGCTGCAAAGAGAACTTTATGAGTTAAGAAGAAAAGATATACTTGATAACATTCTAAGTATTGGTACTGTTTTCAACGGAAGAAAAGGTTTGGGATATGCTCCAAAGAAAAATCAACCCAAAAGAACTCAAACTATGTTTGTACCCAAGAACACAATGGCTAGAAAAAGAAATGAAGTTGATTCTATTACTTGCCATTTTTGTTTATGTCTTGGACACTATTCCTTTTCATGCCCTTATAAAACTAAGGATTCCGAATTAGTTTGGGTCCCAAAACCTCAAACTTAGTAGAGTAAAATAGAATTTAGTTGAGATATGACCAAAAAAAAAAAACTCCATCTTGCTATTTATATTGTCTTATCTCAACTAAACAAAAGATTTCATGCTTATTGTTAATTTTCTGCATTATTGTACTGAAACAGAAACTTAGTCAGTCGAAGTATTGTCGACCGAACCATTAATCGGTCGAAGTATTGTCGACCGACCGAATGTCTGTAACATATCAAAATTTACAGCAATTATTTCGGTCGAAAATTGGTCAACCAAGCTACATTTCTGTGTTTTCTGGTTTGTAATACAGTAATCTTCTCTATCGACAATTTGTCGACCGAGACATATGTCGGTCAAATAATTGTCGACCGACTGGACTTCCGATTCAGAACTCTTATACAAATCTGTACTTAAATGATTCTAACCATATCGGACCATCACATGGGTACCAAAATCTACATTTTAATGCAGGAATGGGTGGTTGACAGTGGATGTTCCAAACATATGACCGGAAACAAGGATGCATTCCAAACCTTTGAAGAAAAGAAAAGTGGAACAGTCACCTTTGGAGACAATGGTAAGGGCAAAATCGTTGGAATAGGTAATGTTGGTACAAACCTCGAAATAAAGAATGTTCTACTCGTTGATGGTTTGCACCATAATTTGATAAGTGTTAGTCAATTATGTGATAGTGGTTATGATGTGTTATTTAACAAAACTTGCTGTAAGTTATTGATAGAAAATACTACAAATGTTGTTTATGAAGGAAATAGAGTTGGAAATCTTCATATTCTTAAACCTAACTCTATGAAATCAATAGTGGGAAAATGCTTGCTTGCAAATGAAAATACCTTACAAGTATGGCATAAAAATCTAGGACATGCTAGTTCACATGTTATTAAAAAGTTAGTGAAATATGATCTTGTTCGTGGATTGCCTACTTTATCTGTTGACCAAGTTGAAAACTGTGAACCATGTACAATGGGAAAGCAAACCAAAACCTCTTTTAAACCAAAACATGTACTTAGCACCAGTAGGTCCTTAGAATTAATTCATATGGATTTATTTGGACCCATGAGGACACAATCTATTGGTGGTAAAAGATATTGTTTTGTTATTGTTGATGATTATAGTAGATACACATGGGTACACTTTATTGCAACTAAAGATGATACTATTCATGTTTTTATACAATTTTGTTCCACGATTGAAAATATATTACAAAGAAAAATATGTACCATTAGAAGTGATCATGGTGGAGAATTTGAAAATCATACATTTGAAGAGTTTTGTACATCTCAAGGGTACACTCATAATTTTTATGCTCCACGCACCCCACAACAAAATGGCATCATTCAAGAAGAAGTATATGTTGCCCAACCACCTGGTTTTGAAATACCGGAAAAAGGTGACTATGTTTATAAACTTAAGAAAGCACTTTATGGTTTAAAACAAGCACCTAGAAATTGGTATGAAAGGCTCAAGACATATCTTTTTGATAATGGTTTTTCTATTGGAAATTCAGATTCTACTTTATTTTTCAAAACATATACATATGATTTCCTAGTTGTGCAAATATATGTTGATGACATTATTTTTGGAGCTTCTAATGATTCATTGTGCACACAATTTAGTGACATTATGCAAAAAGAATTTGAAATGAGCCTCATGGGTGAACTAACTTTCTTTCTTGGTTTTCAAATTAAGCAAACACCTGCCGGAATATTCATAAGCCAATAAAAATATACTAAAGAACTCTTAAAACGTTTTGGGATGGATCAGTGCAAACATGCTACTACTCCTATGGCTACTTCTACTAAAATTGATAAGGATGAAAATGGGGAACCTATTGATGATTCTTTATATAGAGCCATGATTGGTAGTTTGCTTTACTTAACTGCTTCTAGACCGTACATTATGTTTCCCGTTGGTCTTTGTGCTCGATTTCAATCACAACCTATGCACTCTCATTTTCTAGCAGTTAAACGAATTCTTCGTTACCTAGCCGGCACTACTTGCTTTGGTTTATGGTATCCAAAAGGACAATCCTTGGATTTTAAAGCTTATACTGATGCGGATTATGCTGGTTGTCGACTTGATCGCAAGAGTACTAGTGTTGGCTGTTTCTTATTAGGGAGAGCTTTAGTATCTTGGTTTAGCAAAAACAAAATACGGTTGCCCTATCTACAACTGAAGCTGAATATATGGCAGCCGGGTCTTGTTGTGCTCAAGTGCTTTATATGCAACAAGTATTAAACGATTATGGTTTTACTCTTTCATCTACGCCTATTTTTTTGTGAAAACACGAGCGCTATAAACTTAGCACACAATCCTATTTTACACAGCCGAGCTAAACATATTGAAATCCGTCATCATTTTTTAAGGGATCACATCTCCAAGAATCATGTTTCCCTTCATCATGTTGATACGGAAGATCAATTGGCTGATATTTTTACAAAACCGCTTCCACTAGATCAATTTAACAAAATTAGGAAGTAATTGCTTATCACTCCTTTGGAAGATGTTTTCTTTGATATTTGTGCTACTTAAACAAAAACTCTTATTTACATCATGATATTTTGGCTTTTAAATGGACATATTTTTCATTAGATTTGATGGGACATCTAATTAAGGGGGAGTTTTTATTTCTAAACGGATATCTTTTTGAAATGACAAAGGGGGAGAAATAAATATAAAACTAAAACTTAGAAAAACTCAATCAATGAGTTTCATAAATAAACTCTTGGCTTTACATTGAAAGTTGCTATATTCCCTAGTGAATTGGATTTCATGTTCCATAATTCAAAGCGAATAATAAGCACACATTTTATAAACAAGAGGAAAAGCTACAAAAGGTAATCTAAAGGTATGAAACTCATATGGTTTATATTTCCTTTATTTTTATATTTAGGAAATGTTTGTCATCTTCAAAAAGGGGGAGATTGTTGGCTAAATGGACATCTATAAATCCCTTTGTTTTGATTATGACAAACATTTCATTCTTATTGATCTAACGAGCTACTTGAGTGTGCAGGATTAAGGTGGATGCCAAAGAATCTAGGGAAATCCATATGCTTACACATTTATGTTTTCATGCAATGTAATCGCTTTGTAAAAACTTGTACAAATATATAATGTACAAGTACTTAGATTGCATGTAAATCAAGCGTTAGATTCTCCCTAGCTAAACACCACATTTACATAAGTCATCCCCTTCAAATCGGATCACATATGCACACTCATACATATAATTAGTGCCTAAATTGAAACATTGAAACATGATCAATCTCGGTCGACAAACTCCTCGACCGAGACACTCTCGGTCGACAATCTTCTCGACCGAGAAAGATCAAAAGTAGCCGTTAGACACAACAGACAAGTTAGTTGGCAGTTGGAGAAAGACGTTGCAAATCACTTGTTCCAGAGTGCCTGTCGGTCGACAAAAGTTCGACCGAGTAGGTGTCTCGGTCGACCATTCCTCAACCGAGACGGTCTCTGACAGCATCTGCAGAATTAATTAATTAGCCGTTGTTAAAGCAACAACTTTGTACCTAACGGCTAGTTATGCACTTAGAAACCCCTAGAAGTTGTCTAGAACGTCCTTAAGAATCCTTAGGCCATTCCTATAAATAGGACAAGCCATAGGACACTCAAATACACTTGCTACACTTGAGAAATCCTTGAGCATACTTTGAGCAATCTGTTTGTGAGCAAATTGAGCTTTGTGAACATTGGCTACTTCCTTCTTTAGCTCATAATTCGTGTCCTATAGGCTAGTATCTCCTACCCACTGCAATCACAAGTCCACACACTTGGTTAGGAGATCTATACGCTTGATCTAGGCAAATCAAGCCTTGGGCTACAAAGGATAAGTTGTAATTTCCTTTTTCTTTCTTGTTCTCTATTACCGTTTGTACTCTCCTTGCTACTCCTAGGTTGGAGGCTGCTGATTGGAGAGGGTGGAGTTCTTCTTGGTGAAGAAGGTGACTTTGATCTACTTCAGAAGGCTGGTGCAACGGGAGGTTACTTCTAGAGAGGAAGGCTACTTCAAGGGGGAGCTTGGAGTTACTTCAAGAAGGCTACCTCAAAGTTGGTGCACCTACTTCAAGTGAAGGCTGTTCAAAGGGTGTAAAGGAAAGTATTGTATTTTGTATAAATCCTTGGGAAGGTAATAAAATGAATACTTTCAAAATCCCAGTTGGGTAAGCAACCGGGTAGTGGACTGACAACTTTAGTAGTTGCTAAAGTTGGAACCACTCTAAACACCTGTCTCCTTCTTCTAATTTTTAATTGTGGTTGTTTGAGTAAATAAATTGTTAAAATTATTTAAAAACTCTATTCACCCCCCCTCTAGTGTTTTTCAATTGGTATCAGAGAAGGCTTCAAGGAACCCTAACAAGGTCTTGAAGAAATGGGGGATGGAGTGCTCAACAACCTTAACCTTGAAGGAACACTTGTTGCTAGGCCTCCAGCGTTCGATGGAACAAACTACCAATATTGGAAGAGAAGGATGTAGTTCTACTTCCAAGGCATCAATTGGGACCTATGGAGAATGGTGTCAACCCCATACGAGCTCCCTCAAACTCAATTTGCTGAATGGGATGCAAATACGGTAAAGCTGGCCCAAATGAATGCAAAAGCTGTAAGAATTTTATATTGTTCTATTTCGGTAGGAGAATTTAATAGAATATCTAATTGTGACACAACCTATGATATTTGGCATAGACTGTCCATAACCTATGAAGGTACAGTCCAAGTCAAAAATTCCAAAATTAGCATGTTTAAACAAAAATTTGAACACTTTCGTATGGATACAAATGAATCAATTAGTGAAATGTTTGCAAAATTCTCTACTATTGTTAATGGTTTAAGTGCTTTAGGAAAACCTATTCCTGAAGAAGATCAGGTATCAAAGATCCTTCGTTCACTTCCTCCAAAATATAAGCCAAAGGTGACAGCCATTGAAGAAGAAAACGACCTCACTCGACTGAAAATGGAGCAACTTATTGGAAACTTAGAAGCTCATGAAGCAACCCTAGAAGAGGAAGAAAGAAGAGCACGTGAACTTCAGCAAGGAAAGAAGAAGGATGTGGCTCTAAAAGCTTCAAAGGCTGTCACACAAGAAAGTGAGGAGTCAAGTGAAGAAGAGGGAGAAGATGCCTTGATAGTAAATGGTAAGAAATACAAAAGATTTAAATCTAACAAAATTTCCAGCACTTCTTCTACCCCTCCTAGGTGCTTTGAATGTGGGAAGAAAGGGCATTTCAAAAATGAATGTCCTAAAGCAAAGAAGGGAAAGAAAAGCTCACACAAGAAGAAGGGAGAAAAAACCTATAAAGCTGCATGGGACGAGTCAAGTGACAGTGAAAGCGGAGAAGAAATCGTGGATTGTCTAATGGCAAGAGAAGATGATGAAAATTCTCAAGAGGTAAGCCTACTTGATCTTTCTAAAGAAGAGTTAGTCACTAGTCTACAAGAAATTCATGATAAGTATGTTGATGTCAAGAAGAAACTAAAGAAGGTTATCAAATTAAATGATGAGCAAATTGCTAAATTAGATAATCTTTCTTCTGAAAAGAATAACATTGATCTTGAGAATTTGTCTTTAAAAACATCTTTAGATGATTGCACTAGAAAGCTACTCACTTTAGAAACAAATGTTGATCTTCTTTCTAAAGAAAAGACTGACTTGTTAGCTAAACTAAAAGATTTTCAGACTCAACCTATTTTGTGTAACCATCTAGACTATGATAATGTTATAAAAGAAAGAGATTCATTGATATCTGATTTAGATCAAGCAAGAAAAGATTTACACAAGAAAATGAATGATATTGCTCAGCTGCAAAGAGAACTTTATGAGTTAAGAAGAAAAGATATACTTGATAACATTCTAAGCATTGGTACTGTTTTCAACGGAAGAAAAGGTTTGGGATATGCTCCAAAGAAAAATCAACCCAAAAGAACTCAAACTATGTTTGTACCCAAGAACACAATGGCTAGAAAAAGAAATGAAGTTGATTCTATTACTTGCCATTTTTGTTTATGTCTTGGACACTATTCCTTTTCATGCCCTTATAAAACTAAGGATTCCGAATTAGTTTGGGTCCCAAAACCTCAAACTTAGTAGAGTAAAATAGAATTTAGTTGAGATATGACCAAAAAAAAAAACTCCATCTTGCTATTTATATTGTCTTATCTCAACTAAACAAAAGATTTCATGCTTATTGTTAATTTTCTGCATTATTGTACTGAAACAGAAACTTAGTCAGTCGAAGTATTGTCGACCGAACCATTAATCGGTCGAAGTATTGTCGACCGACCGAATGTCTGTAACATATCAAAATTTACAGCAATTATTTCGGTCGAAAATTGGTCAACCAAGCTACATTTCTGTGTTTTCTGGTTTGTAATACAGTAATCTTCTCGATCGACAATTTGTCGACCGAGACATATGTCGGTCGAATAATTGTCGACCGACTGGACTTCCGATTCAGAACTCTTATACAAATCTGTACTTAAATGATTCTAACCATATCGGACCATCACATGGGTACCAAAATCTACATTTTAATGCAGGAATGGGTGGTTGACAGTGGATGTTCCAAACATATGACCGGAAACAAGGATGCATTCCAAACCTTTGAAGAAAAGAAAAGTGGAACAGTCACCTTTGGAGACAATGGTAAGGGCAAAATCGTTGGAATAGGTAATGTTGGTACAAACCTCGAAATAAAGAATGTTCTACTCGTTGATGGTTTGCACCATAATTTGATAAGTGTTAGTCAATTATGTGATAGTGGTTATGATGTGTTATTTAACAAAACTTGCTGTAAGTTATTGATAGAAAATACTACAAATGTTGTTTATGAAGGAAATAGAGTTGGAAATCTTCATATTCTTAAACCTAACTCTATGAAATCAATAGTGGGAAAATGCTTGCTTGCAAATGAAAATACCTTACAAGTATGGCATAAAAATCTAGGACATGCTAGTTCACATGTTATTAAAAAGTTAGTGAAATATGATCTTGTTCGTGGATTGCCTACTTTATCTGTTGACCAAGTTGAAAACTGTGAACCATGTACAATGGGAAAGCAAACCAAAACCTCTTTTAAACCAAAACATGTACTTAGCACCAGTAGGTCCTTAGAATTAATTCATATGGATTTATTTGGACCCATGAGGACACAATCTATTGGTGGTAAAAGATATTGTTTTGTTATTGTTGATGATTATAGTAGATACACATGGGTACACTTTATTGCAACTAAAGATGATACTATTCATGTTTTTATACAATTTTGTTCCACGATTGAAAATATATTACAAAGAAAAATATGTACCATTAGAAGTGATCATGGTGGAGAATTTGAAAATCATACATTTGAAGAGTTTTGTACATCTCAAGGGTACACTCATAATTTTTATGCTCCACGCACCCCACAACAAAATGGCATCATTCAAGAAGAAGTATATGTTGCCCAACCACCTGGTTTTGAAATACCGGAAAAAGGTGACTATGTTTATAAACTTAAGAAAGCACTTTATGGTTTAAAACAAGCACCTAGAAATTGGTATGAAAGGCTCAAGACATATCTTTTTGATAATGGTTTTTCTATTGGAAATTCAGATTCTACTTTATTTTTCAAAACATATACATATGATTTCCTAGTTGTGCAAATATATGTTGATGACATTATTTTTGGAGCTTCTAATGATTCATTGTGCACACAATTTAGTGACATTATGCAAAAAGAATTTGAAATGAGCCTCATGGGTGAACTAACTTTCTTTCTTGGTTTTCAAATTAAGCAAACACCTGCCGGAATATTCATAAGCCAAGAAAAATATACTAAAGAACTCTTAAAACGTTTTGGGATGGATCAGTGCAAACATGCTACTACTCCTATGGCTACTTCTACTAAAATTGATAAGGATGAAAATGGGGAACCTATTGATGATTCTTTATATAGAGCCATGATTGGTAGTTTGCTTTACTTAACTGCTTCTAGACCGTACATTATGTTTCCCGTTGGTCTTTGTGCTCGATTTCAATCACAACCTATGCACTCTCATTTTCTAGCAGTTAAACGAATTCTTCGTTACCTAGCCGGCACTACTTGCTTTGGTTTATGGTATCCAAAAGGACAATCCTTGGATTTTAAAGCTTATACTGATGCGGATTATGCTGGTTGTCGACTTGATCGCAAGAGTACTAGTGTTGGCTGTTTCTTATTAGGGAGAGCTTTAGTATCTTGGTTTAGCAAAAACAAAATACGGTTGCCCTATCTACAACTGAAGCTGAATATATGGCAGCCGGGTCTTGTTGTGCTCAAGTGCTTTATATGCAACAAGTATTAAACGATTATGGTTTTACTCTTTCATCTACACCTATTTTTTTGTGAAAACACGAGCGCTATAAACTTAGCACACAATCCTATTTTACACAGCCGAGCTAAACATATTGAAATCCGTCATCATTTTTTAAGGGATCACATCTCCAAGAATCATGTTTCCCTTCATCATGTTGATACGGAAGATCAATTGGCTGATATTTTTACAAAACTGCTTCCACTAGATCAATTTAACAAAATTAGGAAGTAATTGCTTATCACTCCTTTGGAAGATGTTTTCTTTGATATTTGTGCTACTTAAACAAAAACTCTTATTTACATCATGATATTTTGGCTTTTAAATGGACATATTTTTCATTAGATTTGATGGGACATCTAATTAAGGGGGAGTTTTTATTTCTAAACGGATATCTTTTTGAAATGACAAAGGGGGAGAAATAAATATAAAACTAAAACTTAGAAAAACTCAATCAATGAGTTTCATAAATAAACTCTTGGCTTTACATTGAAAGTTGCTATATTCCCTAGTGAATTGGATTTCATGTTCCATAATTCAAAGCGAATAATAAGCACACATTTTATAAACAAGAGGAAAAGCTACAAAAGGTAATCTAAAGGTATGAAACTCATATGGTTTATATTTCCTTTATTTTTATATTTAGGAAATGTTTGTCATCTTCAAAAAGGGGGAGATTGTTGGCTAAATGGACATCTATAAATCCCTTTGTTTTGATTATGACAAACATTTCATTCTTATTGATCTAACGAGCTACTTGAGTGTGCAGGATTAAGGTGGATGCCAAAGAATCTAGGGAAATCCATATGCTTACACATTTATGTTTTCATTCAATGTAATCGCTTTGTAAAAACTTGTACAAATATATAATGTACAAGTACTTAGATTGCATGTAAATCAAGTGTTAGATTCTCCCTAGTTAAACACCACATTTAGATAAGTCATCCCCTTCAAATAGGATCACATATGCACACTCATACATATAATCAGTGCCTAAATTGAAACATTGAAACAGGATCAATCTCGGTCGACAAACTCCTCGACCGAGACACTCTCGGTCGACAATCTTCTCGACCGAGAAAGATCAAAAGTAGCCGTTAGACACAACAAACAAGTTAGTTGGCAGTTGGAGAAAGACGTTGCAAATCACTTGTTCCAGAGTGCCTGTCGGTCGACAAAAGTTTGACCGAGTAGGTGTCTCGGTCGACCATTCCTCGACTGAGACGGTCTCTGACAGCAACTGCAGAATTAATTAATTAGCCGTTGTTAAAGCAACAACTTTGTACCTAACGGCTAGTTAAGCACTTAGAAACCCCTAGAAGTTGTCTAGAACGTCCTTAAGCATCCTTAGGCCATTCCTATAAATAGGACAAGCCATAGGACACTCAAATACACTTGCTACACTTGAGAAATCCTTGAGCATACTTTGAGCAATCTGTTTGTGAGCAAATTGAGCTTTGTGAACATTGACTACTTCCTTCTTTAGCTCATAATTCGTGTCCTATAGGCTAGTATCTCCTACCCACTACAATCACAAGTCCACACACTTGGTTAGGAGATCTATACGCTTGATCTAGGCAAATCAAGCCTTGGGCTACAAAGGATAAGTTGTAATTTCCTTTTTCTTTCTTGTTCTCTATTACCGTTTGTACTCTCCTTGCTACTCCTAGGTTGGAGGTTGCTGATTGGAGAGGGTGGAGTTCTTCTTGGTGAAGAAGGTGACTTTGAGCTACTTCAGAAGGCTGGTGCAACGGGAGGTTACTTCTAGAGAGGAAGGCTACTTCAAGGGGGAGCTTGGAGTTACTTCAAGAAGGCTACCTCAAAGTTGGTGCACCTACTTCAACTGAAGGCTGTTCAAAGGGTGTAAAGGAAAGTATTGTATTTTGTATAAATCCTTGGGAAGGTAATAAAATAAATACTTTCAAAATCCCGGTTGGGTAAGCAACCGGGTAGTGGACTGACAACTTTAGTAGTTGCTAAAGTTGGAACCACTCTAAACACCTGTCTCCTTCTAATTTTTAATTGTGGTTGTTTGAGTTAAATAAATTGTTAAAATTATTTAAAAACTCTATTCACCCCCCGTCTAGTGTTTTTTAGCTTCATATATGAAAGATATGCGCATGTACTCCCCTGTTAGTATCTGCCATTGGTTCTTATAAAGGACATCATCCTTAGGCTTGTCATCTTCTAAGTATCAGTCAGGATGTGGATGTCCCTTAGGAGCATTCCATATGCAGACGTCAAGTCCATGTCCTTTGTTTTATAGAGCAGTGGTGGGGGGAGAACTAGATTAACGTTTCTGGTGGCCTCATGTTTGGGGAAGAGTGGGTTCTCCAAATTCTCAGTTGCTTCCCTAAGTACACACATTTTACATAAACCTCTTCTTCATTCAAGACAATTTCCCCATATCTATCACCAAAGATAATATAAAACTATGCTCCACCCTCATCAAGTTTGTTTAACAAAAATTGTACAAAAAAATATTCATGGGACGATGGGGTTGGAGGGTTGTTGACACCCCATTTTTGCTCACTCAGCAGAAAATCATGCTTAAATGTTAATTCTCTGGCTAATGATAAAGTTCATCACATTTTCCACATTTTACCCTTTCTTGATATTTTCCCACATTTCTCTTCTATTTAATCCATCCATTATTACCCACTCTCACCTAGTTCAGAGATTTCTACAAAGAAACCTAATTTTAGACCAATACTATAATTTATCATTCAATTGTACCTTAAATAGGCTATTTTTTACACATTGCCCTGTTGAATTGCCTGCAATTAAATATTCCCTTTAAAACTTACTTTTCTTAGAAAATCTGAGAGATAAATTTAGATTATCTTTCTGTGTGTAATTGTCCTTCAATTCTTCCTTAAGTATGCTACTTTTCACAAATTATCTAATTGAGTTGTCTGAAATAGAATATTTCCCTTTTTCAAGTTCTTTTCCAAAATAATCTGAGAGATAACCCTAACTTATATTTCTGTGCAAGTTTTCCCCAATTTTCACTCAACATTTCTAACTGGAGATCGCTCTTTTCCATCCAGGGACACCTTGTGGATCGCAAACATGCTCCACTTGATACGTGACGAATACTCTAAATCTGTGAGGCACATCATTGTGATCAGCCGCCTCTTTCAGAAAGTTCTACCCAAAATCCTAAATCTTAAAACCACCTATAAATAGACCCCCATATCCAACAAATTCCAAGCCCCTATGGTCTCTCCTAAAGCCAAAGAAATGACTATGTCACTCTTTTATTTTATAATTTTGTTCAGAGGATACTTCCTCTAATACCAACTGCTCTGCTAATGTTGGTAGGCTTCACGACGATAATTGTTGCTTTATTTGTTACATCCATATCAAAAGTCATTGCTTGCTCTGATTTGTTCATAATTGTTCATATCTACACATTATTTCTAAAAGATATGATCATTCTCTACTAAATTTATCTCTCTCACCTCTCTCTCTCTTCCTATGCATCAGTCCCAAGTGCCAATGATGGATCTCCTCCGTGGGAGGTTCTGAGGCAATTGGGACCAAAATACACGTAAAAAACAAGGATCTTTAGTTCTACTATGGGAAAGCCGCAGACATATCTAGCCCCAAAAGGTCCAATGATGAGTATAATTATACCCATCTTGGAATACAATTTTACTCACTTTTTAGGGGGGGTGTTGTGTTTTTATTTCTTAGTTTTAGCATTATATTTACTTAAAGAATTATGTTCCCTTGTCTAGTCGTAGCCACTTTTTATATGATTTTTATGCAGAAAATAGCTAAATATACACTTCATTGCCAAGAAGGATGATCAAGCCCTCAATATTCCATGTATCATGGAAAGGAAATCCCCAGAAGCTATCTGATGTCCAATCATCCAGTCAGGCGATCGGCTGCGCCAGTCGCCCGACTCGAGCCGCTCTCTACACAAAGTCTCCCAGACTCTTTAGCTCTAATGCATGCCCTCAACATCTAGCCTACCCCAGGTCAACAAGCATTGGTTCACCTAGAGAGTTAGGTATGAGGTCCAGATTGAGAAGGCCATGCAAGTCATCCTGTGGACCGAGTATGGGTGTTGCAACTAGCTGCCCTCGACTATAAGTATAAAACATTAGGGTTTCAACAACAAGGGATACATCTATAAAAGAGAACCCTTGTTGTCCATTCTAAGGGTCTCTAATAAGACATTATAAGAAACATTTTCATATTACAAACCCTAGCGAGGAGCAAAGAGGCGGCGACCACAGTGGAGAGACTGGTCTTCCTACATCAGGTGTCATGCCCCTCCATCGTTCTATCCATCTACCTGTTGTTTTCTCCTGCATATGTGAGCATATATTTATGCTAGAGTATGGGGACTAACCCCAATATCCCTTATTTTATTCTATTCTATATCTTGACCCAACAATTCTATTTCTAAATAAAGTCTTGTTCTTCTTATCTCCTTGCCTTGCAAATTGATCCCTTGATTTGTATGTATGTTACAATCGTGGATGTGTTGGTTGCTAAAATCATGATTAGAACTTCATAATGATATTGTAATCCCCCTGATATGTCAGCAAGGGATGGTGAGGTGATAGGGATATGATCTTATAGCCTACCGAGATTGGTCGTCCATTATTTGGGAGTTCAATTGGATGAAGTAGTAACATGGATACCGAGACGGGTTGGTTCCGTAGGAGTTTGATCCATGCAATTATCTATATCCCATGAGTGTGTAGTAGCTAATCCTCTATTTAGTAAATTGTTATTTAAGGTTAATATTTCTATAATAATTATGTAGGCTTTAGCGAGTGAAACCCCAAGCCCTAGTCTTTTTGCTATCACTTAATTACTTCCTCAATCATTGTTTCTTATCAACAACAATTTAGTTTAATCAGCCAACCAATTTTCTCAGGGATAAATATTACTCCTAATAATTATGAATATATATATATAACTACTTAAAAATGTTGTCCTTTTGGTTCTATCCTTAAGTATACTACAATAAGTCTTTCTCTCATGCAGAGTGGGGTATTAGTGCACAATTTTCAGTTAAACCTAAGGGCTGATCCCTTAGGGTTTTATTGGTGCAAAGTTGGAACCCCATAAAAAAATGACGTCGTTGCCGGGGATAATGATAGTTATATATTTTTAGAAGTATAGGTGCAATTAGGGTTTTATTTTTATGCCTGATACTACTGAATATCCTCTAGAACTTTAATCATCAACATACGACCCATTTGTTCTCTTTCAGGTACTCCTAGAACATGTGAAGATCCAAAAGCCTTATTTCTGAATTGTTATATGATCCTAAAATTGAGAGAACTCTCAAAATACTTCACAAGGAGAAAGCCATGGTAGACACAATATTTTTGAAGGTATCTATTCAATAGCATATTGAACCAAGAATCACAACTCAATGAGAAGTACTTGTCGTAGAAGCCCACACGCAAGTGGAAGCTGAATTTAAGATGAGCTTAGCAGTTGCCCAAGCCATAGAATGCGCATAGGAATTGAGGGATTTTTCTATCCCAAAAGGTCCTGACTTGACTCATCTAGTCCAAGCTCTAGGAGATCCAATTGAGATCAGGGACCAATGGGTCAGTCTTTTCCAAAATTTTCCATTTGCTGGAAGGATTGGAGATGACTGTCATGAACACCTCCTCAAATTCATCAACCTTTGCTTGATGATGAAGCTAGCTGGTGCAACTGATGACGCCATGTGATTGCAACTCTTTAAATACTCCATGACTGACAAATCCAGAGCATGGTACATTGCTCTTCGAGGAGATCCAATCGTAACATGGGTATCTCTAGAAAGCCAATTTCTAGAGAAATGTTTTCTGCCCTTGATGACATATTTGACCAGAGGTCAAATTACAATGTTCAACCAGGTGCCTGAGGATTCCCTACATAAAACATTGGAATAATTCAATGAACTTCTATGCAAATTCCCATATCACATCATACCCAAAAATTAAGTCATCTAATTCTTCTAGCAGGGTGTCCATGACGAAACTAAGATTTTTTTTGAATCCTCATCTAATGGTAATTTTATGTGGTAGACTTTTGATTCTGCATTAAAGATTATTAACGTTTCTACTAAAAAATAGACTCATTGGGGAAGGTCCACGGGTAAAGGTGGTCAAAAAGTATCTATGATGGATGATGATTCATAACTCAAGTCCATAGCTGAATCATTAAAGGCTTTCTCTCTTAAGTAGGATAATCTTAAAAAATCCTTCAGTGTAGAGGAGAGGAAGAACTAGATGATGATGCCCCAAGTGCAAATTATTGCACCATCTTGTGAGTTCTGCCATGCAGTGGGCCACAACACAATTAATTGCCAACAATTGTATGCTTCATTCCACGAACACAAAGCTAAGCAATTGTATAATCACTCAAGTCGAAGACGTGAATTCTATCCATACTATTATAGGGCAACAGTGCTACAACCCGAATCAGGATCGTAACCTTCAGGGATTCAGGTATGGGAATCCAACAGGAGCTGAGAATATTGCTCAACAAGCCTGAATGTAGGCTATTCAAGCCTGAGAACCACCAAACTATACTGGCCCGTGCAATCAAGGAAATTATGGATTTAATTTCCCAAGAAAAAACTACCAACATCAGCATCATTATCAAAATCTAAATCAAGCCCTGCCGCTATAGATAGAACCAGAGACAACACAAGATCAGTGAAGATGCTCCAACAAATGATGTCAACATACTAGACTCAACTAGCTAATGCCATGGCCAATCAAAAAGCATTGGAGTCATAGATCGCTCAATTGGCCGATAGTCAATAGCCCCCAATAGGAATAATCAAGGTCAACCAGAAAAAAATCATAAACATCTGGAATAGTTGAATGTTGTGAGAATGTGGTCTAGGAATGTGTACTCTATACCCTAGAACCTCAATGTTGCACCAAATCCTCCTTATGAAGATGGAAATGGAGAAAAGACTCCTTTCGTGGCCCCGGGTCGCTCGATGGATCACCCGACAATTGTTCCAACAAAATACCAAATACATGACCCCTCTATGAATCCAGCTCATCCAAACATTAATGAGAACTCCCCCATTGTGATGCCAGTAGTCAACCTTGGACCATTAATAGAACCAGGCATGCCCACGTATAAACATCATGTACCTTACCTAGGTCATCTCAAGTAGACTAAGATGGCCAATAGATTCATGAAATTTAAAAACATTATGAAGCAGCTTCATGTTGACATTCCATTCCTCGACACATTAGCTGAAATTCCAACCCACTGCGAATATCTTAAGATCCTTTTATCTAAGAAGTACATGATCGAGGAATGGGAAAATTGTGAGACTAGAATAGACAACCTCCAATATAGTCTAGAACCAGATGCCACATAAGCAAAAAGATGGCAGCTTTTTTGGGATATATTGTTACCTCAGAGATGACATCTGCCACAATGGACTTGCTGATCTAGGAGCAAGAATATCAATTATGACATATAATTTGTGCCAACTCCTAGGAGTCTCCAATCTTTTGGCAATGGATATGACTATCCAACAAGATGATGCATCTATAACAAAGCCCCAGGGGATAATTGAAGAATCCATAGTAAAGCTCAGAAATGACACTTATGTCCCATGTGATTTTGTGGTAATGCATATCAAAGAAGATCTTTGTTTTCCACTCATTTTAGAGAAACCATTCTTGTCCATGGAGAGAGCTTAGTAGATGTCAAAGTTGGTAAGCCTCATCCTTTGACTAGGAAAGAAGAGTGTCAAGTATTGAGTTCTTGAATATTTAAAGAAGGTACATAACCTAAACCAGGAAATAATCAGATCATCAAAACTCCCTAAAGGTAACAAGGATCATCCTCAACACAAGGTACACACCCTAACAAGCCATGATCTAGGACTGAAGAATCTAGAAGAAAATAGTTTGCAAACCCTACTAGGAACCTCACATGAGTTCTACAATATCATTAGTCGAGTATGTGAACTGGGATGCTTACTGGGAGGAAACCCATTAATCTTTTAGTTTCTCATTTGATTTTTGCTTTATTTTCCCCTATTTCAATTTAATCTTCAAAGATACCCTTTTCTAAATCTTTGTAGTTTTCTCTTCCTAACAATATAGGAAGAACTTAAAAGGAGAGTAAATCAACATTACGTCGAGCCAAACGATGTTAAAAACAAGGCTCTTTTGGAAGGCAACCTAAATTCACTAGCATACTCTCCTTCCTATTTTACTTCCATTCTTCTTAAAAAAAGTTACTTAGCCCTAACACAAATGACTTCTTCATCTCATGAGTCACCTGAATCATTAGAAAATGATTGTTTAAACAGAGGCTAGGTCTTTGTAACTACACCAGTAGGACCCACTAGTTCACGACACTTCTTGATATATAGAGAACTGCTACAATTGTTGGGTGATTGAAGAACTCCCCTCATCACCTAGACACCCTTGAACCATGATACCTGATGAAAAGTCAAGCAATAAGAATAAGCAAATAAAAATGGGTTAGCAATTAGGATTGAACCAATAGAGTAAAAAGATCACTTTTTGATGCCATCCGCAGTCACAACATTGCATTCTACAATCCACATCCCAACATGCACCTCAGACCGTTCGACTCCTTCCCGTTGTGGGTCTTTTGAAGATGAAGTTGTAAAACTCTATAAAATGTCACAAAAGGCCCAGACAAGTCCCTTTGTAACAAGGCGATCAATGCATTTGACAACAACATCCCAAATGACCACCAAAGATAGAATTGCTCCTTTTCTAGGGAAATATAATGTGTTCTTGACTGAAGAACATCATTGCCACTATGACATCATCCATAAGGTCGAAGTAACTTTCCATGGCGGGCATGTAGTGTCATCTTAATGACACTGGGATCCAAGGAACACTCAACAACATCCTTCGTCAAAACAAGATTTACTCCTTCATGTGCCATACCCACCCAATATTCCCTACGTTAACACTAGATTTCCTGGCTTCTTTTCAGAAATAGAGCAACAAGAATAAGAAGCTTAGCTACACATTTCAACTCTTTGTTGAAAGCCATACTCTTAGCTCCCATCATCTTATCTCTATCTTCTTTCAAGTAAACGAGGATGAATGAATTTCCCATAGTGATGATCATGATTATCATAATCATCAACTAAATTACAAGGCAGATTCTTTCTAGGAAGAAATCACGGGAAAATCCTATTCTAAACCAGTAAAAATAAAAGCATGCATGATACATAGCCCAGTGTTCATATATCTACCCTGAATTCTTTCTTTCACTGTCTTATGCAGGAACTCCACTAATGGTGTCATGACAACAACTAACCTTTATGCCCTATGGTGCATTCTTCATCACCACCCGTTTAATTGGGGGGCACTTTTATTGAGCACCTCGGGCTACAAATCTCCCAGAAAGTTCCAACCAAAGGGGACCCAACATCTAAATTGATATCTCCTATCTTATTGTAGGGAAAGTTCTACGGCCAGGCCCCAGATAAGACATTGATGATGTCATCTTCCACAATTCATTAGCTCAGCTGACTCTACCCATCCATACAAAATTTGCTTCAACTAACTTAGCCTGCAAGCTCGAAGATCTCTTGACACAAATCTGGTGTTTCTATCAGGCCGACCAAGAACCTATCTCACTTAAAAAAATCATTAGGACAAGCCAACCAAGAGTATTGATGACAAGGGTCCATGACCTAAATCCATAGGTACTAAGTGCAGCCATGACGATTCTGATAAGGAATACAACCCCTTTACGCTGAAACTTTTACTAGATCAGGTGGTAAAGTCGCAACACTACATTGAGAGAGAATTGCAGTAACATGCCCACCAATTAAATTATATTTACCTTATTTTGTTCTCTCATGAACAATAGAAGCCCGTTCGTGGAGATTACTCAGCCCAATCGACACACTTCCATGAAGCATGCGCTAAACATTAGTTCTTGGATCCATAATCAACATATTGGGGACAGGACAAAATGAGAACTTGTTCAGACCCTAATAATTCTTCCTCTCCATCCTGACTTAGCTTTACTAAGGATGAACAAAGGTTTATGTTCGGGGTGGGGGTGGATGGTAAGATTCACATCCACTCAATTATCTTCTTTTATCAGTGTTGTTTTCTTTTTCCCTTATTTATTTTACTTTCATCTTTATAGTTGTCCTATTTTGTGTGAGTTGTGGCCTTTATCTAGTTGACCATTTATTTGTATGTAAAACGAGAAATATACAAATTGAAAAATCCCCTTTTCTTAAGCTAACCCATGCAAAAAGAAATTCTAAGGAACATACATGTCTTGAACATATCTGAGCCTAAAGGACCCGAATTGAGCATTCTTTACCCTTAGAAATGATGATAAACAAAAAGAATCAAAAAGGTCAAGCCACACGTGACCTCAATATGGCTTGCAAAAAAAAACAGTAAATGTTTCTCTACCTTGCATTAACTGAAATAACTGATATAATATGATGATTTGCTTCCAATGGAACAATAAAATGATGAAGCACAAGTCCACCTTTTGTTTCCACCCTTTTTCCATCATTTCATAATCGCTTCGCCATCCACAAAGAAAACAAATATATCCATTGTATGCCAAACCCTAAGTCCGGGGTGGAATCCCCTTCAAGAAATATTTCCTCTTCATTTTTCTTCTACAAGGATGACATAAGTTAAATAAAGTGGCCAATGAGCCCAAAGAAAACATGTGGTCAATGCGACTACAACTAGTCTCGAGTCAAATAGAGGAGATATCATAAAATAAACATTTTCCAATATGTTCTCTAGTCGAATAGAGGAGAGACCAGGAAAATATGTTTTTTCCATGCCTTATCCCCCCATTCCAAATTTTATACATAGAGGACTTTTCAAAACTCTCCCCTACAGAAAATAGCCAATCATCCCTGACTTGTTCTCCCTTCTACCTTGCGTAGACAAATTAAGAGTATTGTAGAGATGAAATAAGTTCTTTGAAGGTTCTGAAGTTTAGCAACTAGAGAAACAAACCCCAATCGAGGGACATCCAAGTGTGACTATGTGAGCTCAATGGACTGGGCCTCTTGATCGTGTTTGGTGAAAGGGGGCCATAAAGTATTCTCAGTTGGGAGAGGAATCCTAGATCTTAGTGTCCATTTTTTGGTCCCCTTTCTATTTTTCTTTACTCAGGAGGAGCGAAGGTTTAAGTTTGGGGTATTTTGATGAGTATATTTGTAACCATCTTTTCATATGATTTTACTTGCTTTTTAGTGATTGTTGAGTTTTTATTCCGAAGTTTTAGCCTTAGATTTACTTAAATGAAATTATCTTTGTTTTCTAGACTTTAGTGCATTTTATATGCTTTTTATGCAGAAAACAGTCAAATATACACTCCACTGCCTAGATAGGACGATCAAGCCCTCAAAATGCAATCTAGTCAAGCGATCGGCCCCACTAGTCACCCAACTCGAGCTGGTCTCTACCTGAAGTCTCCTTGACTCTTTAGTTCTGACGCACACTCTCAGTATGCAACCTACCCTTGTTCAACCTGCACCAGTCATCCTAGATAGCCGGATACGAGGTCCAAATTGAGAAACCCATGTGATTCACCTGGTGGACCAAAAACTGGCCATGCAACTAGCTACTTTTGACCACAAGTATCAAACATTTGGGTTTTCAAAGCGTGGAAGTCATCTATAAATGGGAACCCTTGTAATCCATTCTAAGGGTCTCAAATAGGGAATTTGAAGCCACATTTTCACAACATAAACCCTAGAGAGGATCAAATAGGAGGCGTCCACAATGGAGAAATTGGTCTTCCTGCACCAGGTGTCATGGCCCCCTCCATCGTTCTATCCATCTACTCGATATTGCCTCTTGAAATGAGCGAGTAGACACTTGTGTTGGGGTTACTAGCCAAAATAGCCCGTATTTTATTCTAGCCTATATCTAGACTCAAAAATCCCATTGCTAAATCAAGTATTGTTCTTCTTATCTTCTTACCTTGTGAATTAATCACTTACTCTACATGTATATTACAATCACAGATGTGCAAGTTGGTGTTATTGTGATTAGAACTTTAGAACAATCTTGTAATCCACCTGATATGTCAATGAGGGATGGTTAGGTTATTAAAGTATGATATGCTAACATGCCAAGACTCATCGATCGTTGTTAGGGAGTCTAATCGAATGAACTAGGAACTTGTGTGCCAAGACTGGTTGGTTCTGAGGGATTTTGATCCATGCAATGACTAATATCTCTTGTGGGTGCAATAACTAAGCCTCTATTTAGTAAATTGTTATTTAAAGCTAATCTTGCTTGAATAATTACATAGGCTTTGGTGAGGGATACTCCATGAACTAGTCATTTTATTATCATACATTATTACCTCAGTCGTTAATGCTTATCGACCAACAAATTAGTTTAATAATTCAACCAAATTTCTTAGGGATAAATATTACTCCTAATACTTATGAATATATAAAACTACTTAAAAAGGTTTTCCTTTGGGTTTGATCCTTAAGTATACTACAATAAGTCTTTTGCTCATGTGGAATGGGGTATTACTACACAACTTTCAGTAAAACCTAAGGGTTAATCCCTTAGGGTTCTTATTGGTGCAATGTTGGAGCCCCACCATCTGCCATCAACAAAAACAATGTTTTTTTTTATTTTTACCAACATTTTCTTAAACAACAACCTCGAGAACCACTATTTTTATCTGAGATGACTAAAAAGGTTGCAATATTGCTATCAAGAAGGATGGCAGTGCTAATCATTTCCCACTCATAAAATGTTCACCAAATTTGATCTCTGAATTAATGCATACCTTTGTTATCTGCCCAACGGTGGATCGAAGATATGATTTTTATGTATTTTTCACAAAAACTCTTATCTTTGTTTTTACAAGTTTTACACATACAATTGCTTGGGGACTCTGAGAATTACCCATTTATCATTTTCTCCTTGTTTTTTGGTTGTTGCCACAACCATAGGATCCATTGGACTTTTTAGGATGGGCATAAAAAATTGGAAACTCAATTAGGAAGTTGTCAGACGAGCCAAGTTGCATTTTTCTTTTCTTAATCTCATGGTTTTCCATTTTACATGCCTAAGATATGCATGTAAAATGCAAGTGTATGTTTTGACTATTATAGGACTATGAGGCCTGAATGTCAAACTTAGGAAAACATACTCCAAAGACTACTATTAACTATAACTCGTTATAACTAAATGAAAAAAATTAAAAACTAAATTAAATGGATTGTGATCACGGATTGGCGAATTTCTTAGGAGTACCATTTCACAATGGTGTACATTCATTTAACTCCATTTCATTAATAATCATTTATCCTTAACCCTAGACTAAGGGACCTATAGTAAGTATTAATACTTCTATAGCATAATACAATACCTATACTAAAACAAATCCCACTTTCATAGTGATTTTAGAATTAGATAGGCTCATTAGTGACATCTCAAGGTTATTCGCTTCAGAGTCGTAAGCCCTCACCCGAGCTATGGTATAGGTTGTGTAAATATATAACTTATACAACCCTTAATCCCTCTCCCAAATTAATTAACAATCTAAGAAGTTGAATGTGGTGATCAAGCACATGTAATTCACTAAGGAATCATGAAATTGCATCTAGAATCAAGGAATACATATATGTTAACATCACAGTCAAATGCATTGCAACACCGGGCTAACTCCCAGGTCCAAATGAAGAAGGGGATTAGCCCTGCATGATTTATATCATCAAATACTACAAGGAAGAGAGAGAGAGACAAAGAGCTAAACATTAGGAAAACTAATGAAAACTATGGAGAAATCGGTCTAGATGATCCCCTCTGGTGAGCACCACAATCTACAGTGTTCTGTCTACAAATCCTCATTTTAGAGATACCCAATCCATCTAGTATGTCAATGTCTCCTTTGTCTCCTCCTCTCTTGGGTCTGTGCTTAGTTGCATTGTGATAGAACATGATTTCTAGGTCTGGCCGAACTCCCATTAGGTCATAATTGGGAGTTAGACCATCATTATGTCCTAGTTGTCAGATCTAGATTGATCTTCGATCTATAGTGATCATGCAAAGTCGATACCACTGACTAGATGTCTGTGGCACTGAGTTATCAACTGACTCGAATGTCTCACTGAGTGTTGGTACTTTTGACAGGTTGGTCAGTATCACTAAGTTGCCATTATGTGAGTTCTAACTTCTCTAATTATGAATGTTGGTACTACTAAGTAAGGTGTTAGTCACATCGAGTTGATAAGCCTTAGTTATTTATGCTCTCTCGACCATAATTCAGTTGCACTGACTTAACATCTCAGTGGCATCAAACCATGTTTCGGTAGAACCAAGATTTCTTTAAATTTCTTTTTAGATTTTCACCTCGATCCGGTAATGTAAACTTTAATGTAGGTAGCACCGAGTTGCCTTGTAAGGCTCAAATTGCCTAAATCGAGAAAAAACCAACATAAGCTCAAATAAAATATGATAAATTGACATACTTCTGTGAAAATACTTATTATTTGATTCAATAATGTTCCACAAGCTAATAATGATTAATAATGCACTTATAATGTCAAAATGAGAAATAATTCATAAAATATATGAAAAAATAGGCTGTGAAATGAGAATAAAACTCAATGCATCAAAATCCCCTACGCTTAAATGTTTCTTTCCCTCGAGAAACACTACCTTTGGATCTATTTGAGATAAATCAACACATGGATAAACAATGTGAACTTCATTTCTCAAATACCCCCACCTGACGGTCCTCAACCGACCCTTACAATGACTGAACAAATAACTATTCTATAATGACCCAAAATGTTCATTAAAGATGTCCACCCTTAGATCAAGGAAACTCTATTAATAGAGAAGTAAACATCATAGTCAATAGGTAATCCACTTGATGCACCACGTGATCCCCTATCTACATTGCTCTTGTCTACCTACCAAACTAGTTGGAAGAAGTTCCCTATATAAAAGTGAATGAGGGGATCAATCATATGTGTCCTATGATAAAGTGAAATTGGTGGAATGAAGTAGGTGTCCTTGAAAAAGAATTAGAAGTAACATCCAAATCATTTATGCAAAAACAAAATATGATGAACCTATAACATGAAGGAAATGAGAAATGCATGAATCTGAATGCCTAATATTGTGGTGAAAAATGCACTAAAATACTTGTTTAGTTGATGATAATGGTACAAAAATGCATACACGTAGCTATTTTAACTTCTCCTTGAAGAAAAATTCAATCTGAAGTTCAAGGCATCCTTTTCTCCCTCTTTATTTGATACTTTTTTTCTACCATCTTATTTTAGCATAGATTGATGAGTTATGCTTGGGATTTTCTTCCATATTTTTTATTGAGAGGGTTATGGATGTGTATCCTTTCACTTTATATTTCCAGAGAAAGCTATTTAGACACATGATGAAAGAACGAAGTTAAAAAAAAATAATGCAAACTATATGAAATTTGTTATGCAACTAATTCTTATGCACATCTTTATACTTTTTTCCTTTTCTTCTTCTACTAATGCAATAACAAGACTATCTATCATGCCACCTATTATGCTATGCAATGCAGTCAAGATGAAACAACTTAGGTTACCTGATCATCTTAAGGCGATGAATGAAATGTCATGAAAAGCGGATGGAATCACATGATTAAGAGACAATGCTTCCCTCAACTATGATATGTCCCTCTCCAATCAACCTGTGTACAAGGTAACCTTTTAGTTTCTTTCTAAAAATCCCATTTATGGTCACTTTACTTGTTTGGCCAGTTTGGGATTGAACCCCGTCGTCATCCACAAATCTTAGAAGAATTAAGATTTTTATTCACATTTGGTGTCCTCAAGCTGACTACCCCTACATCTCCTCTAGTTGGTATTTCCTTAGGCTTTGCAAATTCATCTTGACAATATATGATCCTTTAAAATTTTAAATCTCATTGCAAAGGCACAAAACACATTTCTCTTTGACGATAGGAAAAATCATGACAATTAAGCTCCACTATCATACTAGATAATTGTGGATCCTATACTTGTAAAAATAAAACAACTAATAGAAAATAAAAGATAAAAAGATGAATTTTTTCCAACACCACTAAGGTTGAACTTTAGTATGTCCTCATAGTAAAAATTCAAACAAAGAGGTGGAACGGGGGTACCATGTGCTTAGAACAATGGTGGTAGCTGAAAAATTCCCGATTGTATTTTGGAATCAAGGGGGAAGGTATCAGTGAACATGAGTGGGTCTACTGGAATAGGAAGTGGCTGAGGGTAGCTAGAAAAATTGCCCTGGCTCCAATAAATTGTCATAGAGCAGTTTCCAGTAGTGCTCAATGCAATGCATGTGTGTGTGGATGTTCTCCTGGTTTGCTAGGAGAGGGAGCTCATTGTTGTAGATCACCTTGCCACTACATATAAAAAGAAGCTCTTAGACCCCGTGTATTTATCCCAGATTGACTGAATATTGATGTTGTACCTATTGTATAGATTGCTACATTTCATACAACCCTCCATAGAGAAAGAATCTCGATGTTGTGGAGGTGGTGGAGTTCTGAATATGGATGTTGCATATTTGTAGGAACCCTATGTCAATGTTGCCTCTATGTGAAAGGTGTGGCGTCCTCCTCCTTTTCATTCTTACCCACTTATCATTCTTCTTCTTCTGACTTGGACTCCTCCTCTTCATCCTCCCCCTCTGGGACCAGTACTACATCGTCTGTTCTCCATATGAGGAACCACACTCCTTAGAGGTGGAAGATGGGATTTGAGAGATCCATTTCCTTCATCAGGTCGTCAATAGTGCAACAAGTATACAAGTTCCCTTTATACTTGGAGACAAGATGAGTCTACTTGAAATGCTTGAAGTCGAGCGTCAAGGATGTCTTGATGGTGGCAACCTTGGAGAGGTCTTGGTGGAGGTGGAGAGATAAAGGAGTTAGTAATCCCCAAAGTGAAAGAGGCTTCCTTTGAGATTTCCTTTTCACCGCTAGCATGTGTTGCAAAAAGAACGAGCCGAGGTAGATGTTCTCTTTCCCCCAATGTGAGAAACACCCATAGAACATACAAGTCCACCTTTTATGGATTCCCTTATCCGTGCGTGGACCTGGGAAATATCATATTCATCAAGTAGCAGTGTAGAATCTATAAGAATGGATGATCTCTGTCCATCATCAAGATGTGGTGCCGGTTGATAGTGAAATCCTCTGTTTGGGCTGTCATATGCCTCCAAGCTATGTCATAGTCGAAGTCACTGGGGGTTAAGCATACTCCACCTACTAGCCATTTGTAGATTATGTTGAATTCTACCAGCGTGAGGTGGTGGGTGGCATTCTGGAGTATGAACTTGATTTTTCCTTCTTCCCAACCTTCTTGTGCTTGAGGATGCAACATACCTCCAGCGATGTAAGAAACTTGCATACAATCTCCTAGTAGGTGGGACAATCACCAAATTATGGGTGATCACCAACCATCCCTTGCCCATAGCAGACTTGGTGAAGGCACTCAGTGAATTCGATGACATTGAGGAAGGCACTATCACATACCACATGGGTATAATCTCCCTCTTAATTATGACAGTGAAAAACTTCCTCTGTCTTCATCTTCAAAATCCATCCTAGATGGCTTCAGTACCATCTGCTCAATGCTCCTACTGAAGATGCTTGTCTTCATGAAGTCATTGATGTCAGATAGAGAAATGAGATTGAGAAAGAGAGATTGATGAAGACTCTAGGATGTCAGGATCTCTAGATGCCTTCTAGAGTGAAATGGAATGCTTTGGGTGGGGATGGATATCCCCCATTGCATCCCTAATATAGGGGTCGAACCTCCCTGTCGTGGTGAGTTGGTGTCGTCGACCTGTGGTATCCATGGTACCAACTTTTCTCTCTATCTGTGGTCTTGTTGATATGATCCATTAATATTGATGGCCTAGAGCCGTTGATGTACTGACCCATGGATCAGTCTATGTCAGTGGTACCAAAAAGAGTTGATGATACTAACTTTTGAAATGTTGGGTTGGATCGATGCACCGACCATAGGATGCAAATGAACTCGACCATTGATGTTGGTCCCACAAATTCTGTTCTTCAAGAGCCAGTTCCACTAATAGGATGTCAGTGGTACCAAGTTGATTGTCGTAGGTTACTATGACTTTGTTTTAGTGCCACCGACCATGCAATTGGTGGTATCGAGTGGAATTTAGCTCGCTACTAGATCATTGTGTCATTGCCACCTACTTTGCAGTTGGTGGTACCAAGTTGTGTCATTTTTCTTCATGCTCCTTTGGTGTGATCAAATGTCCTCTTGGGGATCGATCCTAAAGCATTGCTTTCTCTTGTAGACATCATTTCCCTTGAAGAAAGTCGTTAGTGATATTGAATTTATGCAAATTTTTATTTTTCTTTGTGTGTCAAGTAGTCAGTGCAACTGACCTACCTATCAGTGGTACCAAACTTTTGATGTCGTCCTTATTGATTTGTACACCTCTTTCGGTGCCACTCACTGGTTTGTTAGTGGTATGGACTTCTCTTCTACATGCAAACCAAACAAGAATCACTAAGATACCTTTATTACATCTAAAAACTAATCAAAATGCAAATACAAAGGTTACTCCTAAATAGGTTTAGATGAAAAATAAATAACAAAAAATTAAACTATGGGTTGATTCTCAAAAGCTCCCTTGTTTTACCTCCTAGGCGTGATGGTGTTGGAATGCTCAAATGCTAAAGGAAACTCAATGGGCTTCATCTCTTCCTCTTCATGGTTTATCTATCCCACACAATAATGTTTGAGGCTCTATCCATTTTGTAAAAGGATTTAATAGTTACACCATCACTGACTTTAACTGCTCGATGAGGAAAATCCTTGATGACCACATAAGGTCCACTCCACTAGGACCTCAACTTCTCAAGATACAATTTAATCCTAGAATTAAATAGTAAAACATGTTGGCTTGGTAGAAACACCCTATGGAGAATGTGACTATCATGCATTCCCTTAGTCCTATGCTTGCAGATTCTAGAGCTCTCATAGGCATCTAGTCTAATCTCATCTAATGCATTTAGATGTAGTCCCTACTTAAGGTAAAATATAGGGACATTACATAATTCCATCCCTCACTGTATATATGGCTAATTCCAAGATTTAAAAACACCAACTCCATAATGTGTAGCCAATAATTATTCTAGACATATAATCTTGTTTATGATTTGGCATTTATGGCCTGATAGGTGTATAAAATACTTTTAGTCTGAGAAGGACAAATTATGAATTTCAATCCTAGATATAGGGTTAGTCACGAATATCATGTATGTGCAATTTTGTATTTGTTTGGGCAATTATTTGAGTATAATTTCTAATATCATATAATAAGTCATCTTGTTGAACATTGATCCTCATTTATATTAATATTTTCTAGTTTTCTTAATTGATGTCATCTAAAGTTCCATGGATATTGAGTTATTCTCTTATTATAGGAATTTTGATATGTCTTTGAAATGATTTATATGATTAATGATTGGTATGATGTGTGCTCACTCAATTATGCATGATAAATGTTTTGACTAAAATATCTAAAGTAGTCATGATTATGTATAACCATACCTTTATAGGGTGTGCATATTCTTCCCTTCATGCATGTTTCCACGCATATTTAGTAGACCAAGATCCTGTGGTATTTTTTAGTGTCACAATGATAATATGGTGTTATGGCCCTATTTTAGGTATATTTAGTCTACACTTTTTATCCATGTGAAGTTTTTGTTATTGTGGTATCGTTAATTTTTATTAGGGCAAGAATGTTTGTTCCAAGTATATTTTAAAGTACAAGCATAGGTCTTACGACTATTTATTCTGGAACATACTAATATGTTAATGGCACCCTCTTTCCTTGGGAATACCCCTTGTACTTGTAATCCATAAAAATATCACAATGTTATTTATGTGTATATACTTAGATGTGTTCTAGTGCATACCTTTGATTTCCTTTTGATGCGTGTTCTCCCCCAAACCACTCAAGTGTAGGAGTGTTAGATGACAAAGACTCGGGATGATCTCTTGGAGGATGGGATATCCTGGAATGGTTGTGTTGTACTCTACACCTAGGATTATTTATTTATAGATTATCATATTTCCTTTTGTTGTATCACCTTTTATGACGAGGGACAAATGCAAATCAACTATGATGTAAAATTTTATTAATTATGTTTCCACTGTGTATTAATCTTTTGGCTTTATGTTATATACCATTTTAGAAATAAAATTAAATAGATCCTTTCTTGCGTATATTGTAGTATGTTTGGATGTGGATGGCTTATTCCTCAAATAAGTAGTGGATCCCCCCTCAAGTCCTACTCCTTACATATGTGGTTATTTCTCAAGACATGTTCCAAAGTGCTTAAATTGGAAATCTTGTTAGGGTGTTTGTACCTTCCATTCTTATCTTGTTCCATATTTGGTTCAAATATTTGGTGATACTTCATAAGAGAAAGCTACATATAAATGCTTTAGATGTACTTCTTTTAAGAAGGCAATGTCCAAAGTTGGTGGAATAGATTTTGATTATCTTCATAAAGGGTTATTATTTGTTTACTTATAAATAATTGAGAGTTATCCTTGATCTATAAAAGGACATTTGACTTCATCCAAAGAGGACATATATAACATAAATTTTATTGATACAAAAAATCTAATAAACTATAGTTCTAGGGTCTCTAAGGGATGCGTAATTCAGATTTGTGGACAAGGAGGTGGATAGGGCGTCTGAGGTGTCACCGAAGTGGGACAAGGAGCACCTGACTAAGGATTGCAAGTTGTTCAATAAGGACGAGGATGCATTCATCTATGTCTGGGACCTAAACGGCATGCTTGCGAAGCTCGGGTTTCACATTGAGTGCATTGAGATTGGGAAGGTGAAGGACATATATGCTCCTTTAAATTTAAGGATGGGATGATGAATTTAGGGGAGTCAAGAACAAGATGTGGCCAGTCTCTCTATAGGGCATTGTCTGCATGTAACACTATAACATGATGCACTCATCACGAACACCCTCACCCTCCCTTGTTGTTTTTGGAACATGTCTATTGTTCTTATTCTTCTTCTTCTTGTATTATATTTCTTCTAAAAAAAGAATAAACTATAGGTCTACAAATCCTAGTTGGAAAGAAATAGGTACTGGAGCCATGACACTTCAAGCTAGAACCGTTGTAAACATCTTTGTCCTTTGAGTTGCTTTATTTTCCAATTATTGGTTTACTTTTTGTTGCATTATTCTTTAAGGAAGTTACAAAAAACTCTCTCATGTTGGGAATTGTGAAAATTTATTTACTATCCCTAGTCACCCCCTCTAGATATTTCAATTAGTACTACAAATCTGAAATAATCTATAAAGATTCTTGAGTTATGTGGGAAAGTTTATTCAGACAAGTCAGAGTTGAAGGAGCACACGTCTACCACAAAATTGTCAATGATAGAATCAACTATTGGTAGTATTCCATGAGAGCCAGTTATATAATGATTGTAATATCATACTTTGTAATTGATTTTAATTTCAAAAAAGGCAATTCCAAGTTATTATGTTTACTTCAATATGAGATGATGATAAATATAAAATGTCCTAAGAATGCTTTGAGTCAATGACATATGGTTTGGGATGAGGACATGAACATGAGATCATATCTATACTTTAAATAATCAGTCTTGTTAAGTCCCTAGTTGGTTATTATTGTGGATATTATAGGACAACTAGAACACATAAGACTATTATGTATGATGAGTGATGACTATGTCTCTTAGTCATTATATTGGATATAAACTAAAAAACATAGGTACTCATTAGATAAGAAGTTGTACTGGACAAATCCACTTTGAGTATGATACATTGAAACCATGAATAGCAGTTAGAATCATATTCATATGTGATAGTGGGTGATTGAAATTTGAGATCCAAAGTCACTACAGTATTACATGTCATTTGGTTTACTCTAAAATTTCCCAATGTGACCTTGAATAAGGGTTTCCATTTAGGTAGTGCATGCATGTACTATATAACATGAGGATTATTATGAGTTATGCAGATGTCATTTGTCCTTTCTATTAGAGTGATACCCCTTGCCAATTAATGAGTGAGACTATATATGCATTATAATGCTCATGTGAGTCAACATGTGATGCATTTTAATACATATGTCAAATACTTTACTCTACATCAAGAAGGAAAGATTTAACTTAAAAAGGATGGTGTTTCCATGCCTTGTATTCAATCTACATATTAGACACAAAGGGATTATACAATCACAGTAACACTGGTAAATATACAAAATTTAAGTTGTTCTCCAACATTTTCAATTACTTGGGTGATGATGATGTTTTGATAGTTATTAATCATTGTTTGCAATGTCATAATATGATTATAGACATCACTTCCAGCATAATTTAGATCATATAGGGCTACACATAATAATATGCATAAGTAAGAGGAGTATAGCCAATGACATATGATTAATTAGTTTCTAAAAGGTTTAAGTAATAAAATAACCCATTGATGGACCACTAACCCTAATGACCCGATTTGGTTTGGTTTCAATGGCCCGACTAGACTACTCGTGGATGGATTGTGGAAAAGGGTTACTATCTTTTCATTTTCGAGGGTTTATTAGAAGCATTACTTCTGTGTCTTTCCAATATATAAGAGCATGAAGGCTAGGGTTTTGTGGCAATTCCTAAGACACTTGTGTGATAGTTGTTCTAAGACAAAAGGAGGCACCTTTCAAAGGCAGCTGACCAATCATCATTGATGTTAAGGAATGAAGTGGAGAGGAGAGGCTCTAGCAAATTACCAACAGAAAAGAAAATCCTTGCACATTGCTCTTGAAGCACGCATTGGAGTTTTCTATCATTTACATGGAACATATAGAAATGAAGACACATCCGTGGCTACTTTGGGATATTGTCTTTGACATCATGTTCCATCTCTTTTATTGTAAGCCCCATCACCTGATCTACTTCCTAGCAAATATATAATCTGAGAGTCCTTCCTTCATGTTATATCATGGTTGATGAAATCCATGAATACATACATGGAGAAACAAACATATCATTATTTAGTGCTTCCATTGTGCCTACCACTATCTCCTTAGGGATTCTACAGTGGTATCATAGCCACATCATCTATAATTTACCAAGATTTACAATTGATATGATTGGATTTGTTTTATATCATTTCGTGTTGTTACATGTGACGTGAAGGATTAACTATTAATGTGAACAATTAATTGGTAATGTGAATATCCCATAAATTCCACATGAGTTGTAGCATGGATTATTGATATGAAAACTAAGAAAAACATGATTTTCCTAGTGAACAAAGGTAAAAACTCTACACACTGTTTCCTAGATGACAAAAATATTTTAGGGGGATTTTTAGCCAAAGCCCCCTACTTTGTGTGCATGATACACATGTTTATGAAAGCCTTTTTGGTTGAAAAGTATTTTACTTGCATTTTGAGCCTCAACCTCTTTAATCTGTATGTAAAAGTTTCTATTCCTTCTTTTTCCTTTCTTATGTAATGTGAGGTTTTTACATATCATGTAATACAGAGAACAATATAATTAGTCTTAGAGGTCCTGGCATGATGACGCGATCATGAAGATCCAAGGAGCATGCATGGTCTTTTTTTCATTGTGCAACACAAATGGGGGTTCACAAGTTGATGATACATATGATTTGATAGACCTTAGGTTGAAAGTAATCCTTTGTGGCTCCATAGGATTACAATATTATGTCCATAACGGATGTTTTATGATTGTGGATTGGTGATATAATGTGTATTTGATACATATTATAAGTATGTTGTGCATGTATATGTATATGTATATATATAACTGCTCAAATGGAATATTAAGTCTAAGATGCTTCCAAACATGAAATATAGATGAAAATCTTGATTGAGAAAGTGTGGGCATGCCAAAACTTGGTGCACAATCAATTTCATGGAAGTGTGTGAATAGATATGTGGGTCTGTAAAAGAAGGCTGCATATTCTATTACATAGCCGTTGGGTCAGACTTAACTAGGTGATCTTAATTGGATTACGAATATGTTAGCATATATATGGTTATGGAAAACGGTTGTTCATCCTTCTATCAATAAGTTGCATTAAATGCAATTTTGCCTACCTAAAAAATAAAGACGTGGGAAATGAGTCAAAGACGACTCATGACTTGGTAAAATATAGTTTTTTTCTCACTAGTAGAATGTAGACTACAAATTTTTTGAATTTATGGTCAAAGATAATCATTTGAAATGAAATAGTGGGAGATATATCTTAAAGTCCTCTTAATATCAATAAAATATTTCCAATTGAAGTATTAACTTTGCAAATACTTTTAGAAAATCAAATGGTAAACACAACCACAACCCTGTTTCACTGTGATTGGTCCTTCAGAAAGAAAAATGAACGAGAGTAACTTTAATGAATAGTCTAAGACACTGAAGTTTTCCTCACACATGAGTGTAAGCTATATGTCCTCAATACATCATACCAAATGAAACAACATTGATTGCACCTAGGCAGAAAGAGATTCTTATAAGAAACATTTACATGATTGCATAAACATCAAGTGCCCCATGTTGAGCTCCATGAATCATGAGCTTTGAAAGAAAAATGAGAATATTGATGATATGGATATGATAACGTAGCTTAAGAGCATGTACTGAGAACAACCAAGGAATGATAAATATGATGTCTCCAAGAAATTATTTAAGAGTAAGATGGTAGAAGGCGATCTAGTTGAACCCATTCTACTCAAATTAGTTGGGTGTGTTGAAAGTCTATCTAGATTGGGATTCCTTTTAGGCCAAGAGTCGGCCACATGTGTAATTATCAAATCATTTCCATAATCATATACAAAATGTTTCATGAACTACAACATGAGAAATTTTGTTAAGCCATTAAAAAAGATACTTGACCTGATGAGAACAACTGAGGAGAAAATGAAAGACAAACCCAAATTCATGTTGATGGTCAACATAGGAAAAGGAAAGTCTGCGGGAAAAGTCAAATACAAGAAAGGTTCAAAGTCTATCCAAAAGTATTATGCACTTAAGGCACTTAAGGAAAAAGGAGGAGTGGGTAAGGGAGGTAATTTTCACCATTGTCACTGGGCTAGACATTAGAAGAGAAATTGCTCTCCCTACCTAGAGGAACTAAAAAAAGAAGAAGTAGATGATAGATGTCTCAATTTCATGTCTATATGTTATAGAGATAACATATATTAGATTCCTAGTGTGGATCTCACATATGCTCTAATATGCATGATCTAAAAAGAAGTAGACACTTGAAGAAAGGGGAGGTGGAAATACAGATTGCAAATACAACAAGAGTTTTTTCCACTATTATAGGCACCTATTTTGGTATCTCTGTCCATTCAACTTGTTATATAGTTTAAGAACTTCTAATTTGTACTTCAATACATAAGAACATCGTCTCTTTATATTGTTTAGACAATAATAGTTTTGAATTTCTAATAAAGAATGGTCAGATTTTTATTTTAAGAGATGATCTATTTTATCACAACACCCCAATGTCTTATGATCTATATTTATGAGAACTTGTGGTGTATTTAGACCATAAATACTAAGATATTAAAACTCTAATACTCAAACAAAAATTACACATGGCACTATTTTCTAGGGCACATAAATGAGAAACAGATTTGTAGACTCCACAAAGATGGTTATCTCGACTAATTTGATTTTGAATTAGTTGAGACATGTCAATCTTGTTTATCAGACAAGGTGAGGAAGAACCCTTCACTAGAAATAGTGAAAGGGCAGGTGACTTATTAGGACCCATACAAACTATAGTATGTGGACTTGTAGCACAAATTCTAGAGGTGGGTATCACTAATTTATTACATTTTCTAATGACCTTAGTAGATTTGATTAGGTATATCTAATGAAACACAAGTCAAAATCCATTGAAAAGTTCAAGGAATTAAAAAATGAAGTATAAAATGAACTTGGTAAAAGAATGAAAGCACTTTGATCAGATCAAGGTGGTGAATGCTTAAGCTAGGGTTTTGAGCCCCTTCTGAGAAATTGTGATTTTTCTCATAGTGGATTCCACATTGAACACCACACCATAATGGTGTATCAGAAAGAAGGAATCACACATGTTGGATAAGGTACAATCTATTATGAGTTTTATTATTTTTGAAACTTCCTTATGAGGATATTTTCTAGAAACTCTAGTGTTTACACTTAGCCTCATACCTTCTAAATTAGTGTACAGTACACCATATGAGATATGTACTAGGAAACGTCCCAATGAGAAATTTATAAAGGTTTGGGGATGTGAACCTAATCTCAAGAAATGTTTTTGAAAATCTTGAACCTAAACATTATAAATGTCATTTTGTTGGATATCCTAAGGAAACCAAGTGATATTACTTTTATATTCCATCTGACAACAAATTGTTTGTTTCCATAACTGTTGTGTTCTTCAAAAATGAATTTATTTTGAGTGGAATAGTGGGAGGAAAATAGAACTTGAAGAAGTTTAAGTCCAACAAGATAACATCAACCACAGAGTATTCTACAATTTTTGTAACACAAGTACATGAAGGGCCAGTAGGGCTCATATTGAGCAAGAGAAATATGGATGTCTCTTGAATAAACAAGACAATGTGTTGCTCATTGATGATGACGACCCACGACATATAATGAGGCTATAGAGGGACCATATTCTGAGAAATTTCTTGAAGCCATTAGATTTGAATTAGACTCCATGTAGGACAACAAGGTATGGACCATGGTGGATCTACCTAAAAGAGTAAAACTTATAGGTTGCAAATGGGTCTCAAGAAGTAGACAAACATGTGCTTATTCGCATAAATTTCAATAATTATGTACACTCATGCTCCTAAAGAACCTTTCCCCTAATATGTATCAATGTAAAGTGACTCTAGATTGGCACAAGTTTTATTATAATTCATAAAATTATTATCATAGTTTAGTATCTCCCTAGACATGTAACCCTCAATAGTACTCCCTTTATGTCAATAATGATTTTAAACATCACCAGTAAACATATTCATGTACCATTCAAAAGGATGCATCCAATACCCAACATCTTCACTTCCCTAGTCAAATGGACAAAAAGATGAACCTTGCAATCAAAGAATGCAGGAGGGAAAAAAATCTCAAGATGAACAAAACTAACAATCACATTTCTTTGCAACTTATCATGATTGTCAGGATTTATAGTTTTTTTGCATATTTTGTTGAACAAGAATAAAGCATTGTGATTGGGTATCATACATGATTCAAAAGTATATATCAAATAGCCATAATAAAAATTAGTTTCTTTAGGGTGTGACAATCTTGAGATTTCATACCTATCTATTTTAGATCCTTCATTGATACCAATCTTTAAATATTGAAAGAATATACATGTGATGCCTTAACATTGACCAATCACTTGCAACAAATGTTCTTCTCATGTCTACATAAAGTATAAAAAGGAGAAAAATATGTGAAACGACCACTTATAACCTCAATAGTTTCATTCCATATACCAATTGTTTGTAAATCCATCTGGATTTTATGCCATATTTAGTCTTTCTTGTTATATTCAGTAGCATACCAATCACAAGTCAGGACATCGCTAAGATGTCTAATTGTCAAAGAGCTCAAATAAGAAGAATCCTAAATATTCATTACTTCTTTTATAAATATTTATCACATGTGGGAGTAACTAAAATACATTGAAAATGGGTTTTAGTCTTTCATAGACATCCTTCTCTAATATTGGTTTGGTCATACTCCTAAATTGTGCCAATAAAATGCTTTGTGCAACCTTTGATAAGGATACACTTTTAGGAGAAATCTTTGATGACCTAGATACAATCTTTCCCCCATATTTTAGTCATATTGAATCACTATTTTCCTCATATACATGACATTATATGGATCTTTTTACATTGTATCCAGACAAATTCCCACATACTAGTGAGTCATTAATGTTCAAAACAACAAAGCATGCAAATAAAAGGTCATTGGACGAGAAGCATCAAAAGTAAAAATGCCTTCTTCTTAGAGTTTCTTTAAGTCATTAATCAAAGGTTAAAGGTAAAACATCAATATTGTTAAAGGTTTTTTAGCCCCTAATATCAATATGGACAACATGACGTACTTATTTTCCATACACAACCAATGATGAGTATTCTATATAACAATCATAACTAGACGAGTGTTACATTGGCTATTTAATGTACAATATGGATTCATACTATCAATACAAAGTCTAAGTCTTAGATATCTTGCTTCTTAAAAAAATTGACGGTAATATATATACATATATACATAAAAATATATATAAATATATTCTTCCATTGTGGTGAATCAAACATGCGTTGTAGGGCCCATCATTGTTTTCCTTTCCCTCTACATTACAATATAAACTCTACATATATTAAAAATTTGCATATAAGCATTGAAACCATGGTTTCATAGGTAGATACCGCATCACCTTATCTAGAGAGTCATTCTTGGTATTACCTAAAGTCATCATTTTGTACCTAATGACCCACATTTTTAAATTTTTTTTAAATGAAACACTCCTTTTGAAATAACACATAGTCATACATACACAAATGAATCTTCTTAGCCACCATTACCGTTGGACATATAATTTTGTTTGATTCATATGTTGGGATTTGAAGGTCACTTCCTTGAGGAAGAATTTCTGTAAACAATGACAATAGACATGTGAACATTTTGTTGCTCCACATTCTATTAGCTTTTAGAGTATACCATGTCAACAAATGTCCAACCTTGTAAACTTAGTACAACATGAATACAATGGTTTCTCAACATCATGTACAATATTTCTAATTATGGAAGGTGGATGGGTAACATTTAACCCACAACCATCAGAATCACATTAGTCATAACATTTTGAATTGATTTGTTTATAGAATCATTGTTCATCATTTCTTCTTCCACACAACTACCAGTATAAACTTCTATTGATTGTAATGGGAAATTCTCCATTCCAATATTGTTCTATATATCCCTATAAAATCTAATTGCAAATAGAATGACTTTTTATTTTATCAACAATGACAAACAATTTCTACATGGTCAATAGGACCTATCTGTAGGTCATTTCTTATGTTTGTTTGCAACTACTATAAACTCATCAAGACCACTTCTAAACTCTAGAGTGTAGTGATTTGAAACTAACATCCAACATCGATCCATTCTATATAATATGTTATTCAGTAAAGTTGAATGTTTTCACAAACAATATTTAGAATGAATATTGACAAAAATGTGTTGTGGTTCCTATTGTTTAAAGTTAATCCCAGTAATAAATATATAATAATAATTCATTTTGAGACTATTCTGACAATATTTACACATAGTTCTCCAAGTACACCAATGTAGTTGGGATAATACTCACCTACATATGTAGTCAGAGAAAAAACATGAATAATATTGTCTAAAGTTTCTTGAAAACCAAACAAGCATTAAACACTGAAATCTAAGTGAGATGAAGTGTTTAAGAACATCCCATGTTCAAGGAATATCTAAGAATCCTATTAAGTAAAATCTTTGATGTATTTCTATGCCAATATAATACATCTATTTAGAATGTATATTGATGAATATATACTACCTATCCTATTGTTGAACATTGAATCCCACATATAAGTATACAATGTGTTTGGTTTTCAAAAATGTTTTGGTAACATTTCCTCGTAGTTCTTCAAGTATACCAATGTCGATGGGAAAATACTCACCTACATTAGTACTCAAAGAATAAATAGGAAATAGATGTAAAAATATTCGTAAAACTAAAAAAATATTTTGCACTCACTCTTAAGTGATATTAAGCGCTCAAGACCATATCTGAACTTGGGACTATTTGAGATCTACTCCAAGAGGGTAATTACTGTACATGTTTCTAGTCCAACAAAATACATGTATTTAAAATGATTGTTGATGAATATGTCCCACCTATCCCATTCTTGAAAACTTAAACCCACTAATAAGTGTATAATGTGTGTTCAGTTTTTAGGAATATTACGACAACATTTTCCCATAGCTGTCCATGTAAAGTAGTGTGTATGGGAAATACCCACCAACATATGAATTCTCGAATGGGAAAATACTATAAAAATATTCCTAAAATTTTAAAATAAGTGTCCAAGAGCATCCTTAAATGGGGACTATGCAAGATTTACTCATAGTGAGTAAATATTACATGAGATTCTATGCCAACAGAATACATGTATACCAACATTTATATACCTTTTATTTAGATCAAAATTAAGTTATACTTAATGTCAATTCAGATATATAGTAGGTATTATCATTCATATCCTAGGCTCAAACTAAATATACATGAAGATACATATCATAATTTGTATAGATTAGATAAGCGAGATCCAACAGTCGTCATATTATATATACAAAAGCTAGACATTATTTTTCATAAAATTCATAGATTTTATTTCAACATCTAGGATTCTTTTCTTTGATATGAATGTCAGATGCTGTAATAGAATAACAACTAAAGCAACATAAATTGATTTCATTTCAATATATAACATAAATAAACACTTCAAGAAAATTGACATTAAATGATTTAATTCAATATGTAGCATAAAAAGTACTTAGAAAAGATTAAGTTTACTCGTTTTCATTTATATATATAAAATTCACCAGAGACATTAATGAGTTTCTTTTCTATATATAGAATTCACAAGAAACATTCTAAAATAGTAAAAAACCAAAGTTAGAAGAAGAAGATGAATGAAGATAGGACATAGTTGAGAAGAGAAACAATTCACAATGGTGGTGAGAAAAGAAATGAAGAACAACGATGGTGGTGTTGAGGAGAAGAGCAACCTTTTTGGTGCAACATGGAACATAGAACAAATACTTGTAGCTGATGAGAACATTGAAGAACAACGACACAAAGGAGAGAGCAATAGGTGTTGGATAGAACGGAGAAAACGATGGCGTCGGTGGCATCCATAGTAGCATAAGAGGTCGACATGGGTGCCAGTTTTGATTGTGCCATAGGGGTCAACAGAGACAAATTTGGGATTTTTGAATAGAGAATGAGGAAAAGATTGATTTTGCATGGGTTAATAGAAATAATGCAGTGCTAGGTCTGGCACAAAAATTAAAGTGATAGCTAACCTGGTACTGGGTCTTTGTTTCAAAATGGTCTCTGACCAAAATCAATGCAACATGACATTCTTGTTGGGTAAATTTTAGAAACCAAATTGATACCATATTTCATCAAAATCCATGGTCTTGGTCATGCCTACAATGTCGGTTATAGATCACAACCAATGCAATAAGATTTTTTGTAGAGAACATTTATTTTTTGGGGGAATCACATGGAATTATATTAAGTTGGTTTTGTCAATAAAAATGACAGCATATTATATTAATTCCTCAAGTTATTATGTTGGTTTCGGTGGAAACTAGAACTTCATTCTTTCAGACCATAATTTTGACCAAGATAGTTGTGTCAATTTCTCTAAATCAAACTAACATAATAAGTCTTTTCAAAGATATTATATATATCATGGGGTTGAATCATGAGAAGACTATCATGTCAGTTCCTTCCCTAAACTAAAACCCAATCTCTATGAAGTACTACATTTTCAGACAAGACTTTGCATCAAAATTTGTAGAAAAAATTGACACAAGAAGTACCTAAGGAGGGATTTTTTTTCTTCATGGTTTTGTATCACAGAAAAACTATAATATCCGTTTTGACTCAAAGATGCTTCTATATTTGTCTAAATCTTACAATGATACCTATACAATCATATTCACCATGAAAGAAATGAAGTCTACTTCATTTTGAGGGAGCATTTTCTTCATGGCTAACACCGTGAGAAGTCTATGACATCAACTTCTACAAAACTAACACTATATTTCCTTGTCATATTTTTTTTAAGAAATTAAATTTCATAGGATAAATATGGCATCAGTTGATCTTAACTTCTAATGATATGCTACAAAAAGTACCCAGGACAACATTCTTGTTAGTTAAATTTCAGAAACCAATCGATAACAACTTTCATTAAAATCCCTAGTTGTGGTAAGGCCTACAACATCATCTATAGATCAAAACAAACATAATTATCTTATTTAAAGGAAACATTGTTTTCATAGTAACATAGTTTTCTTATAAAAGTGAGACCATATTTTATTAATCCCTCAAGTTATTACGTTGGTTATGGTGGAAACTAAAATTTCATTCTTTCAAATATTAATTTTGAACAAGATAGTTGTCTCGATATCTCTAAAGCAAACCGATGCAATAAATTTTTTCATAAATACTTTTTTTGTGGGGTTGAGTATTGAGAAAGCTATCATGTTAGTTGATTTCCTTGACAAAAACCTAAACTCTATGAAACACTACATTTTTAGCCAAGATTGTTGCATCGACAATTGTATCAAAAAAGCAGACAATAAGTCTGTATGGAGGGATTTTTATTCACAATGTTGTATTGTAGTAAAACTATAATGCCAATTTTAACTCAAAACAACATCTATATTTGTTAAAAATTTACTTCTTACACTGACACCTATAGTGTCAGATAGGTCATGAAAGTGACATTTTATAGTTTTTTTGGAGGGAGTATTTGTTTCATGGCTAACATCAAGAGAAGTGTATGATGTCAGTTTATGCAAAATTGACATTATATTTCCCTGTCATAATATTCTAGGAAATTAAATTTCACATGATACATATGGCATAAGTTTGCATGTATATATACATATATATATATACACAAATATACATACACACACAGATATATATATATATATATATATATATATATATATATATATATATATAGACACACACACACATATACCTTAACTACTAATGATATGTTACAAGAGACATCTAATTTTTTTCCACAATGACACTTGTCTCCTTATAGAGGTACTTGCTATTTTGAAATGAAAAAATAAGATATTATGTCGTTTTTATTTTAAAAGTGATGTTATTTTCTGTGATGCTAAATTATACCATCGATAATCTTTGCAACCAGTAGACAAAACAAACTTCTTCTTATGAGTGAGTTTGGTAAAAACAAGGCAATTTTAGAGAACTTAGGCATGAACGATAATGACATGTTGCAAGGTAAAATCTAGATCTACTTTATTTATCATGCTTACCATATAATCTTTTATCTTCTACAAGTAATCCAAAAGCTTAATTTATATTGACTAGATGTGTGAATATATTTGGATAATGAAACCATAGTTCTACAAAATATAATAATGGTGAGTCATTATGTGTGAGAACTTGTTACATTAAATGAGATTACTCAAAGCACAAAACATGATTGCTCATCAATTAAACAAAAACTCAAAAAATATGGTAAATTAAAACTGATTTCAACATTTCCCAATTGCTCAAAAACATTTCCGTAAAAGCCTTTCAACTTGTTGTATTTCATATAATGCTCAAAATCCTTTACAACTGCTTTGTAGCCTCAGCTACATCATAAACTTTGCAAAGGAACACTATCCACATTTTGCACATATACCAACATCAACATGCTATTCAAAACTTGATTCAATCGAAACACCATATACTAACTTTTCACCTGGACCTGAGAGTACATAGATGACTCTAGGACACACTAAACACTAACAACCATCTCTAGGGTTCATCACCTCAGTTTCTCCTTATTTCATTGTTTTTTGTCATTGTTGTCGATCACCTAAAAAAATGTGATGACCCACAAGGTGAGACTCAATCCCAGTGAGAGGTATAACTCTCCCCAACAAATATTGATTACATAAGATTAAACAGTAGATAACTGAGCAGTTGGAGTATTCAATAGTCAATTGAGAAAATTGAACAATTCAAGTATGCTAAATAGGTTATGAAAATAAGCTTAGCAACAAGTATTATTAGTATTTTATGCACAACTAACTGGATAAGTATTATTAGCAGTTTAACCATTTCTAGTTACAAAAGCATTCTAAAAGTATTAGAGATAGCTAGTAACATAATATTAACTATCAATTGTAAGTATAGCTGACAACATAAGCATGTTTAAACTAGAAGTACATATACAACATAAGCATATCTATTATCTCTCTATAAGTAAAACAAACAAGGGTTATCATCCAATATGAAGTGTTGTGTATAACTCTAAACAAATATGCTACACATCTGTATTACATCATTTATTATGCCCAGGAGAATTTGAATTGTACCATCCAAAGTCCAACTGACCCCCGAGAAGGGCTATTCAGAACTGTACAAGATCTAGGAGTGTTGGTATCCTAATATCTCACGCCCTTGGTTAGTACATAAAATGGTAGTGACATATCAATCCATGCTACAACTAAAACAACATATAGTCAAGCTTCTAACAACTAGTCCACCCTTGGTACATGTCACAAAACTAGATAATAAGCTCACACATGGCCGTTCTATAAGAGGCACATGCAGTTATACTATTGCCTTTAACATTTCACAATATTTGAGACATGACCACAGTCATTCTCTATAACCCGCAATTGTGGATGGTAAGGAAATATCCTCAACTTTCCACCACCACATACTCAACAGTATGCTCTCTGAGTTTCCCTTAGGAATATTCATTACACCATCCAACAAGTTCTGACACTGAAGATGTTTCAAAGGCACAAGGCACTACATTATTAGAGTTTCACTTGATTAGTTATCTTTAATTGGGTGAATTAAGGCTGGATCAAACAAGTGGACGTACAAACCCTAATTCATTTCTAGCAAACATTGCTATATAACAATTTCAGAAGATATAAAATATATGAGACATTATTTCATATCTCAACATCACACAGAAGTATTCACCTGCCAATCAAGATATTATACTGATCATCAAATCACCATCACATGATACTATTGTCTTTCCATTCATGATACTATGCCTGTCATCATACAATCACAAGAAATAAATCCTTAGCACAATATCACAGGCAATCAACGCTTGTCAACATAAGAGGATTACACCTCATTTAGGGCTCCACCATTCCCAAAGGACATTAAGACCATCATATCATTTCCATCAAGTTCATCATTATCTTTATATGCCTTATAACAAGGTTCAACAAACATCACCACACATGTGATACACAGGGTCATCGTAATTTGTATTAAAGAACTGAAAGATATTAACATGATAACATTGCATGATTAACTTAGAAATTAAGAGCATTCCTTGATTATAACAACATATATGGAAGCTATATAATTGGCCATCATTATACTTATAGTATACAAGTTTAACATAAGAAAGCATAGACTAGTAAACTATAATGACCTCCAATTAAACACATTAGAGTTTCAATCAATCATCATTATATTAATAATTCTAAAATGGATAAAATGATTAACCACCATTCTCTTCTTACATTAGGGTTAGGTTTAACAAGGTAGGTTACATTAAAGGTTTAGTTCAACATTCATTCAAAAACCTTAACCCATAGCATCCCCATATAATCTTGGATTCATAACGGCACATCATCATCATCACATTCCATACCATTCTCAAGTATGGACAAAAGTATTAGAGAACAACTGTTAGATCCTAACCATTGGATCAGGTTCATATTTCCAAACCAGCTATTGGAGTATAAGTCTAACCATTAGGTAAACTGAACCAAGAAACCATTAGTTTATGGATTAATTGAGGCTACATTTAAATCCTTGACTCACCATTAGTTGTAGTGACATGATCTACCATTGGTTGTGACATCTTACGTCACTATCGTTTGATAGGATCAACACTATATTCATTTAACACCATTGGATATTAAGCTAATATCATCATTGATTTATAACATCATTAGAGAATCAAAGTATTGCTCATTAAGATTACAAAATAGCCTAACACTGACCTAAGGTGTGACTATCAGTTCACACCATCATTCAACACCCTTGGTCACCACCTTCGGTTGTCATGAAGACCACACCATTGGGTCACGTCTCTAGAGAAGAAAACAACCTAGAAACCCTAATATGGACCATCAGTTAATAGGTGCTTAGCACCATAGGTGGTGATACCAACCTGAACTAAATCATCTCCTTCCTTAGGGAGAACGTCCACATGATTACAGGTTCATCTAGAACTGGAAACAAAATAGGAAACACCATAAAAACTGAAATTCCAAACAAGCTTAGCTTCTTAAGGATTAAATCACCATTTTTAAGCAAGCACATTGGCTAGCAAGCTTATAGTAAGCAATTTAAGTAAAGAGGGTTATAAAACTCACCTCAACTGAGAAGAACAGACTTCTAGAAGCAATAAATTTGAGCAAAGAACTATAAGGTGGGTATCCCCTAATTGTCAATAACTATAAGGCATATGTTCTTAGAAGATTCTTCAACCATATTAATGATGGACTGGCCATCAGTCTATTTGAAGAATCACACACTTGTCTACAATCGTTAACAAATATAACTTCCTGGTTGACCTTGTCATGGGTAGGGTAACGACACATCTTCATCTTCCCAAGATTCACACAACACACTTAGTAGATGTATCATAACTTCTAATAGGATACTCTGGTTAACTCCCAACTCACTCTTATTGAACTTGTCACACATAAGTATAGTTGCTTCAACATTCTTAAGGTTTAGTAAAGATGTTAATTGTGCTACTAACCATCACTGAAATACTTTGAAATGTCATCATCCAAAGCTTGTCACAACTTATGAGACATGACCTAAGCACTATGTTCCTCTTATTCATTAATGTTATTGGTATATTGGTTAGTATAAATGACATAACCCTCAACTTATCATGGTCATGTAACTTATGTCATCCACTCTAACTCTTATCCATTGATATTTTGATCCTAGGTTTATCTTAAAGAAACACGGTAGCACATGCTTGCTGGTCAACAAACTATCTATTTATCATTGATAGTGGTCTCGCCCAACTATCAACAGACCATACACAACATCATAGAATTACTCTACTTCTCCCAAACAACACTTGGAGGATCGACATCAACTCTCTCTCTATTAGAGAGGAACATGGAACACTTCATCTAATAGATATCTTTAACTCATATATATAACTAATACACTGGGTACTAGGATTCATTACCTTGGTATCCACTACATGTGCTATAAACAACTCATACCCTAGTCTCATCCACTTCCTCAACATCATAACTGGCTAAGAACATATGGGAGGAATACCCCTAACTCTTGGAGGGATCAAAAAGCATGCTCGTTACAAAAAATAAATATTTTAGAACTATAGTCCAAGGAAACCACACATCATATCAAGATATCCATCCCCAAGATTTCAATGAATCCATGCGTACAAAGTGGCATAATATCCACCTAAAGGATATGCTTCAAAAAGAAGAAACAAAAAGGAAAATAGACTTCCCACATCACTACAACATTGTCCAAGTGTCGCTAGCAAAAGGTAACCAATTCTTTCTTCCCCATGAAAGTTACACTTTGTATGCATCATGTTGCCCTTTCACAACTTGGGTTCCTTGCCATTAGCATAGGAATTATTAAGATTATCATATCTCATTGCTCTTTTCTCATTAATTGTTCATTTTTCTTGTACATGTCCTCTTATGTTTCCATGTTTTTCAACCACTGGTTAAGGAATAAGTCATCATATTCCATATTTTCTTCATTAAATAAGAAGATTCTCCCTTGATTTCTTTCATATACCATGTATATATTACATTAACACTTCCTTATACACACAGGTTGGTATGAGATTAACTCAGGTTCTACATTATTCATCTACCATTGTTCTCATTCATCTTCTCATATTATACTTATCACAGGAGTCCTCTCAATCTTATGTGAATTTTAGACCTTGAATCACTTTATTAGCACAGACTTATATGTCTTTTACTTGATAATCTTCTTGAATTACAACTTCAAGAACTCCCCTTTAGCTTATCTGTATTCAGATTTAGGTTTCACGGTGTTGTATCTTTTTCTTATAGTTACCAAATGTTCAAGTTTTGATAGGTTATGATGTAATTCTCACCTTCTATAGGATAAGACTGAGATATTTGCACCATGATTTATAATTTGTTATGCTCTTTAGATTGTCTCAAAATGACTACTTGATCATAGTAATTAGAAAGATAACAATCTATGAGTTCCATAATTACCTTTTCTTCAATACCTTAACACCTGGACAGGGCATCCAATAACTGAGATTAGGCAGTATGCACCATGTTTTTATGTCATATTCCTGACTTAGACATCATCCTAGTCCTAAGTCCTAGTGTCCCTATAGACTCAATGAACCTAAAGCTCTAATACCAACTTGTGAGAACCCGTTACAGTAAATGAGATTACTCAAAATTCAAAGCACAATTACTCATCAATTAAACATAAACTCAGAAAACATGGTACATTAAAATCGATTTCAACATTTCCCAATTTCTCAGAAGCATATACATAAAAGCCTTTCAACTTGTTGTATTTCATATGATGCGCAATATCCTTTACAACTGCTTTGCAGCCTCAGCTACATCATAAACTTTTCAAAGGGACACGATCCATATTTTCCACATATACCTGCATCAACATGCTATTGAAAACTTTATTCAATCGAAACGCCGTACACAAACTTTTTACCCAGACCTGAGAGTATAGGGATGACTCTAGGACACACTAGACACTAACAACCATCTCTAGAATTCATCACCTCAGTTTCTCCTTGTTTCCATGGTTTTGTTTCCACTGTTTTCGATCACCTAAAAAGATGTGGTGACCCGCAAGTTGAGACTCAGTCCCAACGAGAGATATAACTCTCTCCACCAGATATTGATTACATTAGATTAAACAACAAATAACTGAGCAGTTGGAGAATTTGATAGTCAATTGAGTGGATTGAACAATTTAAGTATGCTAAATAGGTTAAGAAAATAAGCTTAGCAACAAGTATGATTATTAATGTATATACAAGTATCTGATAAGTTCATTTCTTCTATTAGATGTCTACTCAGGTTACATAAGATTGCATATAATAACAATCATCATCATTAGTCTGACTATCATCATCTGTCTTGCTAACAACACAGGCAATCTAGTAACATAACCATTTCCAACATCATAAATATGTCTAGTATCATAATATGGCTATAAATATAGGCATGTCTAATAAAGGGAACATATCTACATCATAAGTAGAGCTATCATCATAAGCATAACTAAGTGCATCAGTTATATTAGTCATTTAAGCATTTCAAGTTACAAAAGCATGCTAAAAGTATTAGACATAGCTAGCAACATAATATTGACTATCAGTTGTCAGTGTACCTGACAACATAAGCATTTTTACAACATAATCACATCTACAACAAAAGAATATCCATTATCTCTATGTAAGGAAAGCAGACAAGGGTTATCATCCAATATGAAGTGTTGTGTATAACCCTAAACATATATGGTACACGTGTGTCATGTGCCATATCTATAAAACACTACTATATAAAAAATTCAAAAGATATACAACATATGATACATAATTTCTCATCTCAACATCACATGGTAGAATTCACCTACAAATCAAGAGATTAAACTTATCATCAAATCATCATCAAATGATACCATTGCCTTGCCATTCATGAGACTATATGTCATCATACTATCACAAGATATAAATCCTTAGCACAATATGACAGGGTATGAACCCTTGTCAACATAAGAGGATTACACCTCATTCAGGGCTCAACCATGCCCAAAGGTCATTAAGACCATCACATCATTTCCTACAAGTTCATCATTATCTTTCTATGCCTTATAACAATGTTCAACAAACATCACCACACATGTGATACACATGCTCATCATAATTTGCATTAAAGAACTAAAAGATGTTCACATGATAACATTGCAAGATTACCTTACCAATTAAGAGCATTCCTTGATTAAAACAACATATAAGGAAGCTATAAAATTGGCCATTATTATACTTATAGTATACAAGTTTATCATAAGAAAGCATAGATCATGAAACTATGATGACCACCAATTAAACACATTAGAGTTTCAATCAATAATTAGGAAGGATATTCCATCATTATATTAATCATTTTAAAAAGGATAAAATGATTAACCACCATTCTCTTCTTACATTAGGGTCAGGTTTAGCAAGGTAGGTTACATTAAAGTTATAGTACAATATTCATTCACAAACCTTAACCCATAGCATCCCCATATAATCTTAGATGCATAAAGGCACATCATCATCATCACATCCCGTACCATTATCAAGTATGGATCCACACATAACTCAACATGTAACCATTAGGTTATAATATACTAGAATTACACAACAATAAGAGGGACTCCATTTCTCTATTATTCCACAAAGGAAGACTGATCATAGTTAATCACTATCACCTAAGTTCATTAGAATTAAGTGTAACAAACTATATCACATTAGGGTTACATATCAACACAATATGGTTATTATCCATTCTATTCATATGAGGGAAAAGGTAAGACTATCTTATTAAATAAAAACCTCCATTGTTTCCATCATCATTCAACCCATATCACCATACCACAACATCATATAGAAACATTAGGTGTATAAAAGGTACCACCATTGGTTATTTACATAAGTAAACACCTTGTATAAGCCACCTATGAAGTCATTGAGTTGTGACCTAGAAAGATTCACCATTAAACCCTAACATCCCTTATTTAAGAACATAAAGGGGGCACCATAGGGTGTGGGATTGAAACCCATCATCAGTTGCATATTTTAAGCAAGTCATCATGTCAACAATCAAGATCCTTAAATTAATCACATGAGGGAAACCATCAAATTCTGATTGCTAGAAATCATATGTAATACTATAGGTTTCAATCAAAACCATTGGATGTTGAATAATCAAATTTCAACCCGTGGATCAAGTATATTATTCAAAACTATTAGATGAAGAAGTGTTAGATCCTAACCATTGGATTAGATTCATATTTCAAAACCATCCATTGGAGTATAAGTCTAACCACTAGATCAATTGAACCAAGAAACCATTGGTTTATGGCTTAATTGAAGCTACATTTAAAGCTTTGACTCACCATTAGTTGTGGTGACCTGATCTACCATTAGTTGTGACATCTTAGGTCACCATCGGTTGATAGGATCAACACTATATTCATTTAACACCATCAATTATTAAGCTAATGTCATCATTGATTGATAACATCATTAGAGAATCAAACCATTACTCATTGAGATTCCAAGAGAGCCTAAAAATGATCTAAGCTATGACTATCAGTTCACACCATCATTCATCACCCTTGGTCACCACCTTCAATTGTCATGAAGACCACACCATCGGGTCATGTGTTTAGAGAAGAAAACAACCTAGAAACCCTAGTATGGACAATCGGTTGATAGGTGCTTAGCACCATAGGTGGTGATACCAACCTGAACTAAATCATATCCTTCCTTAGGAATAGCATGCACATTATTACAGGTTCATCTAGAACTAGAAACCAAACATGAAACAACATAAAAATTGAAATCCCAAACAAGCTTAGCTTCTTAAGGCTTAAATCACCATTTTTAAGCAAGAACATGAGCTAACAAGCTTATAGTAAGAAATATAAGTAAAGAGGGTTATAAAACTCGCCTCTACTGAGAATAATAGACTTCTAGAAGAAAGAAATTTGAGAAAAGAAGGCAAGAATATCCAAATTTCATATCTGAACTCAGCCAAGTAGGTACTTTTGTGACGTCCCCGGATTTTCTAAAACTTAATCTGATGTGACGTCCAAATTGAAACCTGACCTCAGTGAGAATCCCAATTTAAACACCACACACTAGGCTAAGAAGAAGAAAATCAGAAGGAAACAACAGTAGCACATGCACATGAACAATGATAAAACCATACAACACATGTTCGCCATTCAACATATAATTACATAATGAATTGTTACAACATTTGATATTACACATTAAACAACAAACTTCTACATATACATGTACTACCACTAAACTATAGGATCTTAAGACAACAAGTCCACCTGTACATCAGCTCACCATACAACTCACAACTATCCTGGATCTTCAAGATCACATGTCCACAAACCTAAATAAAAGATTACATGTGGTACACGTCAGCACAATATTCAAGAATATTATACTGAGTATGCCTACATGTATTTTATATACCTCTCATTACTAAGATTGGAAATAAGATAAAACTAATACTTAGCAGCATTGACAAATATAAGGAAAGCGTATACTTGCACAAAGATATTCATTACCAAAAGAGAACACATAATTTAAGCTTATTTTCCATTATATATCAATGCATTGACTGCTAAATGTTTTGATGCATTCTCTTGACTCTCAAGGAGCTCAAGATTAAGGCCTTTATAATTGACTGCCAAAGATTTAGATCATATGTACAATGTGACCGACTACAAAAGAGTTAGGTCACTTCCAAGCATTGTACTACCAAAGAGTTTAATGCTTTCATATAATGGAACAAATATATTATATTTGATATGTTCATAATCATAAGTATGGAAAATCATGCAACATATCATACAAGAACAATCATTTCATCCAATATGATATGTGGATTAGAAAATCCGGGGACGTCACAATTTTTCTCCACAAAGAGGCAAAACCCTAGAAGAAGAAGCAAGAAAGGTAGATTCTTGAGTTCTAGAGAAACTTCCACCATGTAACAACAAGGTTCCCACCTAGACAAAGGTAGGAGGAAGAAAAATAGAGAAAGAAATAGAGGAAAGAAGGGTATAATTAATTGTTTAGGTGAAGATCACCAAGAAGTAGATTTAAGAACCCTAAAGAAAGCAAATTGTAACCCTATACGCTTCTACCAAGAAGATCCACACATTCTTCTTCCTTGGATAGAAAATACATAGAAAAATAGAGGAAGGAAGATGTTTTCAGCAGGAGGGAAGTGGTAGAGAGAAAAAGTTTCATTTGGGAGCTTAAGGATAGATATATAAAGCTTGGAGGATAAGGTAGAGAAGAAGCATGAGGTGTACACGTAGCTCACCATGTGTCTGTGGCCTTAATCTATTAAGGATATACAAGAAACCACACAAGAAGCTTCCCCACCGTTCATGGATACCAACTTAGGCCCCATTTTTTCAATTTCCAAGCCAAGAAAATAAACCATTGGCTGATAGCTCTTAAAGGTAGCTCATCCATAAAGGGGTAAACCCTAAAATACCCTTAAAGAAAACACCTCCAGACCAAGGTACAATTGAGCATCCCATGGCTCAAAAATCTCAAGAATGATAAGAGAACATTCAAGGACCATAATGAAAGTGAAAAATTGCAAAGAAAACCTTTCAATTGGGTAAATTTCATAAAAGTAAAAAATGTGCATAAAATTACATAACTTGCACAAATAGTATCCAAATTGGACCAAATTTGAAACTTAAGCTTGTTACATGATACCAAAATATATCACAAGGTTATATTAGGGTTCTAAGAATTCAATTATGATAATTAAGCATGTTCAATAATTAAAGCAAGGTTAGGGGTCTCACATTATATTTCAATACCTTAATTCTATGTCTATTTTCTAATAATGTATGCATGATATTACAATATGAGGATTTATATAACTTGGATTAGTTGATATCGACAGGTATAGTTAATGGATTTTGAGAAGAAAAGTTCAAATGATTAAAGAGAAAAAGGAGCTAATAATCACTTCCACACCTTAACAAGAAAGAAATGCAAGCAGGTTAAGTAAAAGAACAAACAAAAATAAACTTGAATTGAAAGTTATATTAAGTTTTAGGCTTCATATAAGGGTGTTTTGGAGGTATAAGTTCAACTATATAGGGTCAAGCAAAGACTTCAGCCATCCCATGGAATCATTATGGTAATGGTTGCATACAAGTTAAAAATACAACTAGAATGTAGTCATAAATTTAGTATAAGTATCCAACATGTAGAACATACATGTCATTATCAATCTCAATAAGGGTTTTTTTGACCTCATCTACGTAGAGAGTCAGACTGACTACCCAAAAAATTGATGAAACATTAATTTTATTAGATTTAGAAAATATAATAAAAAGAAAAATTGAAGGTAGATATATATACTTGTCTCAAATCCTTTCAACCCTAGTACACACCCAACACTATAACTCATTAATATTAACCCTCACCCAGAAAATTGATCCTAGAAGAAAGTTTTGGGATGGATTTTTTTCTTTTTAAAGTGGTTTCAGGCTAAAATCAACTCTAGAAACAATAAATTCTAGAATTTCAAGTAATCAAAATCTTCTATTCTCTTATTTCTCCTCTCCTCATGACACAATAGATTCTCATAAAAAAGTGGATCAAGAACTCATTCTATTTCATGTTTTGTTTATCTATCTCAAATTTTAAAAAATCTAGATAATCTAAAACTAAAATATACCCTTTCTTCATTGATTTGGTAGAACTTTCACAATCACCAAGGAAGGGGTCATGGAATCCTTAAATCTTATATTTTTAAGGTTACCATATAGTTACATCTAGAAACAAGTGAGAACAACTTAACATTCATCCACCCTAATAATGAAAATTGAAAAGTTCATATATAAAAGGAAATTAAGAGAAATTACAAAAAATTATTGTTGTTATACATATCAATGTCTAAAGATAGAGTATATTTTATGTATACATAATTAACTTGTTTATGTACTACATATTGAATGTATCATAAATTGATGGAAAGTAGTGGGAAATGCATAAAGTTTACTACTTATTGATGAGCAATTTAAATGTAATATGAAAAGGAAAATTTGTTATCAGATATATAATGTGTGGAAAAATATTTTATTAATGCTTATATTGGAATAAATAGTTGCCAAATCACATTATAATGTTTTTACTCTACAATGACTTTCTAATTTATTTGGAATTCTTGGGTTTCTATTGAGGGAGATTCACATAATATTTATAGTGACATCAAATGATCATGGTTTCCTTATGATGATATTATATATAATTTATACAAAGATAACTTAATATCACATAATTAGGTGCCCCTGATATTGTGAACTTTATGTAATTTCAATGATGGGAAGTGAGGAATAGGTATTTTTGTAGTGGATTGTATCTGTGATAAGAAGACCTAGAAGTGGATTATATTATGATAATATCTAGGGTGGTTAAGTTGCCCAGATTGGCATGACCCATGCCCCAATTACAATAATGTGATTAAAAGGAATTGATTAGAGAATACAGACCCTGATCGTAGGAAAATGTGAGATGAGTACAAAACATTGTGATATGTGATATGAGAAAATACATAATCTATGGCCCGACCTTTTACTAAGGTGTGGGAGTGAGATAAGAGATGCTAGAGGATTATACCAAGTTGTATGAAAAATGTATATCATGTGAGTTACTTTAAAGTGATAGAAAGCTCGAAGTAATTGATGGTGAGTCATGCATGTGGACACAGTGTAGCAAAATCTACTTAGTTCAAGAGAAGTAGTTTCATGGCAATAACTAAAATAGAAAAACCATATAGTGAAAGCCAACAAGGAAAGAATATGAGAGTGGGTTATGGGATTCTATTGTAAGTGTGAGACTATGAGTTAATGAAAATTATTATAATATTTTGAACTGTGATTAATAGAATGTGTAGTCTTCTTTACCTAATATATTCTCTTGTTGGATATCTTATTGATGGTTATTGGATTTGTCGACAAAGGTCACTATTATTTTTGGTTTTGCATACTCGGTCCTTATCTCACATAAGAGACTTCTTGAACATGAAGATTCAACAAAACTACTTCATCATGAACACTCCTCCAAGAAGGCACATCAATAGGTTGGTGTGCCACACATTTTTCATCTTATAGTTAGTGCTCTGAAGGAAATGTGTTGGGATGGTGGACCATCTACCTAGATTAGGAGAATAAGGGATCAATTCAATAGTACTAGTAAAATTTATTTATTTACTCATGTAAATATGTGAATAATGTTCTATAATTATATATACTCTGAGTAGACTGGGTCTTAACTCGTTTGTGGAATGTTATAAGCTTCTCTTGTTAGAATAAATGATTTCTCAATTAGGATAGTTAAATGAGGATCTAATGACATCCAATAATGGCAGAAAGAGTGGTCCAACATGGGATTCAAAATGTATATGGTGTTGATCCAAGTAAGATCCTACAACATGGAAACCACAATTTTGGATATCTCTAGCTCACCATGATCCACTTTCATAGCTGAGTTTATTGTGAAATACTTTGGACTTAGAGATTAAGTATGATTACTTACCTATAGAGTTAGTTGTTATACCTATTCTTGAATCTAAGGGACAATTGGTAGTGGGGCATGGGCATAAATATGAACATGAATGGGGAAAGTAAAACAATGCCTCCCATGATGTATACTATTTGTATTTTATATTTACATTTCATTGTCAAGTATACAATTAGAATTTTCTCCCATTAATTGTTTTTGTATAACACATTATCATGTAGCATTATTTATTTTGGCTATTATCGAATCCTAAATAAACCAGTTGTCATCATAACCTATCTAAACATTTTATAATCTCATGATGAGATGTAATAAAACTAGTCAATATCATCTGAAGCTTTTGTGAACAAATTCTTCCATATTGAAAAGAATCTCAGGTATTAAATCAAGACCCTATCTACAATATCAAGAATCTCTCTCTAGGTTTGTCTCCCTTCCATCTCTAGTTTGTGTATGACGATGAGAAGAGTTGGCGATGCCACCTCTGGCTCGGTAGAGAAGAAGCCTCAACCTAAGAAATGGAGCAAGCCAAGCTCAAATGTGAATGTCGGACTGGGAGAAGATGGTGTAGGGTCCACCACCTCATATTAGGGGTGCGGTGGTGGCAGACATGAAGAAACCATTCTATCAAGAAGGAGACAACATGGATTTGTACAGGCTTCACAGAACCAATGATGGAGGAGATGGATGAATATCACCACTTCTCCACCATCGTTCAAGTTGTAGGATAGAATGCTAACATTTTCTAGATGAAAGGTTGGATGATTCACACCTAGAAGCCAAAAGGGGAATTGGAGGTGTTCATCCTGATGAATGGACTCATCATTTCCCACTTTTCCAATGAGAGGGATATAGGATGCTCTCTCAATAAAGGATCGTGGTTCTTCGATGATCAACTTGTCCTAGTCAGGAGATGGACCTCGGAAGCTGACATTAGAAGAATGACCTTGAAGACTGTGCCGATCTGGGTGTCGTTGCCTAATGTAGTCAACCACTGGTCTACTAGAGTGATCGATGTGATTGCTCATGCAATCAGGGAACCCAGAGTGATCAATATCAAGATTGATGGTAGCTTTCTTGGAAGTGCATGCTTCTATTTTGAGATAGAATTTGAGAAAACATCGTTGCCGCTCATTATGGTCGAACTACCCAATGGTGACAAGTAGGAGGTCAAGGTCAAATATGAAGCCTTACCAAACCACTGTGACACCTTCAAAGTTTTGGACATAGTGAACGAGGATGCTTGGGGGAGAGGAGTGTCTCCACGCTGCCAACACCCCCATTGTAGCTATGAACTCACATCGAGCACCTAAGGTACGCACAAGATACAAGTTCCACCCACCATCAAGGAAGATGTTGGGTAATAAGCAAATCATCAAAGAGAACAATGTACCTTCGGGGGAGATGGAGACAACTGTCCTGGAAGAAGGATAAGTTAGCACACTGATCATAGATACCCCAAATGTTGAACAAGTTGAAGATGTGACCACTATAGGTGAGTTGAAGGCTTTCATTGAAGTGGCACATGAAAAAAGGAAGAATGACACAAGGAAGGTTGTTGATACATATGGTGACCACAATATTCTTAGTGTAAGTAATTCTATGGAAAACCAATTTGCCATTATTGATAATGTGGGGAAAAAAGTCCCTATAGAGATCAATAATGAGAATAGGAGTAGGAGCCCAAAACAGACCCAGAGTTTTGTTTCTACAAAAGGAAAGAACAAGGCCAAACCTGCTCACGGGAGAGGCCAAAACTAAGGTGTTTAGATGTCAATATTCGTATGGAACATGAAAGGGGCATCCTTTTCCAAGACACATAGGAAACTAAGGATGATACTAAGGGAGATGAAGGATGAACTCATATTCTATTTTGAGACTCGCATTAAAAGATGCACTAGTAATCGTGTTAAACCTTTTTTCCACCTGGATTTGAGATGTATTTCCAATATCAACCCGCTAGAAGGGGGAAAAAAGTGGTAGGCTGGAACCCAGACCTGTGGCAAGTGGAGATCATGAATTCTACCGACCAAATGATTATTGTGAGTTGTTTCAACCAAGGTGGGTTATCTGGGATTGTCTTGGGGATCTATGGTGAAAACCTTGAACATGATAGAGATAACCTTTGGAAGAAGATAGTAGAGAGGACACAAATTGAAGTTCCATGACTAGTCCTTGGGGATTTCAATAACACTATAAGATCAGAAGAGAAGTATGGGGTTCTAAGAGTACCAAAAAGAATATTGGAGAAGTTCAACAATGCTATTAGAGAAGCAGGGTTGATGGAGTTCAATAACATAGGAGAAAAAACCTCTTTGGAGCAAAAAACATAATCAGAGAGGTAGAATTGCAAGTATGCTAGATAGAAGCCTTGTTAAGGAGCATGGCTATATGTGTTCCCCCAAATTGTCCCTGATACGGGTAATCACACGTTCAACAACCATGCTTGGATGATAATTAATATCACAGATTTAACACACACAGAGACATTTTAGTTTCTTGAATCTTTGGTGTGAGTAGGATGTGTTTGAAGAATTCATTCAGAATAGTTGAGAGGATCCTATTGAAGGAAATTTATTGTACATTGTTCTAAAGAAACTACAAAGAACTAAATAAAATCTCAAAGCACGGGTTAGAGATAAGGTAAATCTACCTAATCTTTTGAGCAATGCTAAGAACGATTATGCTGAAGCTTCCACTACACTATGCAACCAACCTCTGTGCCCTTAAGCCATTGAGAATGAAATGAAGAAGTAGAAAAGAAATAGAGTTGGAAAACAAAAATGAAATGTTTATGTGGCAGAGAAGTCACATGACATGGATCAAAGACGGTGACAGAAATACAAAAGGGTATCAAGGAGTGATTAAAAGAAAGAGATGGGAGACACCATTCATGAACTGGTGGATCATAAGGGCCAGAGCAGTAAAGGCAGAGATGAGGTAGTCAATGAAGTTGTAAATTTCTTCAAAGATATTTATAATAGGGAGCACAAAGTAGCCAATTATGATTTGATTTAGCTACTAAGAAGAGTTAATGCCAAAATAAATGAGACCTTATGCAAAGAGGTTTATTGAGGAGGATATTTGTTGTGCGGTTTTCTCTATCCATCTGTCTAAGGCACTCGGGTTGGACATATTCAATAAAAAGTTTTTCTAGGCAATGTGGTATGTTACTAAGGCTGATTTGTGTACTACAATTAAATGATTTACTAATGGCGGGAACATGGTCCGTGCAGTCAGACATAGTTTCAAAGAACTTATCCCAAATCCTAGGAATGTTTCTCATTGCTGACTTCTGGCCTATTGTCTATTGTTCAATACTCTACAAAACTATAACCAAGCTTCTTACAGCAAGGCTTAAACACATCCTCCCTTAGATCATCTCTGACTATCAATGTGCCTTCATCAGTGGTAGAAGTATTGGTTAATGCTCGTCGCTAGCTACTGAGTTCCTAAATGACTTTAATGTTGGTTAGTCCAAGGGCAAGGTGTGTATGAAGATAGACCTTAGCAAAGCCTATGATCATGTTCATTGGGGTACCCTATGGATGATCATGAATAACATGGGATTTAATCAGAAATGGATCGATCTAATGGTAAAATGTACTAAGATGACATCTTTTTCAATTCTCATTAACAGTGCACCAACAGGCATGTTCAAAGCTTCGAGTTGGAGGGAAATCATGGTGATAGATAAGACAGTGGAAAACAAGATTTAAAGCTTGATTTCCTAATCAGCAAGATGACATCAACAACAATGTATCTAGGAAGGAAGGTTTGCAAGGTTATACGTGGTCGCGGAGCAAGTCTAGTGACAATACCCTTACAATAGCATGTGCCTTTCATAAAGCATCATCATGATTCTTCAACCGACACTTGAGCAGTTGTTAGCAGTGACTTTCTGGTGCAAAACCACAGATAGTGGTTGACGATATCCTCCTAGCAGCAGGAAACAACCTCCTCACTTCTATAGTAGTTCACACAGATCATAGGGAACTCAATGTTGTGCTACTAGAGCCAACAAGAATGAGTTGTCCCTTTGAATGTCAATGTACAAGAACAAATTCACTCTCCCACAATTGTCTCTCCCTTGCTATCCTTCACTTTTATGGGTAGGACTTGCTTAGACTCTCTATTGGTTACCAAAACTAGAGAGGATAAAAATTTTTAGAGCTTATGGTTGTGTCTGGGAAGCACCCAGTACCCCTTTATTTATAGGAGAGGCTAGGGTTAGGGTTTCCAGTCGGTTTGGGAGTTGAAGAGACATAGTTCACAAATTTTCTAGAAATTACAAATGGTGAACCAGTCAGTTTATTGTCCAAGCAATTGGTTAAGAGGTGAACCTATCAATTCAACTCTTGAACCAGTAGGTTCATGTACTTAAACTCCTATGTGTGTGACCCTATCGGTGCCAAATTACGTTGACAGTGAATGTCCATAACCAATTCATTACATCACAAGAAATGAGCGGTATCTTGCAACACATCATTTCTACCCAAGTAATTTGTGAAGTTGGAGAACAACTTCAACCTACAGTCCATGATCATTGTTAGCATGATCGTATAGTTCCTATGTCTCTAATATCTAGAGTCAACTCAAGGCATGGAATCATTATCCTCTTCAACATTCAATCCATGTTCCTTGAACCAGGGCAGACTGTCTGAGATGAATGTGAGTTCAAATATCACATATTGAATCACATGAGTATAGCCATACATTCCTTAGTCTTCCTTATCAGGAGGCTTGGATATCAATCTCCTACAGGAGGGACAAATCCTATCGACATCACTCACACTCAATCCCCATGTGTCATAGTGCACCCGAGCATCACCTTTATGTCAACCCTTATTCAAGGTCATGTTGGATGATGTCTAAATACATTGAACAATGTGTTATGAGTGTAGTGATTTTAGGTCTAAGAACCACAATCACCACTATCAATATGAGATCTCATTCTGACTACCATTCCATGGTATTTATGTATCACTCACAAGGTGGGTATGTTCGATACACTATTCTCTAACATGTACATGTATGCTTAACTTGATATCACATATCATAAGTAATGAGACTCTATCATCAGTCAACACACACTCTAGTATTATGTATTAGTGTTTTCTATTTTGTATTCACAATAATATCTGACTAGGGACATAACAAGAATGTATGTACTCTTATCATACATATGATCACATTGTTGAGGGCATCAACCTGAAGATATATGTCATCAAGTAACATCATTCTTCATACATCTACTATGTTTGTGTCATCATCTCATGATTGAGACAAACATAATAGATTGAATTATCTTTATTATTATCAAATCAAGTATCTAATTTTCATTACAATCATCATATGATTGACTCTACATGCATACATACCAACAGACTCCCACTTGCACTTAAAGCCAATCACCCACAAATCTAATTCCAAGTGATGCTAAGATGTCCATCATGTTTTTGTTGTGCAAATGCTTATGTAGTGGGTTAGAAACATTTTCTTCTTGTGGGTATTTTGCAAGTTTCACATCTCCTCATTGTACGACTTCTCATATGAGACAAAAGTGTTGTAGTATGCTATCTAAGATTCCTTTTCCTAACCAGTAGCTCCATTTTTGTGATAGTATTTCTACTGTGCCATAAATGGTTGGAACATCCCACAAGTTCATCTTTATGAATATCTTGATCCATACAATATCCTTTTCTGTGTTCATAACACTTAAGATACTCAGCTTCTATTATAGAATTAGCAACTATCTCTTTCTTGGAACTTTTTTTTCTTACACGTCTATTTTAAGGTCAACACACAAATTTAGTTTGTGGTCATTAATTTTGTTTGTCATTTTGGAAGCTTGCATTAGTGTAACCCCTTACACACAACTCTTCCTTATTAGCATAACCAAGGAACTGATCTTTTTAGTACTTCTCAAGTACTTAATGATGTTCTTGTATGGAAGTCTAGTGTCTCTCAATGGGATCTAATATATATCTACTCATCATTTCCAATACATGTGAGATAATATGATAAGTACATAACATTTCATTTAATATAGATCCAATGGTGAATGCATATGGCATCTTACTCATGTTTTCATGTTCCTCACAAGAACTACAATACTAGTCTTTAGAAATACCAATTCCACAAATGTTCTCTCATTGAGTCTTGTATTTTGAACTCTTTCAGCATTTTACCCATTTATGTTCTCTTTCTTAGGTCATGAATCTATCTAGATCTATCTCTATAGATATTGATTCCTATCATATAGGATGCTTCACCTAAACCCTTCATAGAGAAGCTACTTCCCATCCAAACTTTAACATTTGTTGTATAAGCCCCCTCATTATGTGGAATATAAATATGCTCCCACTAAATATTTTGTAATAATACATTTGATCTTCATTCTGACTGAATTCAAATTCTTTGAATATCTTATCAGATTCAAGATTCTAGCTTTGAGATGTCTGCTTCAATCCAAAAACTGACCTTTGTATCTTATAGACTTTATTTGCATTAATGGATTTGAAAAACCTTTAGGTTGTGTCACACACGCATCCTCATAACTATTCCAATTAAGGAATTCGGTTTTCACAACCATTTTGCCATATCTTATAGTCATATTAAGTTGAAACAACAAGCATGATCCTAATGGAATCAACCATGGTAACTAGTAAAAAGATTTCATCATGTACAACACCTTGAACTCGTTTGAAAATCCTTACAACCAATTTACCCTTCCATGTTGATATTTTTCCTGAACACCCAAATGCACCATATGGGTCTTACCCATTCAACGGGATCCTCCGAGGTCATACCTTGTTGTGTTTACATGGATTCCATCTTGAATCTCATGTCATGTAGCCATTTCTCATATTCTAGTGCCTCAATAGCTTCTAGATAGGTTGTTGTCTCATCATCTTATGACCAACTTACTGCCTTTCTGAGTTATAAGATATCATTATATTTCATACTCAAGGTGTGTTCTTACTAGATCTATGAGGTTTTGTGTTACATAATTATCTTGCGATTCCAAAAAAACTTGTGATTCTCCATGTTCTTATTGTACCTCTTGAGGTTCAATGTTTTCTTATTTTCCTCAAACTTTTCAAGTTCTACTTTTACTCCCACTGATTCCTTTTGGAACTAAGTTCCCCTTCTAGAATAAATCCATCTTGATCCACAAACAACTTTGTTGTTGGATTGGAATATAAAAGTAGTATTCAACAAAATAACATTTATGTGATTTGTGGACAAATCTTTTTAAGAAACTATTTTCTTACATAAGCTTTCAATCCTTATAAGAGACATATGAGGACACCTCCCATGCCATATCTCATATGATGTCTTTTGAAACATTTTAGGTGATACATATTTCAATGTAAAGAATGTGCCAAAAAGGAAATTGGAAGAAGAGCTAGATTTATTGATAATTGTACTATGACTTAACATGGTGCGATTCCTTCTTTCTAATACATAATTATGTTTCAGGTGGATTTCACTATAATTCACTATCATGGTCTCTCCAAAAGGTTCTCAAACACTTCGTTAAAACATTTCAACGTCGATCATATTGAAGTGTCTTAATAGTTTTACCAAGTTAGTTATGTACTTCATTCATGATCTCCTTAAACACTTTAAGAGATACATACTTGTATTTCACAAAATATAAACCTTCATAGACATTTAAATCATTAGTAAATATAATGAGGTACTAGTAACTACCTTTACCTTTTATTCTAAAAGGTCTTCAAACATCGATATGTATGAGTCCTAATAGTATAGTCGCTCTCCCACTACATCTAGTAAAGATTCTTTTTTCATATTGCACAATAAATAATACTTGAATGTCTCTATTGGTTCAATAACCAGAAGAGTCTAGATAACCATCATTATGGATTCTAGAAATGCAATTCTCATTTATATGCTTTAGTTGATAATGTCGTAGGTATACATCATTTGAATCATCAAGTCATTCAATATGTGTGTTTAGCATATTTTTCTTATAACTATCAAGTATAGATTATGAGACATAGGGCATTTCCATGCAATATCTTATCTTTTAAAATGAAATATTCTTGTCCATACAAGATACACAATGTTTTCATCAATGGCAGGTACGTAGTAGCAATTCACTAATTCTATTACACGCCCATGAACAACAACTTCCATATGTAGTGGTAGATACTTTTGCTCCTTATAGTTTCTAGCTTACTTCTTCTCAGGTCCTGAAGTAGAGATCTCTATTTCCTTCTTATTCATAAGATCCTCAATATAAAGAGGGTAGTTCCTTTTCCAGTGTCCAGGCTAGCGATAGTGGTGGCACTTTTCTTCCTTAAATATTTAAGTAAAAAGGACATATTCCTTTTGCATGTACCCCTCTTCATATCTTGAGTGCTAAAGACTTGGACTTCAACTTAGGATCAAAACTCTTCTTGGCCTTGATTTTTTCCTTGGAATTTGTTTTTCTAATCATCTTCACAGGTTTGTCCATCTTTATTTATGCTTTGACATTAATCAACATGCCAAGCAATTTAGACAGTGGTTTGGCCAAGTTACTCAAATGATAACAATCGATAAATTGGCTATATGAATCAGGGAACGATTTTAGAATCATATCAGTGACCAACTCTTGACCTAAAAGAAATCCCAATATATCCACATACCCAATCATATTGACCACATGGGGCTCTACTGGATCTCCCTCTGTTAGTTTCATTCAAACATCACTTTGGAAACATTATACCTCACTTGCCTTATATGATTCTTATGATATGTTGCCATCTCGATAATATCCATGTTTTCATGATTCTCATGCAACTCATAGTTCATAAAGCTCATAATAAGGTCTTTAATGTTTGTTGCATCATTCCATGCTTCAAGTAAGCATTCATTTCATCCTTAAGCACATTTGGAGAGGGTTCCTCTGGTTCTGGTCTTTTAAGGACATAGAGCTTTCGATCATTGGTTAGAACACTTATCAAAGTCCTAAACTAGACATGGAAGTTAATCATGTTTAGTTTTTCCTACTCAAGGACTGATCACAATGATAACATGTTTCTATTTGGCATTAGATTCTACAAAAGAAATTTGCAACTTTGTCAAAACATTTCTGATTTGATTTGACAATATTGTCGAAATTAATTAGGCTTTTACTTAATTTTCTCTCCCACTATTTTTTCAAATGGATAGCCCTCACTACCAATTTGGAAGATTGAAATGTACAACCTTCTAGTGAGCCGATGCCCAAAACATTTGAATTGTTACCCAGCCAACGCCATCATCCATAACCAATTATTAAGGTAGGAAACATTTACCAATTGCATCTCATGAAATTCTTGGATAGATGGTATGCACAATCCTTTCCATAGTCCATCTGCATGCTTCTAGGTGTTTAATCTCATTAAGATCACCATGTTAATTCTGACCAAAATCCACACAATAATAATGCACGCTTCATGGCAGGCCCATATGACTACCATCATACTTCCACAAGTAGGACAGTGCACCATGCTTGGCGTGCCCACGCTTAGTTGATCAACCTTTTGATGTGTGTTACTAATGGAAAGAATCTTAGGCTTAGCATGTATTTGAGGGATTTGATATATAAATATATGCATACATATACATATCCAATCACCACATACTTATAGTGTGTATCATATACATGCTATATTTCACAACCATACTATTGTAATTACTTGGAGCCACACAAAATTACTACCATCTAAGGTCTACATCACATGCAACAACCTATTTTTGATGAAGATTTATGCTCAAGCCAATCCAGGTTGATCGCTTTATCAATTGAACTGATCGTCTGACCTCGTAGCCGCTCGGTTGGGATCATAAAATGCTCATTAGGTCTCAGGTTCAAGTGATGTTTGGAATCCTCCAGCTGATCGATTGGACCACTGGTCGAATGGTTCATCCTATTATCTTGCATCCTCGATCCTCTATTCGATCGCTTCATTAGGTGTAGAACATATTCTCCTAAAGGAACATAAACTAAAAGTATCCTATTTCATACTATATTTTAATAACAAAAACCTCGAGTTACATTCGAGGGGAAATAGGAGGAATATCATTAATTTATATTAATAAAGGAGGAGAGAGGCTTGGTATGCAAATTGAGATATAAATAGTAATAAACAACCACAACCATGCACATACAGATATAGGGTTATTGGCCATAACCATGCCATACATCCACCATCAAAACCAACTTTTAGGTAGACACATGTAGATTGAATATATATTAGTTTGTAGAATTGTATGTGGTAATTAATCAGATATGCATATTAATGAATTTAATATTCTCATCGTATGTAATAAAAATAAATCCGATCACATTAATTTAAATCCCTGATATAGTGTAAATTGACGTGGCTTTAATACCACTTTAGGAAAATTGGGGCGATAGATAAAGCAGTGGAAAACAAAATTTAAAGACTGACAGCAATATCACATAAATACAAATGTATCTAGAAAGGAAGATTTGCAAGGTTATACCTGGTTCCAGAGCAAGTTTAGTGACTATACCCTTGAATTAGCATGCACCTTTCTTCAAGAGGCACTTGAGCAATCATTATTGGTGGTCTGCTGGTGCAACATCACAGACGTTGGTAAGCAGCGTCCTCTGAGCGGCAGGAAACAACGCCCTCACCTATATACTAGTCCATGTAGAACATCAGAAACTCAATGTTGTGCTACCAAAGACAATGAGAAGGAGTTGTCCCTTTAAACGTCAGTGCACTAGCACTGATTCTCTCTCCCACAATTGTCTTTCCCTTGCTATCCCTCCCTTCTATGGGTAGGACTTGCTTGGGCTCTCTATTGGTTACCACAACCAGAGAGGACAACAATCATTAGAGTTTATTGTTGTTTTAGGAAGCCCCCAATACCTCTCTATTTATAGGAGAGGATACGGTCAGGGTTTGCAATCACTCTAGGAGTCAAAGAGATGGAGTTCAAGAATTTTCTAGAAACTACAAATGGTGAAGCGCTCAGCTCACTATCCAACCGATCAGTTCAGAGGTGAACCGGTCGATTCATCTCTTGAACCGGTCGGTTCATGTACTTTCCTATTCAGAATCAAATTAACACTCAATATTTGATTAATGCAAAACCATGTCATCAACATCGATCCTTGATCCAATCAAATGGATCATTGATACAAACAAACCAGATGGTTAACCAATCAGTTCACATCATGAAATGGATATTTCATATTATCGAAACAGTTGTTTCATAAGTGAAATGACCATTTCATATGTGAACTAGTCATTTCACATGTCTAGCTCAAGCAAATATTCAACCAATTGTTGTTTCCAATTGACTTGACACTCAAACAGATCATTGAAAACTTGAACCACTCGATTCAAAGTCCAGTTAGTCAATTTTGATCATCAGTTGTTTAATTGAATCCCTAAACACTTTTAGTAATCAAGTTAAACACCATTCATGAATAAACTCCTATTATAGTTCCATCCCATGTGTGTGACCCTATAGGCCCCAAATTACATTGGATGTGAATGTCTATAATCGATTTATGACATCACAAGTAGTGAGTGATATATGTCAACACATCATTACTACCTGGTGCGATCATGCCAATGACGTTACACACTACTCAATTGAGATTTGAATAGATGCAACTCCGCAAATAGGCACACATGGTGGATTCACTTTCAATATTATAAGGACCTACACAAACAACCTACTTCTACTTAAATGCTAACCCGCAATTGCACGGGGTCATGTCGTAGTATAGGTAATGTGGCAAGTATAGGGTTGATCCACATGGAGAAAAGTGGGAACTAGAGCTAGGTTAGTTTTTGGACTAGGTTCCTACTACAAAGTCTAGGGTTAAGGGTTTGAAGTTTGTTTTAATTGTTAAACTAAGGGTGAACAAGAAAGCAATTAAAGAAAGACAAGCAAGAATCAAAACCTAAGTTTACCCTAGACAATTAGTTCTATTAAGCAAGAAAGACAAGGAAAGGCAAGAAAAGAGAACAAGTTACGCTAAGGCAAGCAAGGAGAAGTCTACATTACACTAAGCTAGCAAACAGGACAAAAGAGCAATTATAGATCTGAACTAGCAAGAACAAAGCAAGAACAGGGCAAGAAGCTAACTAAGCAAGAAAAGAGCTAACTAAGCTAACACTAGCTAAGCAAGAAGGAAATTAGGGTTTTAAAGCAGTAAAGGGAGATGTGGGCCATTTGGGGATGTACTTATCAATTAGGTTGGGTTGACATGTGAACACAATTATTTCATTTAGATTACCAAACCAAACAATAAGTTAGAGTCTAATGAAATTCCCTAGACTACTAACTAACCATGGATTTGATAGGTTGTGTACAAGGGAACTAGTCCCTAACACCTCTTATGACTCTTATGAGGCTCAATTGGGTTAGGGTCTAGGTGCAATTCAATTGGAGTCTAAACAAGCCTAGGTTTCTAGGTTAGATAATTTTAGGATGATTAGGGGCTAAGACTAGTAATGGGAGTGGAAGTGAGGTTTTATGCCTCCCATCACTCACATTCTATCCTTAAGAAAGTTCCATTCTAAGCACACTAAATTCACCTAAACTACCTACTTAGATCTCTTATCTAGGGTTAGGAGAATTTATTAGCATGTAGGAGGATGGGTGGCTAGTTAGGGATCCAAGAATTGGACCTAGGAGCAAATCCCAACATTCATACATATAAGCAATTTCCCTAAATTCATAGGTGTTTTCAAGCAAAAACCAACAAGAAATTGATGAAGAGTGAGATAGAAATAGAACATAATAATTAGTAAATGAAATTACAATGTTTACATATCATTTTCCCCCAACATGGTATTAAAGTAACATTTTTGACCCCAAACAGCCCACCCAAGGGGCCTAGCTACTCATAGAAATGCAAAATACAAAAAGAAGGGAGAATGATTTAGAAGAATCCATGGAGCTCAGCGTAGATGAAGAATTCCTCCACTTCAGATGATGCAAGACGTCCTCAACTCACCTTCAAGGTGCAATGGCATGGGATGATGGTGGAAATAGGTGGAAACAAGAGAAACTAGGGTTTTGGTGGTAGAAATGGTGAAATGGAGTGGAATGGAGGTGGAAATGGAGTGGAATGGCTAAGGGGTGAAAATGGAGTGGTAGGAGCAAGCTAGGGGTGGTAGAAGGTATCTAAGTTTGTTCTACAGCCACTTCTTAGGTATATATAGGTGTGGGGGAAGCACTAGGTCAAGTAGGGGTAGTATGGGAAATGCAGTGCAAAAATAGCTAGGTTTTTGTGTGAAGCACGATCGTGGTGGGGGGGTGAGAACTATCATGGTGGTTGAGAATGACCTCGGTGAGAAATGGGGAAAAATCACAAGGAATTGGTCAATTTTGTACTGGAGATGGCACGATTGTGGTGGGGCTAGGGTAGTACGGACGTGGTGGTCACCACGACAATGATGGTTTGAAATGCACAACCCATACTTGGCTCCACGACCATTATGCCTCTGCTGTCACACAGCCGTGCAAGGCGGAACAACCATTCTGGGTCAGTTCACCACGGCCATTCTGAGTGACACGGTCGTGTTGAGTCTAGCTTTGCTTAGAGATGGCTCTGTTGATTTGCAAGTATGCTAGCATGGCCATTTTGTGGTACCACGGCCATGCTGGCCTCTGGATCAATACTTGGATCTATTTCTTTACATTTTCTTGGACATATTTGCTTCAATGGATCTTTGGCCACTAGGGGTAGGTTGAGGGAGCATCATACTTCACTTTAGGTCTCTCCAAGGGTAGAGAAACTGTAGGATCACTCCTTCTTTCTCTTCCATCAAGTGTGGTCCATATGCCTGAAAAAAATGCAAATAATGTCCATAAGTGCATTTTATACAAATATGCATATTAAGGGGAATAACTTGTAAACTAACAAGTATAGATGTGATTGAAATGCAATATGACACAAGATGAAGCTGTAAAATAGGGATGAATCACCACCCCAAACTTAAAACATACTTGTGCTCAAGTACACTCCAACTCAATCTCTCTACAATTTTTTCACAATCAAGAAATGACAAATGCAATGCAAAAGATGATTATTTCTTAATGGGATCAATAATGACTAAGTGCATGCATTCCACCTCTCTCCTCTCCTACTTTCATAAAACAATCATGAAAGGAGTACAAAGCATATGAACTTCCAATATAGTGCATGGAACACACAAGCTATCCATATTTCTTTCATGTAGTTTTAGGTAGACTATTTCATGATGGCGTTAATCAAGGATGACTAGGAGTGTTGTTTCACCTTCATGCATTCAACCTTATGTTTCAAATCACACCAAATGACCCTTGTTGTTGCAGAAAGGAAAAAATGGGCTAGGTTTGATGTTTCTGAGCTCAATGGGTATGAAAATGGAAGAAAGGATTGTGGTAAGCTTTTGGAGTGCTTTTACACACTCATCATTTCTTTATTTAGATGCTCTTAAATAGGAGCATCTTTTTTTTCTTTTTCTTTTCCCTTGGAGTAGATAGGGAATATGGTGATGAGAGTGAAGTAGTAAGGGCCATCCCAAACTTTTGGAAGTGGCCACAGATGATATGTACTCTTTGGCATCCTTTCACGAGGTAGAGGGGTAAGAAGATGGTGAGTGAAGAGTCAGGTCAAAGAGGGGTCACTGGCATGATTTTCAAAATAAGGCCTCCTGCACAAAAATGAATCCAACAAGTCATCCAACAATTTCACACCATAGGAATGAACAACCTGAAATTGATACTTCTATCAAGTGATTTCATAGGCACTAAGCGCTTATAGCTTGCTCAAGTCACAATTCAACCAAAATGTTCACAAAAACAAGAGAGGTGGTGCACATGTTAAAAGTCAAGAATTGATACCATTTAGCAATAAACAACGATAATTCACTTGCATTTGTCAAAGGTAATCGTTTTTAATTTAAAAAGTAGAGATTGGGTCAAAACACACTTTTAGGCAAGAAATCTCAATTTTGGGCAAAATTGGCCAAAACAGTGCCAAGTTGCCTTCAATCACATCTAAGTCTATATTATTGAACTTAAAGTAGGAAACAAGAAAATCCTAGCTAAAACATGTAAAAATTACCAAAAATCTACATGATATGCAATGCATGGCAAAAAGAGCAATTTTTTTAGAATTACGCAAAAATTGCAAGAAAGTAAGCTACATGACATGCGGGTATGCAAAGTAGGTAAATTATAAACTAAAACAAACAAAAGAAAGAAAACAAAATTAAATGGTAGGTGAAATGCAAAATGAGTGTGAAATGAGATAAGGGCATACCTCCCTACCACCCCAAACTTTTGAATCATGTTGTCCTCAGCATGACACTAAAGTCTCAGAATGATAGGGTAGATGATCACTGTAGTGGCGGTGCTCCTCCCTATGGAAGAGGATACCAGTAGTAGGAACCCCAGTAGTCTGACTATGGAGGCGGGTAGTTGTCTTGAAATGCTAACAGTGAACTCCATCAATCTTCCCCCCACTAGGGGTTCCTCTGGGACTGGGCATTCTGGAACTGATATAAGTGGTTGACCTGATAATGTATCGGTTGATGGTCTAACCACATGGCATCCTGGGTGCGCTGGAATCCCTCCTATGTCCTCAAAATACCCTCCTGGGTGCTGAATATGTGATCCTGAGTGCTCTGGATGCCCTTCAGCTGCGCATGTAAGGTGGACTTGTCATATGCATTTGTTGTGGGCTGCAACTGCTACTGTAATGTGTCTGCCTCATGTCGCCTCACCTTATGATTCTCTTGCTCCTCAACTATCCTCCTCCTCTCGGCAGTGGCCTGTGACTCTCCAAGCCCTTGAGGAAGATCTCTGGGCTAGTGTTGTCATGTATCCCCAGGGTGCTCCTCTTCCCGCCTCCTCAAGATGTCTAGAAAGTCCGGATACAGACTACATCCCTCTAGCAGAGGTGTGGCATGGTAGGGGAGCTCTACTGAAATACCAGCATAAGGAGGATTTATTTGGTATAAAATCTTCTGATCAACCACTAAAATCATCAATGAGCGAGTTAAGTAATGTAGGTCAACTAGCTTTCCTCCTTCTACCTTTGTGTAGCCAGATACATCATGCCCCAAGGCCAAAGCAATGGAAGTTATAATCCCTCCCATAATAAAAGGATTCTTGCTCTTAGATGGGATTTCTTCATATGATCAATAATAAGTGACCTAGATTTACAAGCTTTACCTGTAACATCCATACCAACACAAATAGGTCATTTTTGGTGCAACTTCCTTGATTTTCATATCGGGCGAAGATGGTGTTTTCCAAGACCCTTTGAATGTTTCTTAAGATGGGTTTGTGAATCAAACTTGTCTTTGATTTACCCTCCACAAAACTACTTTGCCCGATAAGTTTCTTCCACATTGCAGTGTGGTTCACATTGGTTTCCCTATCATTGATTTCTTGATCAAGTGACGATGCTGCCTCGGGAGTTGGAGTAAAGATGCCATTTAGGGATGCAGTGATAAGGTAGGTCCTACTTCCCAAGGTGACATTGATGGCATCCTGGGAGACCTTCTCTAGTGTTGCAAAGAATTGTTGTGTAAGCTCCACATAGGTATCCTACATTGTGGTTAACACCTCAACTCGCCCAACGGGTTCCAAGATATCCTAAAAAATATCAAAGATGCACAACGTTTTCATCGTCTCCTGGAACACGTAGCGAGTGGCAATCACTCAGTCTGTTGAGCACTCTGGGTGCTTTGGCTTCTTCCCTTTCTTGCTCTAACTGTCAGGTGTTGCCTCATGATGCACTTCATGTGTATCCTCTTATTGTGCATCTGGATTTGCCTCATATACATCATCTACTAGTAGTCACCATTGTTCTCTCGGCTGTGACTGTGGCTATAGTGCAGTGGACGTCAAAGGTCGTACAACTAAAAATGATAGACGAGATGGTGAAACTGATGGTCGAGCTTCTGAGACTGATGGTCGGGTGGCTTCCCTACCTCCGTTGGGTTTTCTGGAAGACTCCTCCATCATGGGATCCACCGCCAAAGCTACATGGGGTGATTCCCCTTGTGAATCGGAGGTTGCAGATGGTGTCGGGAGGGCATCAGGTGCTGATAGAGTCGAGGATGATGTAGTCTTGGGCTGGCGTTCATAGGATATCACATCCTTGGTCTTTTCTACAACCTTATTAGCCATTTGCTTCATTTTGGATCAAAATTGATGGAGAAAATTGAGATTTTAGGTTTTCTCTGAAGAATAGGGCTGTTGGTGGAGAGAAATGGGGTGTTTTGTGGTTGCACATGGGTGGAATCTAGATATTAAGGTAGTGGAAATGATGGGGGATTGATTGGAGATGGATTGAGGGTGATTTGGTGGTGATTTGAGGGTGGTGGAGTGACTGGGAGGTGTTGCACAGTCTTCATTCACAAAGAATAATCGTAGTGTTCACGAAGTTGAAAATACAACTATTTTGTGATATTTGCAAAACACTGAATTAAGTGTTGCAGTCGGGCTGTAGCATGGTCGTGCTACGTGGCACGACCATGCTACATGGCACGATTGTGGTGGCTTTCTCACAGCATGGACGTGGTACCCACACAGACATTTTGAGTGGGTGGCTACACAACCACGCTACCTTGCATGACCATGGTAAGTCTGTTCTTCCATTCTCAAATTCTTTAATTTTTCTTGATTCCTCTATTGATTGTGAGTGCACCACCATGACCGTTCCATGTTACAATGGCCGTGGTGAGTATTATGACAGTTTGTCCACACTTGATTCTCATCAAAACATCAAATCTTTGATTCAAAATGTTTTTTCATCGATTCCTTATCAAAATTTATCTAATTTTACTCATTTCACCCTATTTTCACTGGCACATCTTAAAACTAAGCAAAAACTATTAAAAACAAGTGTGTGTGTGTGTTTTTTCTTGGAACGTGTAGAAACAAAACAAAAGTATCAAAAATAAAAGGTTGGGTGAAAAATCCCAAAACCTAGGTGGGTTACCTCTCACTAGCATTGAGTTTCATGCCTCCATCTAGGCTTCTTGGTGATTTTTCAATCATTGATCCATTTGGCATGCTCATGTGCCCATTTTTTCAACCTATGTTCCTCATCCCTTTGATCACCAAAGCTGTCATCAAATCCTTCATCCTGACCTTCTTCTCTCGAATGATCAATCATACACTTGAAGTGACCATATCCAATATCCTCATCTCAAACCCGTTGGTTTGAAGATTGGTATATGTTGATCTTTATCTTCATGTCCATGAAAGATACTATCATTATGCTAATACAAACATGTATCTCCACATTAGATATAGATAAGAATGGTCTCCCCAAGATATGAGGATCTTCCTATCGTTTGTCTCCATGTCATGAACAATGAAATTAGTTGGTAACACTGCTCCTCTTTCCTTGTCAATCATCACCAAGACATCATCCACTCATCCTCTAGTCATCTTGATGGAGCAATCTACCAACTGTAGAGTGAAATGTTCTAGTTTTCACTTGCCTAATCCTATCTCAACATAGACACTATATAGCATCAAACTTACACTGGATCCCAAATCAAGTAGGGATTTTCCTATGTGATGTCCCCCGCTGTAGCTAGGTATGATTGGGGCTCATGGGTCCTTCCTCTTCACAGGGAGTGAGTGCTAGAGGGTGGAGCTCACTTGTTCAGTCAACTCCACTTTTTTGGTATCCTCCCCGTTGAGCTTCTCTTCACAGTGCATAGGTTCTTAAGAAACTTGGCTTATGATGGGATTTTCTTAATAGCATCCAACAATGGAATATTTACCTTCACTTGGAAAAACACGTCAAGAATGTCAACATTGTACTTTTGTCTCCTCCTTACTTCTGGTGGCTCATCTAATGCCTCAATGAATGGTGGCTCACTTGCTTTGGCCTTGCTTTCATCAATGTGAGATGGAACACTAGGGATGGTGGAATCCGTGAATGGAGTATGAGGTGGAGCACATGGTATCCCAAAATCAACAGGATGTATCACAGAATCATATTTGGCAATCTCAATCACAGTATCACAACTTGGTTGCCTTTCCTTTGCTTTATCAACCTTTCTTTGACTAGTGGGTTGCTCAAAAGATTTTTCACTCCTTAGAACTGTCACAACACTTCCTTGCTTATGGTGGAGAGGGGGAGCTAGTTGTGTTTGTGGAGGAGTTGGTGGTGACACTTAGTGTTGAAATTGAGGTGGAGGGGAGAATTGAGGTTGGAAGGTGAATTGTTGAGAAATTTTTGGTAGTGGAGGGGGAGGTGGAGTATAAGGCTTGGGATCACCTTGGAAGTGGTATATGGTCTGCACTTGCATGGGAGGTGGACTATAGAAAACTTGTGAAGAAGGCATTGGCCACTTGCTTCATTGAAACTCAAGATGGGTTTTGATGACAATTTTTCTTCTTGGAGAGAAATTATGGAAGATAGTTGCTCTATCCTCTCTTCAAGGCTTGTCACATTCATTTATATGTCATCAAAGCTCTTCAACCTAGAGAGAACCTCTTCCTCAAACCTTGAGCTATATCTTGAACTTTGTGGTTCCTGGTAGCTATAGGAGTGAGGTGTCTTCTTTTCTTCACCATAGAACTCAATAGAATTGACTGGGTGGCCAGGAACATTTGCCACATGGTTATTCATGAAGCTCACCATGTCACCAAGAATCTTCATCACTTGTGGGATTGAGTCATTATGAGTCAGAAATGTCATATCAAAGGTATGACCGCTGACATTTATCATGCTTGAAGCTCAGATTCTTGAACCTTCTTCCAACCGCTCATACAAGGGCCATATCTCCTCAGGTGGCCTAGCCATGAAAACTCCTCCACAAGTGGAGTCCAATGAGGTTTGGCACTATAGAGATAGTCCAGAATAAAAGGACTGAACTAGCTGCCACAAAGGAATCTCATGGTATGGGCACTCTCTCAACATCTTCTTAAACTTCTTGCATGCATTATGAAACTGCTCATTGCTCATTTGACTAAAACTTGTCACGACATGCCGCATTTGTGTTAACCTTGATATAGAGTAGAATTGCCTTTAGAAGGCATTCTTCATTGTTTCCCAACTCATTATGTCCCTCTTTGAGTCATACCAATCTTTGGCTTTATCTTTGAAGGAGAAAGAGAACAAGGGTAATCAGATTGTCTCATCACTAGTCGCCAGCGCCCTAAAGGTGGAGCATACTTCAAGAAAGGAGTCCAAGTGTTTGTAGGGGTTCTCACTCTCTGAACTGTAGAAGATGGGCATGATCCCAACAAGACCTGGAGGGATGGAGAATTTCTCCCATGGCATTTGATCAACCCTGCTAGCAATTGGAAATTTGTAGTTGCTAGGCATGAAGTAATCTTGAAGTGGCTTGTGGGGTGCATTTTGTCCTTCCATCTTTTCTTCTTTAAAGTGGCATGTCACATGCACAAGGCACAACCAAAAAAAAGAGAACAAGTTAGCAAACCAATATGCACAACGAATACAAAGAATAAATAATAGCAATGATGAGGGCAGTCAGAAAAGTCAAAGCAAAACTAACTAGCTAGGTCGAGCAACTTTTTCCCCAGCAAACAATAACAGATTGCTTGGTGTAATCCTACCAATGACGTTACACACTACTCAATTGAGATTTCAATAGATGCAACTCCGAGAATAAGAAGACATGATGGATTCATTTTCAATATTTATAAGGACCAACACAAACAACCTACTTCTACTAAAATGCTAACCCGCAAGCACACGAGGTCATTTCGTAGTATAGGTAAGGCGGCAAGTATAGGGTTGATCCATATGGAGAAAAGGGGGTACTAGAGATAGGTTATTTTTTGGGCTAGGTTCCTACTACAAAGTCTAGGGTTAAGGGTTTGAAGGTTATTTTTATTGTTGAACTAAGGATGAACAAGCAAGAAATTAAAGAAAGACAAGAAAGCACCAAAACCTAAGTTAAACCTAGAAAGTTAGTTCTACTAAGAAAGAAAGACAAGGCAAGGCAAGAAAACAGAACAAGTCATGCTAAGGCAAGCAAGGAGAAGTCTACACTACACTAAGCTAGCAAATGGGGCAAAAGAGCAATTACAGATCTAAACTGGCAAGAACAAAGCAAGAACAAGGCAGGAAGCTAACTACGCAAGAAAAGAGCTAACTAAGCTAACACTAGCTAAGCAAGAAGGCAATTAGGGTTTTTAAAGTAGTAAATGGAGATGTGGGCCGTTTGAGGGATATACTTATGAATTAGGTTGGGGTTGACATGTGAACATAATGATTTCATTTAGATTACCAAACCAAAAAACAAGTTAGCGTCTAATGAATTGCCGTAAACTACTAACTAGTCATGGATATGCTAGGATGTGTACAGGGGAACTAGTCCCGAACACCTCCTATCACCCTTACAAGGCTCAATTGGGTTAGGGTCTAGGTGCAATTAAATTGGAGTCTAAACAAGCCTAGGTTTCTAGGTTAGATGATTTTAGGATGATTAGGGGATGAGACTAGTAATGGGAGTGGAAGTGAGGTTTTAAGCCTCCCATCACTCACATTCTAGCCTTGAAAAAAGCTCCATGCTAAGCACACTAAATTCACCTAATCTACCTACTTAGATCTCTCAACTATGGATAGGAGAATTGATTAGCATGTAGGAGGATGGGTGGCTAGTTAGGGTTCCAAGAATTGGACCTAGGAGTAAATCCTAAAATTCACACATATAAGTAAGTTCCTTAAATTATAGGTGATTTCAAGCACAAACCAACAATAAATTTATGAAGAGTGAGATAGAAATAGAACATAATCATTATCATATGAAATTACAATGTTTACATATCATTTTCCCCCAACATGGTATCAAAGTAACATTTTTGACCCCAAACAGCCCACCCAAGGGGCCTAACTAGTCATAGCAATGCAAAATACAAAAAGAAGGGAGAAAGAGATAGAAGAAGCCATGCATCTCGGTGTAGATGAAGAATGCCTCCACTTTAGCTCCTACAAGACGTCCTTCACTCTCCTCTAAGGTGCAATGGCATGGGATGATGGTGGAAATGGGTGGAAATAAGAAGAAACTAGGGTTTTGGAGGGAATGGAGTAGAATGGAGGTGGAAATGGAGTGGTAAGAGTGAGATAGGGGTGGTAGAAGGTAGCTACCCTCGTGCTAGAGCTGCCACCTAGGTATATATAGGTGTGGGGGAAGCACTATGTCAAGTAGGGTTAGTATGGGAAATGTAGTGGAAAAATAGCAAGGTTTATGTGAGTAGCACATCTGTGGTGGCGAGGGGTGAGAACAGTTGTGGTGGATGAGAATGACTGAGGTGAGAAATGGGGAAAAGTCACATGGAATTAGTCAATTTTGTACAGGAGGTGGCACAGTCGTGGTGGTCACCACAGCCATAGCGGGGCTAGGGTAGCATGGTCGTGGTGGTCAGCACGACCATGGTGGCTCAAAATGCACATCCCATTCTTGGCTCCATAGTTGTTTTGCCTCTACTGTCACACGACGTGTAAGGTGGCACGATCATTCTGGGTCAGTTCACCATGTCCATTCTGAGTGGCATGGCTATGAGAATTTTGTCTTTACTTGGAGATGGCTCTGTTGATTTGCAAGTGTGCTAGCACGACCATCGTGTGGTACCACGGTCATGTTGGCCTTTGGATCAGCACTTGGACCTGTTTCTTTGGATTTTCTTGGACATCTTTGCTTCAATGGATCTTTGGCCACTAGGGGTAGGTTGAGGGAGCATCAGATTTCACTTTAGGTCTTTCCAAGGGTAGAGAAACCCTAGGATCACTCCTCTCTCTCTTCCATCAAGTGTGGTCCAAATGCCTAAAAAACATGTAAATAATGTCCATAAGTGCATTTTATACAAAAATGCATGTTGAGGGGTATACATGTAATCTAATAGGTATAGATGTGATTGAAATGAAATATGAAACAAGATGAAGCCCTAAAATAGGGACGAATCACTACCCAAGTATTTTGGAAAGTTGGAGAATGAACTTCAACCTACAATCTATCAATAGTGTTACCATGAACGTATAGTTCATTTGTCTCTGATATCCATATTGAACTCAAGGCATGGAATCGTCATCCTATTCAACGTCCAATCATGTTACTTGAACTAGAGTAGACTGTCTGAGATGCATGTGAGTTTACATATCACATATTGAATCACATGAGTATCATGATGTACACATTTTTAGTCATTTTCACAGGCATATTTTCCTTAATTTTATGTGTTGTTTTGTCATTTATATGATTAATAATGCATGAGATGTTATCAATGGCCTATGATATTCAGCTACATCAAATTATTTTATTTTTAATATTTAAGATGACTTAATATTTACCCTGAGTACTTATCCACGTTCTTATGTATTTTCAGGTACAATGGAGCTACACAGAGTCGATACTACCGACACCATAAGTCAATGGTACTGACTTCACGTCAGTATTTGCTAAGAAAGACTCACACAGACTCGATACTATTGACACTCCAAGTGAGTAGTACCGACATCACGTCAGGGAAGCACAAGAATGGATCGCAAAAAGTCAGTGCTACCAAGTTCGCAAACTCAGTACCATCGAGATCACTTCAAGAAGATAAGGCTTCAACACCATGAAGACTAGATGCTATCGAGCTAAGTCAATAGTACCGACATTGGCAGGAGTCTCGTCTACCCTAGGAACTCAGTACTACCGACTGTCAAGTCAAAACTACCGAGTCTGCCTGATTTGGCAAATCTGAATATGGCAATCTAATCCAATGGTGGACGTTATTTCATACCATAAGTGACTCCTATGACCTGAGGGGAGTTCGGCCATTCAGAAGAGAGCAATCATATTCCATTGCACAACACCAGAGAGAGAGAGAAGAGGAGAAAGGAACTGAAAGCTTCAACTAAGAGGATTCGAGCACCTTCAGGAGGCGAAGCGGTAGCCAAAAGACAGCCGATTGCATGCACGACGTAGGGGATCATCCAGATCAACTAATCACCTGGGGTTACTTAGTTTCTCTAATGTTTCCCACATTTTTTTATTTCTCTACCATGTATTTATCAATGAAAACCATGCGGGGCTAATCCCCTTGATTTTTTAGGATACGGGAGTAGCCTGCATATGCATTGTACTTAATTTCCATGCATTAATATCATCTTTATCCTTATTTTTTGGATATAAATCTATGAAGATGCATTGTTCTATTTATGTCTGATCAACATAGATAGTATATCAGACTCTTAATCATTTGGGGAGAGAGGTTAAAGGTTGGAAAGCATAGATTTACTCGTTTATTGCACCCCTTGGGAAAGGTGGAGAATAAACGGGAGGAGAAACCCAAAGTTAAATCATAAAGCACGTAACTAATCAACCATTTGCGATGGAAATAGGATTGGAATTAGAATAGTTAGCAAAAAACGTTGCAAGAATGGGTAGTTCTGACTACAGGCTCTTTATCCAGGGATGAGGGTAATAGATATTGGTGTATGGAATGAAATTCAATGTTATCAGTGGTGAAACCACAATCCTAAGAAATTCCCTAAAATTGAGTAATTTAAGTGTTAAATTTGTTTCATTTTGTTTTTTATTCTGTCCAATTAAACTCACTCATTCACACTGGCATAGCTGATTTGACCATAGTTATTAGTAGTCTTTGAAGAACGTTTCCCTGTGTTAGACTTGGGCCTTAAAAGGGCCTATATTACTTCGATACGTTCACTTGCGTATAATGCACGGTAAACACGTGTCAAGTTTTTGGCACCATTGTCAGGGAATCCAGCACTACGAGTGTTGTGGTCGGCCACTCTAGACGAACCCATTGTATAATTTTTTTTTATTTCACTTAGAGATTAATTATAAAAGTATTATTACCTCTATCTCCACTACTACACGATGACAATTAGTTTGCCACTTTCAGGCATTGGTGAATGGTGCATACTCGAGGCCATGAATACAGAGAGCCATCTTTGCTGGGGTTTGGGCATGCATAACTCCTTCACAGAGAAAGAGAAGCTTTACGATCAGTGGATAGATTCAACCAAAATCCACCACCCACACCTCCGCCTGAGAGACCTGCAACCCCAAAAGAAAATAATAGAAATGGAGGCAGAAGAAGAACAGAAAATATGGTATAGGATCAGAGACTCTGCCACAACTACTCAAAAAGGGCCAATCAAAAGACAAGCCATCAATGTGGGAAGCTACAAGATTGACCTAGGACTGATCTCTTTGATTAAATCCCAAGCTTTCCATTGACATAGTTCTTAGGACCCAATGGTGCACATTAGCAACTTTGTAGAGAACTGTGATATGGTCAAGATTGATAGATTACCGACAACTTTGATATATCTGAAGCTTTTTATGTCGTCATTGGCAAAAAGCGCAAAGTCATGGTTTTATAACCTTGATGATGAATGTATTGAAATGTGGGATCAGATGATTGATGCCTTCTTTAAGTGCTATTTTCCTCCACATAAGACTAATGACTTGGTAAAGAAGATTCACAACTTTAGATAACAAGCCGATGAATCTTATTCGGAAGCATGGGAAAGGTTCTAGAGTATGCTATGAAAAGTAAGTCATCATGGAATCAATCTTCTGGGATAGGCAAAGATATTCTATTATGGCCTACACAAGGGAGAAAGGACTACACTCTATTATGCGGGAGCATGGTTCTTCCTCAACAACAAACCTACCCGCTGTCATGAGATATTGAAGAATGTGTCTAAAAATCAATCATATGGAGATGAGAGAGAACTTCCGACAATTGTCAAAAGTGTAGGAGAATCTGAGGTTATATTTGCATTAAATGAGTAGTTGGACTTGAAGCTAAAAAGATATGTGCCAACGATGGATCACCTTCAGAAGAAGAGAGGAAGAGTGTAAACTTATGTGCCAACAACAGCAATATAGGGGATATGATTATGCTTGGAGGAAGGATCCTAAGTTTTTATGGAAGGATCCTAACAATTTTCAAGAAGACCCATCACAGGTGCAACAACCAAAGCCACAACAGTTCGGTGGCCAGGAACAATATCAAAAGGAACAAAAGAAGATTGATCGTATTGAAGAAATGCTTGGAAAGATGGTCAGTTAGAATGAAGTGTTGATAGGACAAACACAAAGAGAACTCCAGAACCAAGGGGCGAGGATCTGTAGCATATAAACACAGATTTCTCAAATAGCAGTGGATGTAGGTACATTGAAGCAGCCAAACAAACAGGGGTTCCCAGCTAATACCAACGTGCCTTCTAGAAATCAACACGTCAAGGTAGTCCTACTACATAGTGGTAAGACACTATTGAATAAGGCACCAACAACCACAGATGCAGCTGACACTACAACAACAACAACTCAGACTGTGATAGCAGAGGCAACTGAACCAGATAGTATGGAAAAGGAGAAAACATCTGAAGAGCACACTGATGTGGTAGAAGATTCTAGATAAAAACCATATGTCCCGCCTCACCAGGGAACACATGTACCATTTCCAAACAGCTTGAAGACAACAAAAGAAGACTATCAGTTCCAGAAATTTTTAGAAGGTTTTAAAAAGCTATCTGTCAATATTACACTTGTTGATGCAATTGAGTAGATACCTTCATATGGAAAGTTCTTGAAAGACATCATCAATAAGAAGAGATAGATACCTGGGGATGAGGTGGTCGTGTTAAAGGACTAGGTGAGCACTTTTATTCTGGGAACACTACCTCCAAAAAGACAAAACCCTATTTGTTTCAACATCACATGCTACATAGGGAAGACTAAGTTTGGTGAGGCCCTATGTGACTCAGGAGATAGTATCAACATCATGCCTTTGTCAACCTTCAAGAAGATAGGTCTTAAGGAAACAAGAAAAAGTACTATGATAATTGAGTTAGCTGACAACTCTGTGGTCAGGCCATATGACATTTTTGTGAAGATGTCCTAGTGAAAGTGGATAGGTTCATTTTTCCTGCCAATTTCGTGGTAATGGAAATGCAAGGGGATAAAGGTAACAAACTTTTTCTAGGTAGGCCATTCCAAGACACAACTAACACGATTTTGGAAATGGGCAGAGGGCGTCTGACCTTGGGAACTTTGAAAAAACACTAGAGGGGGGGTGAATAGAGTTTTAAAATAATTTTAACAATTATTTAACTCAAACAATCAACCACAAGAATATTGGACAAGGGGACAAGGATTTAGAGTGGTTCCAACTTTAGCAAATACTAAAGTTGTCAGTCCACTACCCGGTTGCTTACCCAACCGGGATTTGGAAAGAATTTAATTTTATTACCTCGCAAGGACTTTACATAAAATTACAACTCTCTCCCTAAACCCTTCAAGCAGCCTTCACCTAGAAGTAATCACACCAACCTTGAAGCAACCTTCACCTAGAAGTAATTGCACCAACCTTGAAGCAGCCTTCCTCCTGAAGTAGCTTCCCATTGCAATAGCCTTCTTGAAGTAGCTTCCCGTTGCGATAGCCTTCTTGAAGTAGCTTGAAGTCCACCTTCTCCTCCGAGAAGAACCTTCTCCAATCTGCATCCTCCAACCCTAGGAGTAGCAAGGAGAATACAAAGAATAAAAGGAACAAGAAGGAAAACAGAAATTACAACTTATCCTTTTAAGCACAAGGCTTGATTTGCCTATATCAAGCGTATTGATCTCCTAACCAATGAGTGTAGAAGTGTAAGTGATGTGGAAAGGAGATGCTAGCCTATAGGACACGAAATTAGAGCAATGGGAATGAATAGCCAATGTTGGAATTGCTCTATTGCTCAAAACAGAATGCCAATGAGTAATCAAGCTCAAGTATAGCACAAGTGTAGCTTAGGTGTGTTTAGGTGTCCTAAGGCATGTCCTATTTATAGAAATGACCTACAAGTGCTTAAGGACGTTCTAGACACTTTCTAGGGGGTTCTTAGTGCTCAACTAGCTGTTATGTGTCCACTAATTGTATTTGCAACGACTAGTTAATTGACCCAGAAAAGTGCAGACAGAACTCTTCTCGGTCAAAGATTTGTCGACCGAGGGACTTCCTGGAGCAAGTGTTTACAACGTTCATTTCCAACTCCCAACCACCTTGTCTGCTGGGTCTAACGGCTAGTAGGGTCTATTCTCGATCGAAGATTTTGTCGACCAAGAGTTTCTCGGTCGAAGTTTTTGTCGACCGATATTTTCTCGATCGACGATTTGTCGACCGAGAATATTACTGACTCAATGTATTCATTTACTAAGTGTGTGTATCAATGTGCAATTGTGATACTATCTTGGGGAAAGACCTATCTAGATGTTGTGAGTGGATAGGAAGATCTAAACGCTTGATTTACATGATATCTAATTACTTGTACATTATATACTTGTAAAAGCATTTACATTTGATTACAATCATGAAAATAAAGCGATTTTATCAAATTGTTCTTCCAAGTCTTTGTTATCCACCACCTTATATGCTTGTTCATGAAATACTCAAATAGCACGTTAAAACCACAAGAATGAAATGTTTGTCATTATCAAAACAAAGGGATTAACATAATGTCCAATTTAGCCAACAATCTCCCCCTTTTTGAAGATGACAAACATTTCCTAAATATAAAATAAGGAAATATAAATCATATGAGTTTCATACCTGAAGTTTACCTTTTGTAGCCATTCTTGTGTTTTACAAGTGGGTGCTGGATGAGATATTATGAAACTCATTTTATTTTATGTTTTTGATTTTATATTATTTCTCCCCCTTTGTCATTTCAAAAAGATATCCAAGTTTACTTTGTATTTCTCCCCCTTAATTTTATGCTATGCTCCCCCTTAAAGAGATATTCAATTTAAAGTCAAGGGATTAATATAAATGTAAGCCATTTATTGTCGAATTTAGCCATAATGTTTCTCTAACCAAATACACGGGATGTTAAGCCCAAATTTGTTTAGAGAATTCCATTAAGAACAAAATATATGTCATATTCATGAATTTTGTAGATTTCTTTATTTTCATAACAAAAATTACTTTCAAGAATACTAAGGTCATAACAAGCTTCAGAGCTTTGTAAACTTCTTAATCTTATAATCAAATTTGTTTTTGTGAGCTCCCCCTTAATCTTATAATTAAGACAATTTAAGGATTCTAAGGTCACAAATGATTTTTAAGATTTGATTTTGACCTTTTATTAAGGCTCCATGTTTTCAATATGATAAACTCATTTTGAGTCAAGATACTAAGATTAAATGCATTAAAATGATGTACAAATAAGCATTTTGTCAAAGCTTATTTTAGGTCGACCTTGACTTCGACGATAGCGCCCCTTGGCTAAATTTTATTTCAACCAAGAGGCAAAAATCTGCAGATTTCACATGTGAAGTATAAATTTTGCAGGTAACTTAAAGAGATATCAATTAAATTACTTTGAATAAAACTTATTATGAATGATGTCCTTTTTACTATGAGTGCATAAATCAAGTCCTATTTTTGTTCATATTAATCATGTGATTCTTCAAGAAAAGACATATATCCTTGAAGGCATGAATGATATCTCAATTTCTTATAGATACCAATTGAGAAATTCTTTATTTTATGTTTTGTAAACCTTAAAGTTATTTTATGTATCATCAAGGATCCACGCATACAATAATCATTATCTATTTGTTCTATGTAACATAGCATCATCTTTATGAGCTGAATGATAAAATAGTGAAAGCCTATCCATGATGTAATGATAGAACAATAAAATGATAATTCCATGAAATACAGTGATTGTGATCATTTAAACTAAATGTCATAACACATGATTTCTATATAGATAGACCAGGAGATGCTTAAAAAATCATGTAAAACATTATAAAATAGTGATTTCTAAACATGATTTTCAGTTTTTCCTTATTTAGAGGATCAATAGAAATGATATCATTTATATTCAAAAATGATCTTCAACTTGTTTTGCATGTAAAACAGTCATTAACAGCAAATAGATAGCCATTTGATCAATCAAACTATTCAGCAATGTTACTGCAGACTGAAATCAGTGACCTGTTCGGTCGAAAATTTCTCGACCGACTGACTGCTCGGTCGAAGATTTCTCGACCGACAAGGTTTCTGTATTATCTTCAGAACTATTTATTGATTCCAAGTAAAATATAGACCATATTTAATTCAATTATGCAATTTAAAAATCAGTTTTAGTTGAGATAAAGCATATGAATATCAAAGTAACATTCATATTAAAATCTTTAAGTTTTGAGGACCTTAATTGAGATAAATTTTCAAGTTAGAAATTTTAGTTACTTGAATCATTTTGTATCTCTTTATGTTAAGTTGAGATAGACATAAGGATATGCAATTTAAAGTCTTCGGTCATATCTCAACTTAGTCTAAATAATTCAATTTGGGGGTTTTTGAACCCATACCAACTCAACATCTTTTTTCTTGTATGGGCATGAAAAAGAGTAGTGTCCAAGACGTAAGCAATAATGGCAACATATAGAATCAACCTCAAGTCTTTTTCTATGGTTTTGTTCTAGGTTGTTCTTTGGTACAAATGTATTTGTTCCTTTAGGTACATATATAGATTGATGTTCTCGTGTCTTTCTCCAACTAGGTTGTTGATAAGATTTCCCCTTAGGCTTGTAACCTAGTTCTCTTCTCCCAATTTGATGATAGGAATCATCCAATATTTTATCAAGGATTCCATTGTTTCTTAACCTACTAACTTCTTGGTGCAACTTAGCAATCTCATCCATTCTTTTCTTAATATCTAGTTTTTCTTGATCTAGATTAGATGATAAAGAATTCCTTTCTTTCACTATATTATCATAATCTAGATGTGTACACAAGACAGGTTGTTTTTGAAGATCATTTAACTTTGCAAGTAATCCAACCTTTTCTTGAGATAGAAGATCATAATTTGTTTCTAGAGTAAAAATCTTCACATTACTACTACTTAGAGATGATTTCAAAGTATGATTTTCAGAAATAATGCTATCTTTTTCAAAACCAAGATCATTTAATTTAGCATATAAATCTTCATTTTCAGATGTAAGAGCAAGAAGTCTAGCATTTAACTCATCATTTTCTTTAATAGATTTCTTTAATTTCTTCTTGCACTCAACATATTTAATATGTGTTTCTTCAAGACTAGCAACTAGTTCTTCTTTAGATAAATCAAAAAGACTTACCTCTTCTTCTTCTTCACTAGTTGTAGCAATAAGACAATCTTTGTGCTCATCTTCCTTCTTTGATCTCCATGGGCATCTAGTTGTTGTGTGGCTTGTTCCTAAGCACCAATTGCAACATGTTGTAGTTTTGTCCAAGCAGCACCTTTTGTTGTGATTGTAATCACCATTACCCTCCATTCTTCAAGACCTGGTTAGGGTTCCTTGAAGCCTGCTCTAATACCAATTGAAAAAACACTAGAGGGGGGGTGAATAGAGTTTTAAAATAATTTTAACAATTATTTAACTCAAACAATCAACCACAAGAATATTGGACAAGGGGACAAGGATTTAGAGTGGTTCCAACTTTAGCAAATACTAAAGTTGTCAGTCCACTACCCGGTTGCTTACCCAACCGGGATTTGGAAAGAATTTAATTTTATTACCTCGCAAGGACTTTACATAAAATTACAATTCTCTCCCTAAACCCTTCAAGCAGCCTTCACCTAGAAGTAATCGCACCAACCTTGAAGCAGCCTTCACCTAGAAGTAATTGCACCAACCTTGAAGCAGCCTTCCTCCTGAAGTAGCTTCCCGTTGCAATAGCCTTCTTGAAGTAGCTTCCCGTTGCGATAGCCTTCTTGAAGTAGCTTGAAGTCCACCTTCTCCTCCGAGAAGAACCTTCTCCAATCTGCATCCTCCAACCCTAGGAGTAGCAAGGAGAATACAAAGAATAAAAGGAACAAGAAGGAAAACAGAAATTACAACTTATCCTTTTAAGCACAAGGCTTGATTTGCCTATATCAAGCGTATTGATCTCCTAACCAATGAGTGTAGAAGTGTAAGTGCTGTGGAAAGGAGATGCTAGCCTATAGGACACGAAATTAGAGCAATGGGAATGAATAGCCAATGTTGGAATTGCTCTATTGCTCAAAATAGATTGCCAATGAGTAATCAAGCTCAAGTATAGCACAAGTGTAGCTTAGGTGTGTTTAGGTGTCCTAAGGCATGTCCTATTTATAGAAATGACCTACAAGTGCTTAAGGACGTTCTAGACACTTTCTAGGGGGTTCTTAGTGCTCAACTAGCCGTTATGTGTCCACTAATTGTATTTGCAACGGCTAGTTAATTGACCCTGAAAAGTGCAGACAGAACTCTTCTCGGTCGAAGATTTGTCGACCGAGAGTCCTTCTCGGTCGAAGATTTGTCGACCGAGGGACTTCCTGGAGCAAGTGTTTACAACGTTCATTTCCAACTCCCAACCACCTTGTCTGCTGGGTCTAACGGCTAGTAGGGTCTATTCTCGATCGAAGATTTTGTCGACCGAGAGTTTCTCGGTCGAAGTTTTTGTCGACCGATATTTTCTCGATCGATGATTTGTCGACCGAGAATATTACTGACTCAATGTATTCGTTTACTAAGTGTGTGTATCAATGTGCAATTGTGATACTATCTTGGGGAAAGACCTATCTAAGTGTTGTGAGTGGATAGGAAGATCTAAATGCTTGATTTACATGATATCTAATTACTTGTACATTATATACTTGTACAAGCATTTACATTTGATTACAATCATGAAAATAAAGTGATTTTATCAAATTGTTCTTCCAAGTCTTTGTTATCCACCACCTTATATGCTTGTTCCTGATATACTCAAATAGCACGTTAAAACCACAAGAATGAAATGTTTGTCATTATCAAAACAAAGGGATTAACATAATGTCCAATTTAGCCAACAAACTTATGATGACCGGTTTGAAATAAAGATGCATGAACACTCTAAGGAAAAGGTGGATACAACGGTGTAACATGCTACATCACATGGAGGGAAAGATTTCTTTGTGTCTGGGTAAGCCATTTCTTGATATGTCTCACATGATGACCAATGTGGAAAAAGATACTATGGAAGTTGATATAATTGAAAACACCAAGTTGATATCATTGAAAGAAGCAACACGTTACCCATATGATAGAGAAGAAGATTATGACCCAGCTACCATCGGGGAGGTCACTGCAGATTCATTGATGGATGCATATCCACAATTACCTTTGGAAGCATGTCTGATGAATAGAGTAGGTGACAACACACACAACCGCTCTCTAGCTTATGGTATATTGATGTTGAAGGTGGTACCCTGTTATTAGACAAGATATTTTTAAGACTTGGGACCACCTCCCCCACCACTAGTTCCATCTCTGTTGAAACCTCCTGAGTTGGAATTGAAGCCATTACCACCACATCTGAAGTATGACTTCCAAGATGTAGAAGAAAAGCTCCCTATGATCATATCATCATCCTTGAGTGTTGAAGAAGAGGGGCAATTGCTTGCTGTATTGAAGAACCACCGAGTTGCTTTTGGGTGGTCTATAGAGGACATTAAAGGAATCTCTCTGAGTTTGTGCCAACACAAGATCCAACTGGAGGAAGGAGCTAAAGAAATAGTCCAAACTCAGTGGCAACTCAACCCAATCATGACTGAGGTAGTGATGAAAGAAGTGGGCAAGCTTCTCTCGGCAGGTATTATTTATGCAATTTCTGATTCTGTGTGGGTTAGCCCAACTCAGGTAGTGCCTAAGAAAGGGGGGATCACTGTCATGACTAATGCATCTAATGAGTTGATTTCCACTAGGTTGATGATGGGTTGGCATGTTTCCATAGATTATTGTTGTTTGAATGTCGTCACTTTAAAAGATCATTTTCTGCTACCTTTCATTGATCAGATTTTGGAATGACTCACTAGTCATTTAAATTTTTTTTCCTTGATGGGACTCTGGTTACAATCATATTTTGATCGAGCCAAAGGTTCAAGATAAATTCACTTTCACCTTCCCTTATAACACGTTTGCATATAGACGGATTCCATTTGGCCTTTGTAACACCCCTGCTATCTTCCAATGATGTATGCTTGCCTTTTTCTCTGATATGGTAAAGCGGTGCTTGGAGGTATTTATGGATGATTTTTTAGTGTGCGGGGAGTCATTTACTGATTGCTTGTATAATTTGGATAAGGTTTTACAAAGGTGTGAGGACACTCATTTAGTCTTAAACTGGGAGAAGTGCCATATGATGGTGAGTGAGGGAATAGTACTGGGGCACAAAGTGTCCAACAAGGGCATGGAAGTGGACCCAGTTAAGATAGAAGTTATCTCCAAGCTACCTTTACCAACATCGATGAAAGGAGTAAGGAGCTTTCTAGGACATGCTGGGTTTTACCGCCAGTTCATCAAAGATTTTTCTAAAATTGCTAAACCCTTGTCAAAAAATTTAGAAAAAGATGCTTAATTTTCCATTGATGATCGATGTTTGAAAGATTTTGAAGTATTAAAGGAAAAGCTATGTTCTGTGCCTATTGTGTAGGCTCCTGATTGGAGCCTATCATTTGAGATGATCTAGGATGCTTTAGACTATGTTGTGGGAGCTGTGTTGGGACAACACAAAGATAAAGCTCCTACTGTCATATATTATGCGTCCAAAACTTTAAATGATGTGCAACTTAATTACACAAAGACAAAAAAAAGAACTCTTAGCGGTTGTGTTTGCATTTGAGAAATTTTTCCAGTACCTAGTAGGGGCAAGGGTGATTGTTTGCACTGACCATGATGCCATCAAATACCTGTTGTAAAAGAAGGATGCAAAACCTAGATTGATTTTATCATTACAGGAATTTGATATAGAAATTAAAGACAATGTGGGGGTTGAAAATGTGGTTGCAGATCACCTATATAGGCTAGAAAGAGTGCATGAAAAAGACGTCAATATTCCCATTGTTGAGGATTTTCTAGATGAACAACTCTTTACTATAAAGGTTAAGGATCCATTGTTCGCAGATATCATTAACTATTTATCCTACAAACAATTGCCTATAGATTGGGAGTATCAAGAAAAGAAGAATTTTTTTCACTCATTGAAGTTTTACATTTGGATGACCCTATTCTTTTGAAACAATGTCGGGATGGACTGTTGAGGAAGTGTGTACCCGAGTGTGAGGTAGAGAGAATTTTGGCACACTGCCATTCTTTGCCTACGGAGGACATCATGCTAGTTCTAAGACAGTGGCCAAAGTGTTAGAGAGTGGATTTTATTGGCCAACTTTGTTTAAAGTTGCATATGTTTTCATTCGTCGTTGTGATGCTTGTCAACGTACAGGTAACATTTCTAAGCGACCTGAGATGCCATTGAATGTTTTTCAAGAGGTTGAGGTTTTTGATCTTTGGGGCATCGATTTCATGGGTCCATTTGTGTCGTCTAATTCTAACCTCTACATTTTACTTGTGGTTGACTATGTATCTAAGTGAGTGGAAGCAATTCCAACCCGCACCAATGACGCTTAAGTGGTGTGCAGATTTGTGAAGGAAAACATTTTCTGTAGGTTTGGTGTTCCCTGACTGATAATTAGTGATGGTGGATCGCATTTCACCAATAGGCAGTTCAGAGCCTTACTTATCAAATATGTGGTGAAACACCGAGTGGGTACTTCTTATCACCCACAGACATAAGGCCAAGTGGAGAAGTCCAATAGAGAAGTGAAAAAGATCTTGGAAAGGACAATTTCCACCAATAGGACAAATTGGAGTTTCATGCTTGATGACATTCTTTGGTCATATAGGACAGCCTATATATCACCTAAAGGGATGACACCATTTAGGTTGGTTTATGGTCGTGCTTGTCACTTACCAGTAGAGCTTGAGCATAAGGTGAAATGGGGATTGAAAAAGTTAAACTATGGATTGGATTAAGCATGTAAGAAAAGACTTTTAGAGCTGAATGAACTAGACAAGCTTAGGATGGATGCATATGCAAGTTCTAGGATTTATAAGGATATGACAAAGAAGATTCATGATAGGCACATTGTGAATAGGGTGTTTCTTCTAGGAAAAAAGGTTCTCCTTTTTAATTTCTAACTTAAGTTACATTCGGGCAAATTGAGGTCCAAGTGGAGTCGACCATTTGTGATTGAGGAAGTTTTTCCCCATGGTGTAGTGAAAATTTTAGATGGAAATAGGACATTCCTTGTTAACGGTCAAAGATTGAAGCACTACTATGGAGGGGAAGTGGAGTAGAGTATAGAAGATGTAAAACTTTTGGAGATCCCTTAGTTCCTCACTTTAGGAACGTCTAGTCTAGGACGTTAAACAATGGTGCTTGTTGGGAGGCAACCCAACCTTCATTTTTCTTCTATTCATGTGCATTTTTGCATTGTAGTTCTCTTAGTATTTTTTTATTTTTTTTATTTTTCTTTAAAAATGGTACCTTGACTCATGTGTGGAGTGTCCAAAATTTCTTACAGGTCGGTGCTACCAAGTTCAAAGTTGGTAGTACCGAGATTACATCAGTGAGGCATCTATACCAGAATGCCAGAATCGGTACTATCGACTCTCCCAGTTGGTACTATCAAGTATCTGAAGATTTTTGATTGTTAACTGATAAGCTCTCAATGGTATCGACCCACAAGTCAGTACCATCGACTTTTTGGTGCGCCCAAAATTAGGACATCAAGATGAAATATTCAAAAGTACCAAGCCAAAATTGCCAACTCAGTACTATTAAAAATCTAGTCGGTAGTACCGACACATTATGTCAGCAATCTGGGGCTACTCATTTCAACGGTAGATGCAAGCTTCCTCGCACTATCGGTAGCAGCGATCCACAACTCAAGTCGGTACTACTGACTTGGACTCAGTACCACCGACTCCACATGATCCATGCTCGAGACATCATCAAATGTTAGTTGTTGATACAATCGAGCCACATATTTGTGCCCTTAACTCGGTACTAGCGACACAAAAGTCAGTAGTACTGACTCTGCTCGATTCAGCTATAAAAGGAGGAGTGGTTAACCCATTTTCTTCACACCACCTCCTCCACTCCTCCTACAACTCAGAGTAGAGCTAACTGGGAGCCAAAGATCTTTACTGAGCCAACGATCTTCACCGAGCTTCTCTTTCCCAATCCTCTTTCTTGCATTTGCATCATGGCACCAAGGAGAGGACCCTCTACGTCGGTGGATCAAGGCAAGTTGGTTCCTCGACCAACCCACATCCAACATCCATCTTAAGAGATTAGGAAGCTCTATGAAGAGATGCAGATGAGGCAGACAATACCAACGTGATATGGCGATCGCACATTTATTGAAAGGGCGGGCTTCACTAACAACATGCGATGGGTATGTCAGAAGCAACTCATGGAGGGGGATGATCCTTTCTTCAATGACTGGAGGACTTACTCAGATCTTGTCCTAGAGTTCTTGGTATCACTAGATGTCTCTAGTTCTTTTCTCCCCCGAGCAGAGTTAGGAGGCAAATGGAGGGAAGGGAAAGTCAACGTCCACCTCTTCAACTACAACTATTCCATCACTCTGAGGGACTTCAACCACATCTTCGATTGGGCTCACGTCCCAGAATGGTCGGCCCCTTCTAACTTTGATTACGACTTGGCTTGGGAGCAGTTGACTGAGGTGTCGGTGGGATTTTGTATAAACTGGCATATCAACTCTATTACTGATATTAAGCTCCCCTTTGCTTGAATCCTTCACTTCCTTTGCACCAAAACTATTTTTGCTCGGTCTGGTCAAGCTCAAGGGAAGGTTCAAAAGGCAGATCTCGACTTTCTCTACAAGATACTAGAAGGGGAGACTGTCAACTTTGGAGCCTTCCTTCTGCTCCACATGATCATGTGTGACGCAATGTGACAAGAAAGGCACCAATTTTATTTGGGGGTCTAATCACCCCAATTGCATTGCATTTGTTCCTTGATTTGTCCACCCTCACTCCATTGGAGGATACAACGAAGCTGGACCTCTTGCACTTCCGCAAGGTGCACCTTCTCAACTTCCACCACAACGTGCTCTATGCGCATTGCATGCGCCGAGGACTGTTTCAGGAGTGGAGCCTCCCCGACCCCATCTTCAACTTGTGTAGAGTGAACTATCTCCTATGGCCACTGAATGAGGGGGAAGTAGATGATCCACCCTGGGCAGAAGCTCCGGTCAACAACGAGGAGTAAAGCGATGATGACTCTGATGGTGTTGAGGAGGTGGAGCCCACCATACCCATCACTAGGAGAGAAGTCTCGAGTAAACGGGCCCTCACATATGTTGCCTCAACTTCTTTTGCCCCACCTAGTTGCGAGGAGGAGAAAGACTGGTATAGCATGTCGGGTATGTATACCATACTGCAGGAGATCCAGACTGGACAATAGTAACATCAGGAAACGTTGGCCGGTGTGTAAGACATTCAAGGAAGGCTGTACCAAAACTAGTAGGTGATTTACAAGAATGAACTCCTTCTCTTAGCCAACCAAGAGAATGTTCACATGCGCCTGTAGCGGATGGAGCAGTACTAGAATCCCTTATTCGAACATTATTGGAACCATGGATAGTTTGGAGGGTTCCCGCAGCCACAGCAGATGCCACCACCTGATCTATCTTCTTAGGGGATATTTCCCCCTCACGACCCCGACATGCCTCAGCCACCTCCATTTTGAACAATCATACCACTGTTCCACTGCTTGAGTGCAAGTATCGACTATGTGGACATAGTCATATTCAAGCTTGGGGGGTGCTAGAACAACTTTCTATCTTAGTTTATTTTAGTTTTGCTTGCAATTTTATCTTAGTTGTTTTATTTTTAGTTAGAATCGTGCATTTTTAGGATCCACACCTACCTAGTGTAATTGTGGAGTAGTAATATATGGTTGCATTTGCCCAGTAATAAGGTGTTAGTGCAAGAAAATAGTTGTGTCTTCATATCTTGAGTTGTGATTTCCTTGTGCATCACCAATCGAGGAAGTGTTTGGCTAAGTCAGATTTAGGATATAGGATATGAATGAACATCTAATCAAAATGGGGAAGTGAATGAAGATGTTGTTGAGCCTAAGCAGGTCAAACCTTTAAAGAGGTCTTAAATGGAAATTTAAGAAAGAAATATTAAGATTACCCTATGCATAGGTCATTAAAGAGGGACATATCATAATGTAATGAAAGGCATTGTCTCTTAGTTATGTGATTCCATCCATTCTTTCCATCCAAATTTTGAATCACCACCTTCATATGAATAAGTACTTCAACTTATTTCTTTTGAATGCATTTCATGGAATGATAGGTGACATGGTAGGTTAGCTCTTATCCTCATGTGCATTTGAAAAAAAAAATATTTTTGCATTTATATGCACGACCAATCTTAGTGTATACCACCTTCGTTGCATTGAAATTTGCATGTAGATTAAATACATTCCATCACATCCATTTTTATCATGTGGATTGTAGTCTCTAATTTTGAAAATTAAAGCAGGGGCATACCTCCACATCAAAAAAAATAAGAAGAAAAAAATGAAGTGAAAGCCCGAGCATAGGTCCATCGTCTAAAGACAAGACAAATTATGGGCTAGAAAAAATCAATCTTAAGATTTCATAAGGAGAAAATATGTCCATGAGTCTTTTTGAAGGGATGAACTAATTCACGTGACTCATTTCTGTTGTTGTTTTTGACAGTCTCATTTTTTGTAATGTGATAACCTTATTCATGCATCATGTGTTAAAAAGAAAAAAAATTGAAAAAAAGTTAATAAGCATTAGGTCTCCTGCATAACATTCTTTTCACTCATGTAGGTCATCATTATTTTTCTCTACATAAATAATTTGAATGTATTTGTGATTCTTCAATTGCCATCCATCTCGTATCATTAATTGCTCTCATTGGTAGGCTACTCAAATGATTCATCTTTTCATCTATTATTATAAGGAGATCTACTTCCAAGTAGTTGGTAGTTAGGAGAGAGCAATTTAGTTTTGGGAATCACATAGTGCACCAAGCGAATGCCTACATTATTACGATATTAACTAATTTCTTGATAGTGTTCATTGATAAAAAAGGTAGGCATATTCTATTAAAATTTTTGGTCGTTGTAGAGTAGTTATTGGCTCAGTGATCATTGGAGGTCGGTTCAGGGATTGTTTGATGGAAATGATTAAGAAAAGAGTTCATGTGTTGTATCCTTTTGGTGACATACATCAAATAGATCCAAGAGTAGTGTTTCTCGAGGAGGAGCAACATTTCAACTTAGGAGAGTTTGATGCACGAGTTTTTAGTCGTTTCCACAGGCATATTTTCCTTGATTTTATGTGTTGTTTTGTCATTTATATGATTAATAACACATGAGATGCTATCAATGGCCTATGATATTCAGATGCATCAAATTATCTTATTTTTAATGTTTAAGATGACTTAATATTTATCCTGAGTACTTATCCATGTTCTTGTGTATTTTTAGGTACAACAGAGCTACACAGAGTAGATACTACCGACACCATAAGTCGGTGGTACCGACTTCACGTCAGTATTTGCTCAGAAAGACTCACACAGACTCGATACTACTGATATTCGAAGTCGGTAGTACCGATACCACGTCAGGGAAGTACAAGAATGGATCGCAAAAAGTTATTCCTACCGAGTTCGCAAACTCGGTACTACCGAGATCACGTTAGGTAGATAATACTTGGGTGACATGAAGACTCGGTGCTATCAAGCTAAGTCGATAGTTATGACATTGACAGGAGTCACGGCTACCCTAGGAACTCAGTACTACCGACTGTCAAGTCGGTACTACCAAGTCTGCCTGATTTGGTAAATCTAAAGATGGCAATCTAATCCAATGATGGATGTTATTTCATACTGTAAGTGACTTCTATGACCCGAGTGGAGTTCGGCCATTCAGGAGAGAGCAACCGTATTCCATTGCACAATACCAAAGAGAAAGAGAAGGGGAGAAAGGAACTAAAAGCTTCATCTAAGACGATCCAAGCACCTTCGGGAGGTGAATCGGCAACTGGAATACAACCGATTGCACGCACGATGTAGGAGATCATCCAGATCAGCTATTCACCAGGGGTTACTTAGTTTATCTAATGTTTCCCATATTATTCTCTTTCTCTACCATATATTTGTCAATGAAAATCATGCGGGGCTAATCCCCTTGATTTCTTAGTATTCGGGAGTAGCCCATATATACATTGTACTTGATTTCCATGCATTAATATCATCTTTATCCTTATTTTCTGGATATAAATCTATGAAGATGTATTGTTCTATTTATGCCTGATCAACATAGATAGATTTGTAGACTCTTAATCATTTCTGGAGAGAGGTTAAGGGTTGGAAAGTATAGATTTACTCATTTATTGCACCCCTTGGGAAAGGCGGAGAATGAACAGGAGGAGAAACCTAGAGTTAAATCATAAAACACCTAACTAATCACCCAATTGCTATGGAAATATGATTGGCATTAGAATAGGTAGTGAACTACGTTGCGGGAGTGGGTAGTCTTGACTACATGCTCTTTATCTGGGGATGAGGGTAATAGATATTGGTGTGTGGAATGAAATGCAATGTTATCTGTGGTGAAACCACAATCCTAAGAAATTCCCTAAAATTGAGTAATTTAAAGTGATAAGTCTGTTTCATTTTGTTTTTGATTCTATTCAATCAAACTCACTCATTCACACCGGCCTAGCTGATTAGACCATACTTAGTAGTAGTCTCTAGAGAATGTTTCCCTGTGTATGACTCGGGCCTCAAAAGGGCCTATATTACTTCGATACTTTCTCTTGCATATAACACATGATACACACGTGTCATATGGCCATATATTTTTAAATCTCACTTATCAAGAGGCCTGGATATCATTTCCTGTAGGAGGGACAAATCTCATCTACATCACTCACACTCAATCCCCATGTGTCATAGTGCGCCTGAGCATCACCTTTATGGCAACCTTTATTCAAGCTCACATTGTATGATGTCTAAATATATCAAACAACATGTGAGGAGTGTAGTGACTTTAGGTCTAAGAACCACAATCACCACGATTTCTATGTAGTTGATTCCGACTACCATTGTATGGTATCAATGTATCACTCTCAAGGTGGGTCTATCTGATACATTGTTCTCTAACATGTATCTGTGTGCTTGACTTGATGTCACATATCATGACTAATGAGACTCTGTCATCAGTCAACACACACTCTAGTCTTATGTATTATTATTGTCTATTATGCTTCCACAGTAGTATCCAACTAGAGGCATAACAAGAATGTATGTACTCTTATCATACATATGATATCATTGTTTAGGTCATCAAACTGAATACATGTCATCAAGTAACATCATTCTTTAGATATCTACTATGTTAGTGTCATCATCTCATGATTGAGACAAACATAATAGACAAAATTATCTTTATTGTTATCAAATCAGTTATCTAATGCCCATCACAATCATCATATAGTTGGCTCTAGCTATGGGCATACATACCAACACCAATGGCTTACGTGAAGGAGATCTGCTATTACCACTTCTCTTCACTATAGTCATGAAGAGTCTCAGACACCTAATCAAGATCGCTGAGGATGTGGGGATGATCAAACCTTTCAAAGTGACAGGAGTCAAAGTAAAAACACACCTTATATTCCCTGATGTTGTGCTCATCTTCTCTCTTGGAAATGTGAAGAGACTGAAGGAATTTCAAAATGTTCTTGACAAGTTTGGCAAGATCATTGGGCTCTATGTCAGCACGATCAATCGTAGATCTTTCTCTCAAGATCTTGTGATAAAATATTAGGCATCTTCTCCAAAACGGTCTGGAGCATTACTTGCCTCAGGAGTGGATGGGGAAATGGGATACCTTTCTGTATGAGAGATTATCGAGTGGTTAAATAACATGTACAAGACCAACGAACACCTACTTGGCTTTGCTGGTCTATGTCTAATAGGTGCTTGTTATTACCTTGGTTACTATATCAAGAATAGATGTGACATTTTTTTGTAGATTGAATGACAACACTCAGACCTACTGGGGTTTTTGTATGTAACCCAGCAATGTGTTTTCTGTTTGGATCTGGTCCACCAGATGACACGTCTTGTATAGTATTGCCTTGCTATACTTTTTCTTTTGGCAATATACTTACCTATTTCAGAAAAAAATTAGTAAGTATCACCACAATTTATTTGAGCAAATCAAACTCAAGCAAACACAATAATTACAAACTAGGCTCAAAACTAAATAACCGAAGACCTTAAACCCTCAAATTCAAAGAAAACATTGGTGTGAAATATATTAGAAGTTTTAGAGGCGTTTAGCCTTCCGGGACAATGCGTCAATAATTCGGGCTCGACCACATTTATCCCTTTCTAGGTGAATGCACGAATATTGAACGCATTAACTCGGACACATACTCCAGTGAGTATATGTATCAATGGTTCGGGCACAATTACAAAATAAAAAGGCGCTAGATTGGAGACTATTTTTGAGAAAGAGCTATTGTGGGTATCAATTTGAAGAAAAAACGCTTTTCTGTTTTGTTTTTTTTTCCTTCCATATCTTAATCCGAACAAACGTATGACACATGTACTATTACGTTATCCAAATAAAATAAGACCTAAGCAGTGGAATTCATGCGGGTTGTAGTTTAAATCCCTCCATTACTGATGGCAATGGATTTATGAACACAACAGCCGGAGATTCCGAGCAGCCTCGTCACAGCACCGTTGGTATCTATGCATGCAAATGTGTAGTTAAAAGAATCAAATGTATATGCGGTAAGCAGATCTGATATTTTTTCAAACGGACATGGCGTATCCACCTAGAAGCCGGGAAGATCTCCGGCCTCCTTGAGAACCCTGAGCCAGAAATGAATCTCGTCCTCTCCATCTTTCTCTACGTCATCCGAGAACAAGGACTGCGACGTCGCTAGAAGTGCATCATTGCGTGGACCCGTTGTAGCAGGCCAAGCACCGGCAACTGCAATTCCATAATCCGAGGCGGGGTGGTTCTGGACTTGTGCGGGAAGCTTCATGTCTGCCCAGAAGCTGTCATCGAGCTCTGGAAGTGTCAACGACGAGAAGTCCTCGAGCTCGTCAATGCAGGAGCTGTCGTTTCCGGTGGTCCAGGAGGAAGACGAGGCAGGCTTGCTGTCCATGGTAGTGCAGGTGAGGAGGTGACCGCCCGCGGGCTGCCTCTCAATTAACGTCAAGTTAGCTGCAAAGGAACCAATCGGGACTGGAGTTGGTCTGAACAGCGCTGAATTCTGGGGCTTGCTTGCATGGGCAGTTGCTCCTCCTAGAAGGTGCGTCTTGAGGTGGGTGTGCCACACGTTCTTGATCTCGTTGTCAGTTCTTCCGGGCAACTGTGCGGCAATCGTGGACCATCTGGCCAGATTAAGAAGAGAAGGAATCAGTTCGCTAGCACCACATATATTTATTTAGTTTATTAACTCGGTAAATCTGAGAACAAATCTATACAACATTATCTACTTCGAGCAGACCGTACGTCCTGAACTCATTTACGAAAAAATGGAAACTGCTCTCGTTGACATGTTAATTAGTAAGCTTCCTCAATCGGAACAGAGTTTAATGATAACGTAATGACATACCAATAAGCTGGCAGAAAGAGTGGTCCTACGTAAGACTCGACACACATATGGCGTTGGTCATTTTCTAATGAAAAGAAGGGTTATGATTAGAATATTACCGCTAGCTAGAATTTCCATACTGTAGTACTATCTCAATATCATCTTGTATGATAATATCTTTTCGTACAAATATTAGAGCAAAGTAATCTTATTCTATGGTACCGGTACGGGAGTATTTTGAGGATGGGAAGGGTGGTGTGCCTGCATGATCGACTCGTGTAAGCTTTATTAGTTGCAGTACTTATGCTTTAGAACTAAGCTTTACAAGTACATGTTTTTTCACAAATTTTCAAATTTTTTCTTTTAGCATTTCCCTAAAACAGATAAGTGTTTGGAGAAATGGGATGACTGGGATTTTGTTTACGGACTAGTTCAGCAGTGCAGAAACCGGTGGAGAATCTTATAATCCAAACCCGAATTAGTCTGGGGCTTCCCACAGTACCCTTTATGTGCAAGAGAGCTTCAACGACATCTATTTCAACTTCAAGTCGAGCAGTAGAGTTGAGGGTTAGCCGAGCAGTTGAGATTGAAGTTTAAAGAGTGAATTTATACCTATTGCCTAGCTGCTGGTGCAACCGTACGATGGTTTCTTCTTCGTCGGCAGTAAAGTTGCCCCTCTTGATGTCTGGTCGGAGGTAGTTGATCCATCTCAGCCGGCAGCTCTTGCCACAGCGGAGCAGTCCGGCCTTCTTGGGTAGCGCCCTCCAGTTGCCATGGCCGTGGTTCTGGACGTAAGCAACCAGGACCTTGTCCTCCTCCGCCGTCCAGGGTCCCTTGTTAAGCCCCATCTGATCGCAGCAAGGTGTTCGAACCATGTCCTCTGTATGCTCTTTACGCTGCCTCCAGATAAGAGAACCACCAGTTCCTTGGGAAGTTGGGATCTATAGATTCTGGGATCCCGTCTACCTCTTGGACACTCTTCCTGTCTTCAGGTGGATCCCCTATATATGGGTCTGCCATACATATGTACCGACCACACAGAAGCTCACTATATTTGGAAAGGAACCTTGTAGGAACGTTCAGTGGGGGTAGGAATGTTCGTCGCCGTTTCTTTTTATGATCATTTAGTTACTGGACTCCATCTAAATTATAGTTATACGACAAAGCCTTCGAAAGGCTTCCATGCGTAAACAAACCCTAGAAACGCCGGATCGATGGCCGCGAGTTCGAGGAAATTACAAGTGAGCGCACTAAATAGTGTTGCATAGGATTAAAAACGACCCGTCCGGTGTGGACAAAAGATACTGGTTACTTGGTTAACACCTCATACTATTTTAATACTCTCAGGCCCGTCAAGACATGCGGAATACCCGTCTCCTTTGTATTAATTAAATAGAAGAAGGGACGAAGTGATCGTCACTCCTACCAGTTTTTGCTCTGTACGTGTTTCGTCCTGGAGGAAATCAACAGAACGTGGATTGATCGGATCAAGTCAAGGTGTGCATGCACTGAGACCATTAGGTTCATATTGCTCATCACATCTGCAACACATCCCTGTCACTCACATCTGTAACACATCCTTGTCACTTGCAGCCAGCTAACTACCAAACGGAACTGAACTCTTCTTCGTCACGTTCGCCGCGGAGCCTTGGACCTGGAGAACCAATACACGACATTCAGGTGTGCCATAGTTCTCATTGACGAAATTGACATCAATGGTTGGCCGATTAATGAAATATCAACTTCAATGCTCAATCTTGATGTCAGATCTTCTAAAACAAGAGTTTGTCTCCTGAAGTATACACAATTTTAATGTCGATCTTAATGAAATATCACCTTCAACAGTCAATTTCTTAAAGTATATACAATGATCTTCTTATATTCTATGAGATAATTTTGCTTCGGTATAAAAGAATTAAAATTTGTATACCACTGCCTTGGTATTTATATCAGCCGATACAAATTTTTCCTCAACATGCAAACTATGTGTTTTTTTGTCTTTCACTACAAATCTTTTAGGTTGCAGCATATAGATCTCTTCCTCTAGCTCAACATTGACGAAGGCTTCTTTCACATCAAGTTGCTCAATATCTAGGTTTAAGCTAGCTGCCAAGTCCAAAACTATGCGAATGGAAGTCACTTTCACTAATTGAGAAAATATCTCATCAATGTCAATTCTCTATTTGTCCAAAGACTTTCACCATGAGTCTGTCTTTGATACCACTTGAAGGGGTTGACTTCCGGTCAAGATTAGGGTATCTAACATGCACAAAATATAAGGGAAGAACCATCACATGTTGATTAGGTACACAAGATCTAATATTTGTAGCACAATGCAATAAAGTAATAGGCAAGATCCATATATAAGCATGAAAAAATATAAACAAAAACAAGAAACCACATAGAACACAAAGATTTACGTTAAAAACCCTCACAATATGTGAGGAACAAAAAATATTGGGTCACAGCCGAACAGAAAGATTCACTAATCAAGAGATTACAGAGTTCGCCTCTAGTTCAGACCTAAAATTTTAGACACATAAATCTAAGACCTAAAAATCTTTTAAAATATATACAATGATCTTCCTTTTTCCTATTGTAACCTTACTTCATCATAAAAGAATCAAGATTTTGTACCACTGCCATTTTACTTGTTTCAACCTATAGATATTTTTCTTCAACATGTAAATCATGTGTTCGTTGCATCTCATCACAACTTCTTTAGGCTGCAACATATAGATCTCTTCCTCCATCTCACCATTGAGGAATGCTTTTTTCACATCAAGCTACTCAATATCTAGGTTTAATCTAGCTGCCTAGCCTAAAACATAGTGGTTGGAAGCCATTTTCACCACTGGAGAAAATATATCATCAAAGTCTATTTCTTATTTTTGTCCAAAACCTTTCACCATAAATCTGGCTTGGTACCACTTAAAGGGGTTGATGTAGGTCAAGATGTGTGTATCTAACACACACAAAATATAACAGAAAAAACCAGCACGTGTAGACGAGGGACAAAAGATCTAATACGTGTACAAAGTGCAATAACATAATATGCAACATCCATATGCAAGAATAAATAAATATAAATGCAAAGTAGAAACTACACAGAACACTAAGATTTACGTTGAAAACCTTCACAATGCATGAGAAAAAAAATATTGGGTCCAAGCATGACAGAAAAAGTCACTAGTCAAGAGATTATAGAGTTTGTCTCAAGTTTGACCAAACACTTTAAACACATAAAACTATCACCTAAAAATCTCCTGAAATATACGTAATAATCTACCTTTGTCCTATGGCAAACTTACTTCATCATAAAAAATGGCTTGATACTTGTTTCAGTCGATAGAGACTTTTCTTGAACCTAAAACAATGTTTTCTTTTCCTTCCACTACAAATCTTTCAGGATGGAACATATAGATCTCTTCCTCTGTCTCACAATGGAGGAGGTTATATTCACACCAAGATTTGTAATATCTAGGTCTAAGCTAGCTACAAGCCCAAATCTGTGTGGATGGAAGTCATTTTCATCATTGAGGAAAAAACACAAGGTCAAAGCCTGACAAAAAGAATCACTAATCCAAAGAATACAAAGTTTGTCTCAAGTTTAGTCCAAAATTTTAGACTCATAAAACCTAAAATTTTTCTAAAGTATCCACAATGATCTTCCAAATCAAAATATTTGTACCACTGCATTGATACTTGTTTCAGCTAATAAAGACTTTTCTACAACCTGCAAATCATGTGTTCTTTTCCTTCCACCAAATATTATTCAAGTTGCATCATATAGATTTCTTCCTCTAGCTTATCATAGAGGAAGACTATCATCACATCAAGTTGCTCAGTATCTAGGTCTAAGGTAACTGCCCAACCCAAAACTATGTGAATGTAAGTCATTTTCAATATAACATCATTGTCAATCTCCTATTTTTTCCCAAAGACTTAAACCACGAGTCTGGCTTTAATACCACTTAAATGGATTGAATGCATGCCAAGTTGTCCTTATCTAACACACATTAAATATAAAATATTAATATGTATGTGTAGACTAGGTACACAAGATCTGATATGTGTAGCATAGTGCACCAACATAATAGGCAAGATCTATATGCAATCATAGAAAAATATAAAATATGAATAAGCAACCACATAGAACACGAAGATCTACATAGTAAGCCCTCACATGTGTGAGGTAAAAACCACATGATCAAAACCTGACAATGTATCCACTAATCAAGATATTTCAATGTTCATCTCAAGTTTAGGTCCAAAACTTTAGACACATAAAATTTTCACCTAAAAATTTCCTAAAGAAAAACAAAGATCTGCCTCATTCCCATGGTAGCTTTTCTTCAAAATAAAAGGATAAAAAATTTCTATCACTGCCTGGGTGCTTGTTTCAATTCATAAAAAACTTTCTTAAGCAAGCAAATCATGTGTTCTTTACCTTCCATTACAATTCCTAAGGGTTGGTGCATATATATCTCTTTATCTAGTTACCATGGAGGAAGGTTGTCCTCACATCAAGCTACTCAATATATAGCTCTAAGCTAGTTGCCAAGTCCAAAATTGTGTGGATGGAAGTCATTTTCACCACTAGATAAAATATCTCATCAAAGTCAATCACCTATTTTTTCCCAATGCCTTTCACTATGAGTCTGTCTTTATACCACTTAAAGGGTTGATATTAGGCCAGGATGTGCGTATCTAACACACACGATATATAGCAGAAGAACTTACACGTACAGATTAGATACATAAGATCAAATACTTGTAGTGCAACACAACAACATAATAGGCAAGAAAAATATTCAAGCATAGAAAAATATAGATAAAAATATGCAACCACATATAAAACTAAGATTTATGTGCATTGTATGGGAAAAATCATGGGATCAAAAGCCGAATGAGAAATTCATTAATCAAGAGATTATAGAGGTCGTCTCAAGTTTAGAACCAAAAACTTAGATATGCCAAACTATCACATGAAAATCTCCTAAAGTAAGCATAATGACCTGCCTCTGTCCTATGGTAACCTTGCTTCAACATATAAGAATCAAAAAATTTGTACCACTGTCTCGGTGCTTGTTTCAGCCCATATAGAGTTTTAAACAACCTACAGATCATGTGTTCTTTGGTTTCACTATAGACTCTCCAAGTTTCTATATATAGATCTCTTCTTCTTGATCATCATGGAGGAAGGCCATCTTCACATCAAGATGCTCAATATCTAGGTCTAAGCTAGCTGCCAAGCCCAAAATTGTGTCGATGGAAGTCATTTTTACCACTAGAGTAAATATCTTATCAAATTAAATCTCCTATTTTTTCCTATATCATTTCACTATGATTATGGTTTGACACACTTTGAAGGGGTTGATTGTAGGCCAAGATGTGCATATCTAACACACCCAAAATATGGGTGAAGAACTTACATGTGTGGACTAGGTACATAAGATCCAATATGTCTAGCTTAGCTCAACCATGTAATAGGCAAGATCAATATGCAACTGTAGAAAAATATAAAGCGAACATGCAACCACATAACACCAAGATTTACTTAGAAAACCCTCACAGTGTGTGACAAAAAATACACTGTGTCAAAGCCGGATGGTATAATTCAGTAATCAAGTGATTATAGAGTTCACAACAAGTTTAGAGTCAAAATTTTAGATACATAAAACTTTCACCTAAAAATCTCTTGAAGTATACACAATAATCTACATCTGTCCTACATCAACATTTCTTCATCATAAAAAAAACTATTTTTTTGTGCCATTCCATGGGTGCTTGTTTTAGTCCTTAAAGTCTTTTCTTCAACTTATGAACCAGGTGTTCTTTGCCATTCAATGCAAATCCTCGGTCACAACATATAGATCTCTTCCTCTATATCACCAAGGAGGAAGGTTGTCTTCAAACCAAGCTACTCAATATCTAGGTCTAATCTAGCTGCCAAGCCCAAAACAATACAGTTGGAAGTCATTTTCACCACTCAAAAAATATCCCATCAAAGTCAATCCCTTGTTGTTGGATAAAGCCTTTCACCATAATATTGGCTTTGATACCACTTAAAGAGGTTGATTGTAGGCTAATCTATGCTTATCTACCACACACAAAATATATTGGAAGAACCTAGACTTGTGGATTGGGTACACAAGATACAATATGTATAGCTAAGGGCAATAACGTAATAGGTAAGATCCATATGGAAGAACCAAAAAGATAAAAACAAACATGAAACCCCTTTCAATACAAAGATTTACATGGAAGACGCTCACAATGTGTGAGTGAAAAACCATGAGGCCAAAGTTCAATGGATATATTCACTAATCAGGAGATTACAGAGTTTGTATACACTTTAAACCCAAACATTTAGACACATAGAACTATCACCTAATAATCTCTTGAAGTAAACATGATGATCTTCCTATGTCGTGTTATAACATTGCTTCAGCATAAAAGAATATAAAAAATTGAAGCACTTCCTAGGTGATTGTTTCAGTCCATAAAGACTTTTCCTCAACCTACAAACCATGTGTACTTTGCCTTTCACTACAAATGCTTTAGGTTGCAAATATACATATCTTCCTATAGCTCACCATGGAGGAAGGATGTCTTCACTTCAAGCTACTCAATATCTAGGTCTAAGCTAGCTGCCAAGCCCAAAACTATGTAGAAATGAGTGATTTTCACCACTGGAGAGAATATCTCATCTAAATGAATCCCCTATTTTTCCCAAAGACTTACAGCACAAGTCTGGCTTTGATGCCACTTAAAGGGGTTGATTGAATACCAAGATGTGTGTAGCTAAAGAACACAAAACATAGTAGAAGAACATGCACATGTAGACTAGGTACACAAGAACTAATATGTGTAGCACAACATCATAATTGGTAAGATCCATATGCAAGCATAGAAAAATCAAAACATGAGCAAGAAACTGCATAGAAAACCAAAATTTACATGGAAAACCCTCACAATATGTAAATGAAAAACAATGCAGTCAGTGCCCTACTGGAGAATTCACTAATCGAGAGATTACAGAGTTCCTCTAAAGTTTCTACTCAAAATTTTAGACACATAAAAATTTCACTTAAAAATTTCCTGAAGTAATCAAAATGATCTTTCTTTGTCCTATGGTAACGTTGCTTCAACATAAGAGAATCAAAAAATTTGTACTACTATGTGGGTAATTGTTTCAGCCCATATAGGCTTTTCTTCAACCTACAAACCATATGGTGTTTTCCTTTCACTGCAAATCCTTCAGGTTGTTGCATATATATGTCTTCCTCTAGCTCACCATGGTGGAAGGTTGTGTTTACATCAAGTTGGTCAATATCTAGATATAAGTTTGTTTCCAAGCCCAAAATTGCATGGTTGTAAGTCATTTTTCACTACTAGAGAAAATATCTCATCAAAATCAATCTCTTATTTTTGCTTAAAGCCTTTAACAACGAGTCTGGCTTTGGTACCACTTAAATGGGTTGTCTACAGGCCAAGATGTGCATATCTAGCATGCACAAAATATAGTGGAAGAACTTGAACATGTGGACTAGGTACACAAGATCAAGATGTGGCACAACGGAACAATGCAATATGCAAGTTTTGTTTGCAAGAAAATAATAAATATAAACATGAATAAGATACCACATAGAACACCAAAAATATGTGGAAAACACTCACAATGTATGATGGAAAAACTAAAGGGTCAAAGCCTGATGAAAAAATTCACTAATTTAAGAGATTATAGAGTTTGTCTAAAGTTTCAACCGAAACTTAAGGAATATTGAGTAAAAAGAAGTGATATAAATTTTACTGACTTGGTTCATCACTAAACCAAAAAGCTTCTAGAAAAACACCCTTTTGTAGATAATACTGGGTAGATAAGAACAGAGTTGATGGTGATGGAGATGTCATAACAGAGATGGTTGGAGAAATTGGAGTGGCACAACCCTCCTTCCTTTTCTACTTCCATATTTCTTTCTTGTTCCTTTACTTCCTTCTTTCTGTCATCAATGTAATCAATGCCAAATAGGAAATGTGGTTTCTCTAGTTTTGTGGCTTTCTTTTGTGACTTATTGGATAATGAGGTGACTGGGGTATTTAAACCCATCCAACAACAACATTTCCCTAATGGGCCTCCCACAATTGGACTAGATTATACAAGGGTCAAAGGCCCAAAAATTTCCTCTCCAGCCCAAAGGAGAGACTGTCCTCATGACTCCTTAGATTGAATCCAACCCAATTAGTTCCTTACAAGTAGCAAGCTTCTTTGTAGGAACTGAATTTTTCAGCATGTCAGAAAGATTGTCATTCGTGTGGCCTTTATTTTTTCTCCAAATGGTCTTCACTGATAGCTTCACACAACCAATGTATCTTCGATGAATATTCTTTGTCGTAGAGTGATAAAAAGAATTCTTGCTCTAGTTCATGACACTCTAGTGGTAACAACAAATAACATAACCAACTTGTGTCAAATTCAGTTCTTGCAAGAAACATTTGAGCCAAACCATCTCTTTCCCTGCATTTAGAAGTTGTGAGATACTCTGCCTCCATAGTAGATAAACCAACACAATTTTATAATTTAGACTACCAACTAATAGCTCCCCCTACAAAAATTAATAGAAATGAGGTAGAATTTATGTGATCAAGATCACCTTCCAAATCTACATCTATGAAACATATAGGAACTGGTGACACGCCGTCAATGCATAAACACTCATCATATGTACCACTAAAGTATCTGATTACCCATTTAAGAACATTTTGTTGCTCCTTACTAGGGTCAGATAGAAATATGCTAGTCACACCAACTTCATGTGTAATAACATCCCTAGTGCAAACCATAGCATACACTAGACTTCCTACTACATCAGAGTAGGATATGTGAGACATCTATTTCTTTTCCTAATCAATAGAAGGAGATTGTTTTCTACCCAATATACTATCTAAGGGAGTATCAACTGCCTTTTCTCCCTTCATGTTGAACATATCAAGGATACAATCAACATATTTATCCTATGAAAATCAAAGCTTCTTTGCTTTCCTGTCACACTTGATGCCCATGCCAAGAATGTATCTATCTGGTCCCAAGTTTTTCATGTCAAAAGACTTCAACAATTCCTTTTTCAGCATGGCAATCATCAGTGCATCTTTACCAACAACCAACATATCGTCAACATAAAGCAAGAGAATGATAAAACTATCACCTGAAAATCTCCAGAAGTAATCAAAATGATTTGACTCTATCCTATGATAATTCAACAATAAAAAACAAAAAAAATTCTCACTAACGGGGTGCATATTCAGCCTGTAGAGACTTTTCTTTAACCTTCAAATCATGTGTTCTTTTCCTTTTACTACAAATCCTTCAAGTTTTTGCATATATATCTCTTCCTCTAGCTCACCATGAAGGCTGTCTTCACAACTAGGTGCTCAATATCTAGGTCTAAGCTATCTTCCAAGCCCTAAATTGTGCGGATGGAAGTTTTACTGTAGGAGAAAATATAGCATCAAATTTGATCCCCTATTTTTTCCCAACACCTTGCACCATGAGTCTTGCATCACTCAGAGGCATCATTTTCTTCAATGAGTTCATCTCATTTTATATTACATGTAACCATTTATTTTTCCTGATGGGACTTTACTTTTTCATAGCTTTCTGGAATCCCTCTCTTATGTGATAAATGACCATTCTAAAATAGAATGTCTGGTAGATGTATCTCTCTAGTAGGCCTCCTCAACTGTGGCTCTATTGGAACCACCTTTAGGGTTGTTCCCACTGCTCAAGATCCTCCTGGTCATGGACTTCACTTACACATGGATCATCCTCTTCTATATCATGAGGGATCAAATCATCCTCAATCTTCTATGCATCAACATTCTGTTGGACTGGAGAGGGCATTGGTATATCAATCATAGAATCATCTCCAAGATACTCAGTCTATAATCATAGTATCAAATGCATCTTCTCCTCTAAGAAAATCACATCTCTATATCTACTCATCTTTTTATTTTATGGGTTCTAAAGCTTGTAGCCAAACCGCTTGTCACCGTAACTAAGAAAAATACAAGGAACACATTTGTCATCATGTTTCTTAGTCTACTCTTTAAGAATGTGTGCAAATGCTATGCACCCGAATACTCTAAGGTAAAAGTATTAAGTTGTCTTCTCTATCCACACACTCTTTGGAGTTTAAAACTCCAAAGGAATAGATGTTGACCTATTAATCAAGTAGAAAGTTGTATTCATAGCCTCTTCCCAAGACTTCTCAGGTGATTTGACATTCTTCATCATGCATCTGACTCTCTCCATAATGATTATCTTCTTCATTTCAGCTAAACTATTGTGTGGTAGGGTTCCTTGAACTGTGAATACCAAAAAATTCACAATAAGATCATAACTCTCTATAAGTATACTCACCTCCATTGTCAAGATGGAGACAATTTAACTTTTTACCTATCTCCCTTTCGACCATAGCATGGAATTTGTTTAAGTTATAGAAGACTTGATCCTTACTCCACAGATAATAGACCCACACTTTTCTAGACACATCATTAATAGAAGTTACAAAGAATCTGCTTCCACCCAAGGAGTTAGCTTCCATTGGAATACAAACAACATAGTAAATCGTGTCTAAGACATCAGAAATTTTCTCACACTGAGAACTAAAATGGAGCCTTTGTTTCTTCCCAAGCAAGAAACTTTCACAAGGACTAAGAATTTCACTTTTTCTCACATGGGACCAACTCTTGCTTTGTAAGAGCTTGTATTTATTTCTCATTCATATGCCCTAGCCGCTTGTGCCATAAATCTAATGGACTGGAGTTCTCACTAAAACCCTTTATGTCCATCTTGTACAAGGTACAATAAACTTCTCCGCTAGAAATTTCCTTTGGTAACTATAATTTTCAAGTCACCAAAATGATAGTGACAACCCTGAATGTCCAATCCATAATCATAAATGATATTATAATAAGTGGAAGGAATATGTCTAACATTTTTCAACAATATGGTGTAACCCAATTCTATATCAGTGCACTCATCACCAATACCATGAATCTTTTCATAGGTTTTACTAGATATTTTTTTCATTCTGAGGTTTCCAGATTCATAAGAGAAAAAGAAATGTCTACTAGGAGTGATATGGTAAGAAGCATCAACATCCAACACCCACTCAGTGTTTTCACTGATATGTAGATAATGGTGTTGGGTTTTATGGAGAAAACATACACAGCAGAAGCAACAAAAAAATTCCACTCAACCCGAAACAGGATCTCATTGAAAACAGCGTATTCAGAAGGAGTGTTTGCAGGATATACCTTATCGCAGAGCAAGTCTGGCAATGTCCCACTGCACAAAGGTGTGCAACGACACTTATCTACACGGACAAAACTTCTCTCCCATTCATTGTCGTAGGAAGATCTGGCGGTGCTCCTTTCGTGCGATGATGTGCACCGCTCATAACGCGCACATATGATCGTCACTGTCCTCCGAATGCAGGCGTCTCAGCGTCTGCGTCTCTACTTCATCCACGTAGATGGACTGGAACTCCACATCACACTTCCTAATCCGGTGGGAAGGAGTCATGTCTGTGCGGTGGCGTCCTAGCGATGTGTTGCTCTCCTTCCTCTCCTAAGGATAGTGACGGCTAGGGTTTACGTACGTGAGCGTAAACTGAAAAGCATCTCTCGATATCTTATATAGATATCATCCATCAATCCTCGTTTAAATAGGATACAAAGGAAGTAGGGTTTCCTAAACCCATCGGTAAATAGAAATGTTGTGTTAATTAAACGCTCGTGAATTAATTAGAATATTTTGGAATTCATTAATTAACCAAACAATCACATTAATTGATTAATTAATATTTGAATCCAGGCAATCACTTGGGATGGCTCTATGGGCATATATACCGACAGACTCCCACTTGCACTTAGAGCCAGTCACTCCAATATTATTTTAATCGATTACATAAACATTTTAGTAATCAATGTGATTCAGAGCAATTCCAATCAAATCCACAATCATACTCCTATTCCAACACATCCTATGTGTGTGACCCGGTAGGCTCCAAATTACATTGGCAGTGATATCCATAATCATATTATGATTTCACAAACAATGATTGGTATCTAGCAAGACTTCATTGCCACCCAAGTAATTGGAGAAGTTGGAGAACAACTTAACCTATCATTCATGACTGGTTTTACAATGATTGTATAGTTTCTTTGTCACTGATATTCGGATTGAACTTGAGTCAACGTTCAATCCATGTTCCTTGAACTAGAGCAGACTGTCTGAGATATATGTAAGCTCAATATCACATATTGACTCACATCAGCATGGCCATGCATTTCTCAATCTCGCTTATCTAGTGGCCAGAATATCAAACTCACGTAGGAAGTACAAATTCCATCTACATCACTCACAGTCATCCCCATGTGTCACAGTGCACCCAAGAACCATCTTTAAGGCAATCCTTATTCAGGACCACAATGGATGATGTCAAAGTACACTGAACAACATGTGATAAGTGTAGTGACTTCAGGTCTAAGAACTACAATCACCACCATCATTATGAGATGTGACTCTAACTACCAATCATGGTATCCATGTGTCACTCTCAAGGTGGGTCTATCCGATACACTGTTCTCTAACAAGTATCTATGTATTTGGTTTGATATCTCCATATCAGGGATAATGAGATTCTTCCATCAACCAACATACATTCTAATCTTATTTGTTATTGATGTCTATGGATATTTCCATAATAACAACCGATTAGGGACAAAACAAGAATACACAATCTTAGCATACATATGATCTCACTGTTCAGGTCATCAACCCAAAGACATATGTCATTGAGTATATTATTCTATAGACATCTATAAGTTTTATGGTCATCTCACAATATAAAACACAAACATATAGATTGGAAACTTTCCTTTATTGATAAGATCAATGTAGTATTACAAATCATTTACATAGTATCCCATTACAATCATCGAATGATAGTCTCTATGGGCATACATACCAACAGATTCCCATTTGCACTTATACCCAATCACTCATGAATCTCAATCCAAGTGATCGAACATGTCTGTCATGTTTCTACTATGAAAGTGCTTTTATGAGCGGGTCAGCTACATTGCTTTTTGTAGGTACTCTGCAAATCTTCACATCTCCTCGTTGAACGATCTCTCATAGGAGATGGAACCACCGTAGAATATGTTTGGAACGTTGGTGTGATCTTGGTTCTTTAGCATGTACAATTGCTCCATTGTTGTCGCAAAACAACTCAATTGCATCACCAACGCTTGGAACCACTCCAAGTTCAGAAATGAAGTTCTTGATCCACCCAGCTTCCTTTGCAGCATTAGATGCGGCAATATATTTTGCCTCTATTGTAGAATCTGCAACCATCTCTTGCTTGGAACTCTTGCAGCTCACAACTCCATTGTTTAGGAAAAACTGAAATCCAGATTGCGATCTGTAGTCATCTTTGTCAGTTTGGAAGCTAGCATCGGTGTAACCCTTTACCACGAGCTCTTCCTCACCACCGTATACCAAGAATTGATCCTTAGTCCTTCTCAAGTACTTTAGGATGTTCTTTACGGCTGTCCAGTGACATTCACCTAGATCTGACTGATACTGGCTCATCATGGTCAAAGCATACGACACATCAGGACGAGTACATAACATTGCGTACATGATAGATCCAATTGTTGATGCATATGGAATCTTGCTCAAGCGTGCCCATTCATCACATGAACTAGGACACTAGGCTTTAGAGATTGTAAACCCATGGGACATGGGCAAGTTACCCCTCTTAGAACCCTCCATGCTAAACCAATTTAGCACCTTGTCAATGTATGTTCTCTGGCTTAGGCCTAGAAGCCTTCTAGATCTATCTCTATCGATCTTGATCCCTAGTATATAGGATGCTTCACCTAAATCCTTCATAGAGAAGGTCTTCCCTAGCCAACCTTTTACTGTCTGAAGAGTAGGGATGCCATTTCCCATCAATAGTATGTCATCAACATACAATATGAGAAATACAATTGTGCTCCCACTAACCCTTTTGTAAACACAAGGTTCATCTTCATTTTGACTAAAGCCAAACTTTTTGACTACTTCATTAAAACATAGATTCCAGCTCCGAGATGCTCGCTTCAATCCATAGATTGAACTTTGTAGCTTACATACTTTATTGGCTTCCTTTGGATTGATAAAACCCTCAGGTTGTGTCATGTACACATCCTCGAGTAAATTCCCATTAAGGAATGTTGTTTTAACATCCATCTTCCAAATCTCATAGTCATGATAAGCTGCAATGGCAAGCATGATCCTGATGGATTTAACCATGGCCACTGGTGAGAAGGTCTCGTCATAATCAACACCTTGAATTTGACGGAATCCTTTCACAACCAATCTACCTTTATAGGTTTGAAAATTTCCATCCATGTTAGTCTTCTTCTTGAAGACCCACTTGCACCCTATGGGTCTTACCCCTTCGGGTGGATCCACCAAGGTCCATACCTTGTTGGTGTACATGGATTCCATCTCAGATCTCATGGCTTCAAGCCATTTCTCAGATTGTGTTCCCTTAGTAGCTTCTAGATAGGAAGTTGGATCATCTTCTATGCCCAATTCATCACTGTCTTGAGTCACGAGAAATCCAAATCTCTCAGGCTCAAGTTGTGTCCTACCAGACCTACGAGGTTCCTGTGTTACATTTGGAACTTGAAATTCCACAACAACTTGTGAGTCTTCATGTTCCTTATGTACCTCCTCCGGTTCTCTGCTTTCTTGTTGGTTTCGAACTTCTTCGAGCTTTACATTCGTCCCACTAATTCCTTTGGAAATAAATTCCTTTTCAAGAAATACAGCATCCCTAGCAACAAACACTTTGTTGTCAGTTGGTGTGTAGAAGTAGTATCCCCGAGTTTCCTTGGGGTATCCAAAAAATAACATTTTTCTGATTTGGGTCCAAACTTTTTAGGAAATTATTTCCTAACATAAGCTTCACATCCCCAAATATTTAACATAGACAAATTGGGACGATTCCCATTCCATATCTCATATGGTGTCTTTTGAACCGATTTGGAAGGTACACGGTTAAGTGTAAATGCTGCAGTTTCAAGAGCATATCCCCAAAATGATATTGGAACTTCGGCTGAACTCATCATTGATCGTACCATGTCTAATAATGTACGATTCCTTCTTTCTGACACACCATTATGTTGTGGTATACCAGGTGGAGTCCATTGTGATACAATACCACAGTCTCTCAGAAGGTCCTCAAACTCTTGGCTTAAGTATTCGGCACCTCGATCTAAACAGAGTGCTTTAATACTCTTACCAAGTTGCTTCTCTACTTCATTTATGAAAGTCTTGAACATTTCAAGAGTTTTTGACTTGTGTTTCATAAGATATACATAGCCATATCTACTGAGGTCATCAGTGAAAGTAATGAAGTATTGATAGCCTCCTCTAGCATTTGATCTAAAAGGTCCACATACATCAGTATGTATGAGCCCTAGCAGATCACTGGCTCTCTCACTATGTCCAGTGAAAGGAGTCTTGGTCATCTTCCCTAATAAACATGCCTCACATGTCTCTAATGATTCAAAATCAAAATAGTCTAGATAACCATCCTTATGGAGTCTAGATATGCGCTTCTCGTTTATGTTCCCAAGACGACAATGCCATAAGAATGTTTTGTTTGAGTTGTCAAGTTTTAACCTTTTAGTATTTACATTGTATATGCTAGTCTCAAGTTCTAACAAGTAGATACCATAAGACATAGGGGCATTTCCATAAAAGATCTCATCTTTATATATAGAAATAATTCCATTCTTAATGTGAAATTCAAATCCACTCTTGTCCATACAAGATAAAAAAATAACATTTCTATTAATGGCAGGTACATAATAGCAATTCTCTAATTCTATTACAAGGCCCATAGGCAAAGATAAACTAATAACTCCAACTGTGGTGGCAGCAACTCTTGCTCCATTAGTGACCCACAGCTCGACTTGGCCCTTTCATAAAGGCTTACTTCTTATCAGATCCTGCATATTAGAACATATGTGAGATCCACATCTGGTATCCAATACCCATGATGAAGAAGTATTTAATTTTATCTCAATAATGTATATACCTGAAGTGGAGATCTCTATCCCCTGCTTCTTCTTCCTCAGTTCCTCCAGGTAGAGAGGACAATTTCTTTTCCAATGTCCAGGCTGGTGACAATGGTGACAACTGCCTTCTTTGGAGATCCCACCTTTAGCTTTGAGCGTGGATGACTTTGGCTTCTGCCCGGCTTTAGAACTTTTCTTAGCCTTGCCTTTGCCTTTTGACTTTCCCTTTGTCTTGTTAATCATCATCACAGACTTGGGCTTGTCTTTCTTCATATGTGCTTCATCTGTCCTCAACATGCCCAACAATTCTGACAACGACTTGTCAAAATTATTCATGTTGTAGTTCATGACAAAATGATTATATGATTCAGGCAATGATTGTAGAATCACATCAGTGGCCAACTCTTGACCTAGGGGAAAACCCAACTTGGATAAGATTTCCACATACCCAATTAAAGTGAGTATATGGGTGCCAACTGAGTCCCCCTCTTTCATCTTGCTCCTGAACAAAGCCTTTGAGACATCATATCTCTCCTGTCTTGCTTGATGTCGATACATGTTCTTGAGATGTGTTACCATCTCCATGACATTCATGTTCTCATGCTGCTCTTGCAACTCATAGTTCATTGAGCACAACATCAGGCACTTGACATCCACGACATCATCAAGGTGCTTCTTGTAAGCATCCTTTTTAGCCTTCGGCGCATTTACGGCGGGTTCTGCTGGCTCTGTACACTCGTGTGAGAACAATTCTCAGCGTCCTAAACCAGTTTTGAAAGTTGGTTCCGATAAGTTTGTCCTTCTCAAGGACCGATCACAATGAGAAAGTGTGAGTGTTGTTTGCCATTTGATTGCTACAAAAGAAAAATTTGCATTTAGTCCAAAACATTTCGACTTGTAAAGATTTGATAAACGATATTAATTAGGCCTTTAATTAATTACGCTCCCACTATTTTATTCAAATTGATAGCCCTCACTATCAACTCGGAAGATTTCAACGCACAACCTTCTAGTGAGCCAAGACCCAAAATAATTGGATCAATGCGCAGCCAACACCGGCTTCAAAGACCAAATACTAAGGTAGGCAACTTTTGCCAATTGTATCATATGCAACTCTTAGATAGATGATCATGTACAACTCCTTGCCATGATGCATATGTGTGCCTCTAGGTACTTGATCCTATCAAGGTTCCCTAGTTAATTCCAACCCATAAGCCAACACGATGAGTGTGCACCCTGCGGAGGCAGACCCACACACCCACCATCACACTTCCACGAGATAGATAGTGTACCACGTGGAGGCGTGCCCACACATAGTCGATCAAGCTTTGCATGTGTGTTTCTTTATGGAAGGAAACTAAAACTTAATATTATTAATTGAGGGGTTTTATTAATACATATACATATCCAAACACCACATACTTATAGTACTTATCATATACTACTATATCCACAACCACAAACGATAGACATGCAATCACAAACACAAATACATCAGTTATGGCCATAATATTGTAATCCTTTGGAGAAACAAAAGATTACGGTCCACCTATGGTCTTATGCACCTCATGCAACACCTGTGAATCAACCTGTAAGCCTATAATGATCAACATTACAATGAACAACTTCATGGATGCTTCGTGAGGTTGGAACTTCAAGTTGCTTCTTGGAATTGGATCTTCTTGTTACTTCTCCATGGATGCTCCTTGCAGTTGGATCTTCAGGTTGCTTCTTAGAATTAGATCTTCATGGTGCTTCTCCATGGACACTCCTTGGAGTTGGATCATCAAGTGGCCTCCGTACATCAAGTTTATAAAAACTAAAACTAATCCTATCTCTATTACATCATATGAGTACAAATATAAAAGGAAAGAATTAATTACACTTTGAAATAAGAGATGAGGCTCGGCATGCAAGCCGAATACTTTATACAAAGGATCCATATGTAACCATTATACATCCATAGAATTCACAAACAAACATATCCATAAGATTGACATCCACATTCATCCACAACATTCACAAAAGGGGATACTAGGCCATAACTGTGCATGCACTCACCACATAAAATAGATTTTAAAGGCGATGTGTATGCTATGATAGGTATATCTACATATACATATATACATATTAAATTGCAATACTTTTAATGTGGGACATTCCCCATTAAATAAATTTTTGACTCCCACACAGACTATGCGGGGTACACAGGGGCAGCGCCCCTATGTGGGGGTCGAGGGGAGGGCGCCCGTCACGGGGTCTCAGGGACAGAGCCCCTGAAAGGTCTACGGAATTTTACTTCTATGCACTTAGGAAAATCAATATTTTCCATAATTGACCCAGTCCAAAACATCAAAAATAGAAGCATGCGGCGTATGTGGAATTAGGTTTAGATTTGCACATTAGCAGGTTTAATTCACATCATATGTAACATAAAAATAGTATACAATGATTCGATCATATCGAAACGAATCCAAATACATCGTAGATCGATGCTACTTTGATACCACTATTGGATTTTGTGGAGAAAACATGCACGACGGAAGCAACAAAAAAATTCCACTCAACCCGAAACAAGATATCGTCGACAACAGCGTATTCGGAAGGAGTGTTTGCGGGATATACCTTATCGCGGAGCAAGTCCGACGATGTCCCGCTGTACAAAGGTGTGCAATGATGCTTGTCTACACAAACACAACTTCTCACCCGTTCACTGTCGCAGGAAGATCCGGCGATGCTCCTTTCGTGTGATGATGTGCTCCACTCGTAACGCGCACGGATGATCGTCACTGTCCTCCGAACACAGGCGTCTCAACGTTTGCGTCTCTACTTTGTCCACACAGATGGACTGGAACTCCACATCGCAGTTCCTAAGCCGGAGGGAAGGAGTCGTGTCTCTGTGGCGGTGTGTTAGAGGCACGTTGCTCTCCTTCCTCTCCTAAGGATGGTGACGACTAGGGTTTATGTACGTGAGCATAAACTGAAAATCATCTCTTGATATCTTATATAGATATCGGCCGTCAATCCTCCTTGAAATAGGATACGAAGGGAAGTAGGGTTTCCTATACCCATAGGTAAACATAAATGTTTCATTAATTAAAGGCTCGTGGATTAATTAGAATATTCTAGAATTCATTAATTAACCAAATAATCACATTAATTGATTAATTAATATTAGACTCCATGCAATTGCTTGGGATGGCTCTATGGGCATATATACCAACAAATTGCCCCTGGCAAGTCCACATGTGGCTATCTCTACAACATATGTAACAACTTTGTCTCTACTGCTATCATCACCCGACACTTTTAATTTTCCTTCTACAATATCTCCTTTGTCATGCCTACAAAATTTCTTTAAGTGGTTTGTTGTAGTGATGACAAACCATCTTACTTGACTTTCCTCTATCACCAACCTAGTTGCGACTCTAGATCCTCCCCTATCCTCAACAATAAGAGTGCATGAACCAAATGTCTCTGTTGAGCTATGTTGTCTAGTCTCTTCATCCAATAGGTTATTGGACACAAATGTCTAACTTTGGCTTCCCATCTGGAGAAGAAATTTTAATTGAAATAAGTAGAGTCTCCCATCTATCACATAAAGAACCCAGAAGTAGAAATGTCTATAAATCATCATAAAGAGACAAGCACATTGTGGCAAACTGATTCACCATGCTTTTAATACCATTTAATTACACAAAAATGTTGTTCCCTCCCATAAACATTAGGTTCACAAGGTTCTCAATAAGAATGCTTTGTTCCCTGCCATTTTCCTCTTGTACAAAGACTCAAGCTTCTTTCACAGAGAATGGGCACTGGTCACGTAGGCGTTGTTGTAGAATACTAACTCATCAACCCAAGGACAAATGAGTCTGATGCATTTCCTATCCATCTTTTTCTAGTCCTCATCTTTAGTGTATGTGGGATTGCTTGAATCTCCTTTGATCGGTCCATTCCTCAATATTATCATGTTTTTTGTGTTGTCCATCTAGTCCATGTAGACTAATAATGCTTTGATACCACGTAAATAGTTTGAATGTAGGAAAAAATGTGTGTATCTAACACACACAAATTATAGGGAAAGGACATGCACATGTGGACTAAGTACACATGATCCAATATTTGTTGCGCAATACAACGATAAAATAGGCAAGATCTATAAACAAGTATAGAAAAATATCAACATGAATAAGAAAACACATATAACACCAAATATTATGTGGAATTCCCTCACAATGTGTGATGAGAAAACCACAATTCAAAGCTTGATGTAGAAATCCAGTGACCAAGAGATTATAGAGTTTGTTCAAGTTTAGACCCAAAACATGAGGAATACATAGCAAAAGGAAGGGATACAAATTTTACCAACTTGGTTCATCACTACACCAAAAGACCTCCCAAAAAATTATTGGTATGTATGCCCAGAGAGCCAATCATATGATGACTAGAATGAGGCATTAAAATACCTGATATGATAATAATAAAGGTAATTCTGTCTATCTATCATGAGGTGATGACATAGACATAGTATATGTCATAAGAATGATGTTACTCGATGACGTGTGTCTTCAAGTACATGATTTGAACAATGATATCTTATGTATGATAAGAGTACATGCATTCTTGTTATGTCCCTAGTCAGATATTACTGTGGTAGGAACATAGATAATAGTAATACATAAGACTATAGTGTGTATTGACTGGTGACAGAGTCTTAGTAGTCATTATATGTGATATCAAGTCAAGCACATAGGTACATGTTAGAGAACAGTGTATCAGACAAACCCACCATGAGAATGATACACGAAGATAATGGAATGGTAGTTTGATTCATATATCATAGTGATAGTGTTGAGTGTCGTTCTTAGACCTGAAGTCACTACATTCATCACATATCATTCATGTACTTTGACATCATCCAACATGATCATGAATAAGGGTCGCCATAACGGTGATGATTGGGTGCACTATGATACTTGGGGATAGAGTGTGAATGATGTAGATGAGATTTGTCCCCCCTAGAGGATATTGATATCAAGGGCCTCTTGATAAGAGAGACTGAAAAATGTATGGACAGACTCATGTGACTCAATATGTGATATGTGAGTTCATGTGCATCTCAGACAGTCTAATTTAATTCAAGGAACATGGATTTAATGTTGAGAGGGTGATGATTTCATGCCTCAAGTTCAATCTGGATATCAAAGACAAAGGAAATATACGATCACAGTAACATTGATCACAGATTGTGGGTTGAAGTTATTCTCCAAATTTCCAAATTACTTGGGTAGAAATGATGTGTTCCTAGACGCCGCTCATTGCTTATGATGTCATAAGTTTGTTATGGACATTCATTGCCAATGTGATTCAGAACCTATAGAGTCACACACATAGGATACACTTGAATTAAAGGAGTATATTTAACCTATAGAGTCACACACATAGGATACACTTGAATTAAAGGAGTATATTTATGAATGATCATTAATTTTACTAATAAAGGTGTTTCGGTATTCAATTAAAAAATTGAGGTTCAAATTGACTGACTGGACTCTTAACTGAGTGCTTTAAGGGTTGAACAGATCAGTTGGAGTGTCATGTCAATTGGAATCAACATTGGCTGATCAATGGCTAAACTAGGGAGTGAGACGGCCGGTTCACATAGTGAACTGGTTGGTTCATATATACCAACTTATCGGTTCATGGGACAAACTTCCTGGTTTGGTTTCCAATTTGATTGGATCAAGGATCGGTGCCAATGTCATGTTGTGCATTAATCATACATTGATTACCAATTTGGTTTAGAATAGAAAATTGCACGAACGGATTGATTCACTTAGCAAATCGATCGACTCACACACCAACCGAACAATTGGGTGTGCGAACCAACCAGTTCTCCGTGTGAAGTTTCTAAAAAATTTATGAATTTGAGCCTTTCGACTCCCGCTTAGACTGGGAACCCTGACCCTAGCCTCTCCAATAAATAGAGGGGTAATGGAGGCTTCTCAGAACATAATAGTTTCTTTGAAAAATTTTGTCCTCTCTGGTTGTGGTTACCAATAGAGAGCCTGAGCAAGTCCTACCCAATAAAGGGAGGGATAGTAAGAGAGAGACAATTATGGGAGAGTGTATCAACTCTAGCATGTTGATGTTCAAAATGGACAACTCCTTCCTATTGGCTCTTCTAGCACAATGTGGAGTTCTAGATTTTTCACGTGGACTACTATTGAGGAGGGAGGTCATTGTCTACTTCTAGGAGGACACTGTCAACCGTTTTCTATGTTGCTGCACCAGGAAATCAGTGGAGATGATTTTTTTAGTATTGTTGTTGAAGGAGTGTATTGCTGTCTGAAAAAGAAGCATATTTCTACAAGGGTAACTTTGTTGGACTTGCTTTAGGACTATGTATAACCTTGCAAATTTTCCTTCCTAGATACATTTTTGTTGAGGCAATCTTGTTGTCTAGGGGAATCGTGCTTTATTTTTTTTGTTTCTACTGCTTTGTCACTCACCCTGATTTCCCTATAGTGGTATTAGAGCCATGCCAATTTACTATATATCGGGGATTTGAATCGATATGGTTAGATTTATTTTATTGCATATGATGCAAATATTAAACTAGTTAATGTGCATATACATAGATATTTATATTTATATATCAGAATCAGGTAATTATATATTTTGAATTCCTCTTAAAAATATAGGAGGTCAAGAGTTACATATAGCCCACATGCCATACATCAAAAAAGAGAACAACTCATACACCAAGATAATGTGTAACTTACGTTTAACACATTTATAAATTTTTAAAGCTATACTCCTTGCAATTTAGGTTGCACCACCATACCTACGTGCATTTTGTTCCTCCCATATATGATAGCAGAGGGCAGCAAATATCAACTTCTTGTTGGCATGATTCCCACATCTCGCCAAAGTTCTACGCAGATCCTCTTTTAGCTTGAGATGCAATCAGAAAGCTTCACAAATAGTATCCCAGACCTCCCTAGTAAATTTATAGTAGCCTACCAAGTGAGAATGAGACTCCTCCTCCTTACATAGAAAACTAACAACATTCACATCATGATTCCATCCACATATTTTATCCAGCGTTGCTAATGCGTTATGCAGAATTTAAAACACATACATGCACTATTTGGGTACATGACATTCAGTCCATATCTTCTCCATCTACGGGTCTTTCACCGCTCTTCCTCTTGTGACTTCCCATAGATTGATCTTTGAGTCTTTAATATTCCATCTACCAACCTCATAGGGGTCAAATAAATATTTAACTTGCTGCCACATTTCTGTCATAACATTGATTGTGCGAGAATAACCTTCCCTTGTCTTAGGTATAAAATCCAGACCCCTAGGATATCTTTCTCTCATCCACTTACCCCAAGTTGTAGAACCTTCCTAATACCGGATGATCCTTCTCAGTGTTCTCCATTTATCTATGTCTCTTGGGGTCTTCAAGTCCAATCCTCCTTCATCCTTTGGGAGAGCCATGCGCGAGTACCCCATTGGGTGGTATGTGCTAGCCTAAAGAAAATTTGCGATTTTAATTTCCACTCTATCTAGGACTAAACCTGGTATCTCTCCATGTTGAACCCAGTAGAAAAGAAGCCCCTCCACTGCAGACCTCAGGAGAGTAGCTCTTCCTGCCATAGAAGTTTTCTGTGATGGCCATCTAATAATCATTTCCTCCAATTTATCCATGCAATCAACAAAATGTTTGACTTGAAGGTTGCCCTTGCTAGCGGTAAATTAAGATATTTTGTGGGGAACTAACTGATCTCCACTCCCATAGCCTCCTTCAGTCCATCTTCCATTCTATAGTAGTTTTTAAAAAGGATGAGATGGGTTTTACTTGCATTTGTTGGCAACCCTTTCTGTTGTTAAAATTTTTTCAGCAACTCCTAGAAGTAATCCAAGATATTTTGCTTTGCTTCCACAAAAAATAAGCACATCATACGCAAAGATTAAGTGTGTCAACACCTTGGTTCCGTGTAACATATATGGTTTGATTAACTTCCGTCTTTCCACATCCTACATCTTTTGCGTAAAATACTCCATGACAATCACAAAGAGATGAGGAGAGAGCAGATCACCCTACCATAACCCATTACCTCCTTATAACATACCTATAGATGTACCATTAACCAGAATAGAAAAGCTTATAGTTTCTACACATTGTTTCATCCAGAAAATCCATTGTTCATTGAATCCCATTTAATTCATAATGTACCATAATTTATCCCATCTAACACTCTCGTAGGCTTTAGACACATCCAGCTTCAAGCAAGCTTTTCTGCTTCCCCTAATAACATTATAATCCTATAGAAACTCCCATGCTAGAAGTGCACAATCACTAATTCCCCTTCCCTCCAAAAAAGCACCTTTATTTGCAAAAATAAGGAAAGGAAGTACTATCTTAAGCCTGTCAGCCTGAATTTTTTCAATGATTTTGTATTAAACAGAGCAGCAAGCTATAGGTCTAAAATCAGTAAGGGAATCCATCACCTTCTTCTTTGGTATGAGCACAAGAAAAAGAGTGATTGACCTGTCTGACCATGTTGCCTCCAGTAAGGAACCATCTCACATATGCAACCAAATCATCCTTTATGATCTCCCATGTCTTTCTATAAAATTAAGCATTGAACCCATTGAATCCTGGAGATTTATTGTTGCCAATACTCCATAGAGCATCTTTAACATCCTCTTCATTTATGTCCCTGGTGAGTATGTTGTTGTGGGTGCTTGTTATCCTGGACTTCCACTTCATCTCCTCCTCTTCCAACTCATCTTCAAACTCCTTATTATATAAAGAGGAGTAGAACTGAATACCTTGTTCCTCCAAGTCCTCCTATTTATTGACCACATTACCATTAATATCAATAAGTTTAGATATAATATTACCATCCTCTCTTCTTTGGACTGTAGAATGGTAAAGTTTGGTATTTCTATTTCCATCGTCCATCCACCTTTCCCTTCTCCTTTTCAAATATAATTTTTCCTCCACTTTCTTTAGATCCTCTAGCATCTTCTTCAACTCATTATCCTTCGTAATCAAGTGAGCATTCAATGAGTTTTGTAGCAACAACTCTCTCACTTTTTTTCATTCTTGCTTTGTTTCTTTTAGGAGATTAGGAATATTTACCTCTTCCTTAACCCACTTCTTGAGTGCAAATTTTGTATTTTCCAGTTTCTTTGCAAACACAAACATCATATTTCCTATTAGTTGTGTCTCCCAGCTTTCCTTCACAACATCATAGAACCCCTTCAACTCTGCCCAGAAGTTTAGAAATCTGAAAGGTCTCCTCTTTTGTTTCTTTTCTATAGTTTGAACTGAGATAGGAGCATGATCACTAAGCTTAAATCCACCTGCTTTAACTTGCACATTGGGAAATATTTTTATCCAATCTTCATTCACTAGGGCTTTGTCCAACTTTCTTGCTATCCTGTCCTCCAGCTTTCTTTCATTATTCCAAGTAAAGATATCACCCCCTACCATAGGTAACTCATACATCCCAGATTTATCAATCGCCTGGTTGAACTCATTAATCAATGCATTTAAAGCCGATCTAGCTCCTATAATCTCTCCATAAAAACGTACATTATTGAAATCCCCAATCACCAACCATAGGAGGTTTGTACAGCTAGACAGATCAATCAACTCTTCCCATAACACCTATCTATCTTTGGCATCATTATGTGCATACACAATTGTCATTCTCACGTACAGACCACCTGCATTCCTACAATCAACAGTGATGTGATGATCTGACGCCTATATCACTAAAATCTTCCACATTGTAGGTTTCCATGAAATGTAGACTCTGGCTAGCTCTGAGCACTCCAAATTAGAAATATGCTCCCAACCTTTTGGGAACAAATATCCAATGCTATTTTTGTTATGTAAACTTATCTCATTCCCCACTAATGCAACTAAAGAATGACCACTAGCAGCGATCCACTCCTGGATCTCCTTCTTTTTATCCCTGTCACACCCTCCTTTGATATTCCTTAAGATCATGGAAATATCAAAGATTTTTTCCAGAACTAGTGTGCCTTCCCAACTCTTTGTTGATCGCCTTCTTCTTCGACTTTGTGTTTTTCTCCATGGCTTCATCCAGCTCCTTGTCTGAGTCCGAGAGGGCCTCAAAACTATTTTTAGTGTCTAGTATGGTACTCACACCTATTGTATTTGGGATGCATGTCTTCTTGGGGCCCTTCCTCCCAGATTAGGGTATAAATTCCCCTTCCTCCTATTGTGTATCCCTAGTTTTCTTAGTATTCTCCCTTGCTGTTTCACTTCCTTCTCCACTAGGACCTACTATAGGTGCATCTTCTTTTGCATTAGTCCATGTCTCCTTGGTAGGCTCGACATGAACTGATTCCTTATTTGCAACCTACTTTACCTCATCAACTCACTTCCATATCTTATTTGTATAATCCTTATCTAGTGTCATCTTCCTTCCCAACTCCTTGCATTGGTTTGTTCCATGACCAAAGGAAGGATAGTTACTGCAACTTGTTGGTATGTGATCATACTCAATGGAAACTGGGATTGGATCGCGTCCTTTGACATTAAGCCATATAATCATTGGTTTTGGTCCTTCTACTTCTAATTCAGAAAGCACCCAAGACTCTTCTCCCTCCAGAGACTTCTCATCAATGTGAAGAACCCGACCTGGTCCAACCGCAATGGTTCCTGTGCCCCTCTTGGTCCAGGTCCTCCCAATCGAATTCAGTGTGGTCCGTGTAGGGATCATCATGAAGGCTTCCTTGCATAGCTCATCTCCACAGTTATAGTGCTTGGCTATAACCAATTGTTGGTCAAACCACCTGGGCCCCATAGAAAGTGTATTGAGCATGATGGTGTATTCCCACCTAGGTCTAGATATGAGGGAAGAATGGTCATTTCCCAAGTGTATAGAGCATGATGGTGTATTCCCAGATATTCTTCATCCTATCAAACTCTTCCTCCTCCAGATTGACGTGTACCTTGTCGCCAGAAACCCTAGGTTGTAGAAAAACTAGGTCGTTCGTCCGCTTGCTTGCCGACTGCTTGAGAGCTTGATTCCATGTGATTTCCCTTCATTCTGAGTCTGACCCGGCCTCCATCAACCCCTGGATGTGGGTTGTCTTCTTCCCCTCTATTATGGAAGCGCTAGGGTTAGGCTCCACTATGGTAGTGGTCGATTGTTTGTCTGGTGGATGGGAATGGGGTGGTACTTAATGGGGTGGGTGACGATGTGGGTGGACGCATGTGACCAGGGTGGTCGAAGACGTGGGCGCCATGGCCTAGGGTGGCCAGTGATCGCAAAATCATCCTGAGCTGACCAGAGAAACGACACATGGCTGTCTTTGTATTGTTGTTATATATATATATATATATATATATATATATATATATATATATATATATATATATATATATATATATATATATATATATAATATGCAATTTACACATGTCGCCCAAAAATCAGTTTTTATGGTGGATTTTTAGTATGGCCATGGCCAATAACCCTAAATCTATGTCTGCATGGTTGTAGTTGTTTATTCATGTATATATTTCAGTTTGTATACCGAGCCTCTCTCTCCCTTCCAAATATAAATTAATGCTCTTCTTCCTATTTCCCCTTGAATGTAACTCGAGGTTGTCCATATATAATGTAACAAGAAAAAAGATAGTTTAATTTAAGTTTTGTCACATGAAGACGTTATGGATTAGATAAATTGACAGGCTTGTGAGATGAATTGATCGACTGGAGGACAAAGGAGGATGCATGACAGGAGGATGAATCGATTGAATGGTGGCCCAACTAATCGGCTAGAGGAGTCCGGTCATCACTTGAACCTGAAGCTCAGATGACAATTTTTAGAGCCCAACTAACCGATCAGAAGGCGAGCCGACAGGTTCAAGTGTTGAATCGATCAACTTGGATTGGTTCGAGCACATATCTACATGAACAACATATTGCATATGATGAGGACCTTGGGTGGTAGTAATTCCTTGTGCCTCTAAGGAATTACAATATTATGGCCATAACCATCAATTGTGTGTTTTAATTATTGCATGTTCTCATTTTTGGTTATAACATGTATATGATATGTACTATAAGTATGAGGTGATTGGATATGTATATGTACTTATTTATAAGATCCCTCAATATAATATTAAGCCTTAGGTGTTTTTCATAAGCAGCACATATGAAAAGCTTAATCGACCAAGCGTAGGTTACACAAAAGCGTGGTGTGCCATCCATCTCGTGGAAGTGTGATGATATATATGTAGGTTCTGCCAAAGTAGGGTACATATTCTATTGGTGTAGGCTTTGGGCCAGGCTTAACTGTCTGTCTTTAATGAGATTAAGAACTAGAGACATGTAGATGACTATGGAAAAGAGTTGCGTGTATCATCTATCCAAGAATTACATATGATACAATTGGAAAATGTTGCCTACCTTAATAATTGGATATTGAAGCTGGTGTTGGTCTGGAAATAATTGAATTGTTTTGGATCTTGGGTCACTAGAAGATTGTACACTGCAATCTTTTGAATTGATACATGAGAGTTGTCAATTTGAACAAAATAGTGGGATCGGTAATTACTTAATGGACTAATTAATATCGTTAACTTATCAAATAAAAAATGTTTTGGGAAATTGCAACTTTTCTTTTATAGAACCTAATGTCAAACACAAACACATTCTCATGGTGATTAGTCCTTGCGAAGGAAAAAACTAAATAGGATTTACTTCACATATGGTTTAGGACTTTGAGAAGCATTCTAACCCTTGAAAAAAATCTCTATGTTCTTGAAGGACCAGAGCTAGAGGAACCTACTCCAAAATGCACTTAAGGGTTAAATGGATAGTTATTGGAAGCATGCCAATGATTCCATAGACATTGAGTACCTTATGCTATGTTTATGAACTATGATTTGCATGAATAATATGAAACACATGGACATTCTCAAGATGGTAATACATCTTAATAATCATGTAAAGCAAGTAAGGTATAATGTCTCCAAAGTGTTGTTTGAGTGCAAACTGACAAAGGGAGATCAAGTAGAGCCCCATGTTCTCAATATAATTGGACATGTGGAAAGACTGGGTTTATTTTACGTCAAAAGTTGGCACATAAATGATTTTGTAATCACTTCCTGAATCATATTGTCAGTTTATCAAATGCTTTTCTATTGATTAATGCCAAAGAATAGAAGAAGAAGGACAAATCTGTGAAGGTGGTCAGCGGAAGTGACTCCAATGGCAAAGGCAAAGCTAAGAAGGGTTCTAAGGCTAAGATAAATTCCAAGTCTTTTGCACTCAATATATGGAGAGGGGTAAGTGCAATTGAAACTAATCCTTTTCGCTTAAAGAATTAAGGAAATAAAGTACCGCCATTATCACCTGTGGAACATTGGTAAAGGAACTGTCATCTTTGTATAGAGTATCTCAAGAAGAAAAAGGAGATAGAGATCTCCACTTTTGGGCCTTAAAAGAAGTAAGATAAAACTGTGTGGAGCAAGGGTTGTTTTCACTACAGTTGGAAGTTGTCATTCATATGCATGTAATAGAATTAGCAAATTACTATTATTGATGAAAAGATCATGTATCTTGTATGGAAAATAATTGATGCTTCATGGCACTTTCCTATGTCTCACAAACTATACTTGATAGTTCTAAAGAAAAATATGTGTAGGACACATATACTATATGACTTGATAACTCAAACAATAAATACCTATAGTATTGTCATCTAAAGTATGTAAATGAGAAATGTATTTCTAGAATCCATAACGATGGTTATCTAGACTGTTTCGGTTATTGAACCAATAGAGACTTCCAAGTATTATTTATTGGGCAATATGATAAAACCATCTTCACTAGATATAGAGGGAGAGTGACTATTGTATTTGAGCTCATACATACTGATGTATATAGACCTTTTTGAATAAATGCTAAAGGTAGTTACTAGTACCTCATTATATTTACTAATGTTATCAATAGATATGGAAATTTGTATTTAACGGAATACAAGTATGAATCTCTTATAACGTTCAAGGAGATCATGAATGAAGTACATAACTGACTTGGTAAAAGTATTAAGACACTTTGATATGATCAATGTTAAAATAATTTAAACCAAGAGTTTGAGCATCTTCTGGGAGATCATGATAATGTATCATGATGAATTCCACCTGAAAGAGAATGATAGTGCATCATGAAAGTGTATCAGAAAGAAGGAATCACATCTCGTTAGTCATGGTGGTATTATCAATAAAATCTAGTTGATCTTCCAATTTCTTTTGGGCACATACTTTACACAAAACCAACGTACTATGTAAAATGGTTCAAAACACACCATATGAGATATGGTTTTAGAGGTGTCCCGATATGTCTTCTATAATGATTAGGATTGAAATTTTATGTTAGAAAATAGTTTCTTGAAAAGCTTTATACATAAATCACATAAATGTTATTTTGTTAAAATACTACTCTTATCCAAATCCATCAACAAAGTTGTTTGTTAATCTAGATAGTTGTATTCCTGAAGAGGAACAAGTTCCAAAGGAATTAGTGGGAGTAAAAGTAGAATTCAAAATGTTCGAGACAAATAAGAAAACATTAAACCTAAATAGGTACAATAGGAACACGGAGAATCATAAAATGTTGTGGAATCTCAGATTCCTTATATAACACATAAAAATCATAGTTCTAGTGGAGCATGTCTTGATCTTGAAATATTATGATATCTTATGGCTCAAGAAGGTCATGAGTTGATCATAGATGATGAGTCAACAATCAATGTAGAAGTTGTTGAGGGACCACAATCTGAAGCATGGCATATGGCTATGAGATCTAAGATGGATTCCATGCAAACCAACAAAGTATGTCCTTGATGGATCCACCCGAAGGGGTAAAACCCATAAGGTGCATATGGGTCTTTGAGAGAAGACCAACATGGATGGGTATATTGGTTGCAAAGAGTTTCAAGCAAGTTCAAGGTGTTGAACATGATGAAGTCTTTCACAAGTTACCATAGTTAAATACATTAGGATCATGCTTGTTGTTTCATCTTGTTATGACTAATGAGGTTTGGCATATGGATATTAAAACCACATTCCTTAACTGGAATAATTATGAGGATGTATACGTGATATAGCCTAAAGGTTTTATAAATCCAATAATAAAAATAAAGTCTATAAGATACAAAGGTCAATCTATGGATTGAACCAAGCATCTCAGAGCTAGAATCTTCTGTTTGACAAGATAGTCAAAGATTTTGACTTGAGTCAGAATGAAGATGAAATATGTGGTTACAAAAGATTTTGTGGGAGCATATTTATATTCCACATAATGATGGGGAATAATGTCCTTATCTTGCAAATGTTAAAACCTATCAAGGAAAGAATCTTCTCTATGAAGGGTCTAGGCGAAGCATCCTATGTGATAGGAATTGAGATCTATAGTATGTGGACAGCTTCTTGAACTGACAAAGTGCACATACATTGGCATGATGTTGAAAGGGTTCAACATGCAAGACTTCGTGAGAGAAAACTTGTTCATGATTCCATGGACTTAGTCTCTCAGGAGCCTAGTGTCCTAGTTCTTGTGAAGTTCAAGAACACATGGATAGATACCCTATGCATTGACAATTGGATCTATATGCAATGCTATGTACTTATCCCATTATCTCATATGTATTGGATGTGATGAGAGAATATCCACTCATCTCATGTGTATTGGACATGATGAGAAGATATATATATACCTATCTAGCAATCTCGTATGTATTGGACATGAGGAGAGGGTACATGTTAGATGCCAATGAGAGTCACTAGACTACCATAAATAACATCCTTAGGTGCTTGAGAAGAACTAAAATGATCAGCTCCTTGGCCATGGTAATAAGGAAAAGTTGGGTGTAAAGGGTTACACTAATGCAAGCTTCCAGAATGACAAATAACTGATCACAATCGAACCTATGTTTGACCTTGAACAAGAATTGTAATCTGGAAAGGGTTTCAAGCTAATGATAGTTATTTGAATCTATAATAGAAGCTGAATATATCTATGTTATATGCACAATAGAGGATAATATATAGATCAAGAAGTTCATATGGATTAACTTATACGAGGTTCCAACCATTGATGATAAAATAGAAATATTGTGACAACAATGGGGCTAATGGTTAGGCAAGGAATCCCTAATAGCGTACTAAAAAACTCCATATCATGTGAAAAGTCATACAGTGAAAAGATGTGAAATTTGTAAAATAATGACTTAAAAATGTTACTAAGCCCTCTATAAAAGTACTTGCACAACATAAACATAATGGACATGTTAAGATCACTTGGAATATGATCCGTGGGTGATTGTCTCTAAGTGCAAGTGGGAGTGTATTGATATGTATGACAGAGAGCCACTCATAAGATGATTGGAGTGAGACATTAAAATATAAGATTTGATAATAATAAAGGTAATTTTGTCTATCTCATCATGAGATGATGGCAAGACCTAGTATATGTCCTAAGAATGATGTTACTCGATGACATATGTCTTCAAGTACGTGACTTGAACAATGAGGTCATACGTATGATAAGAGTGCATACATTCTTTTTATGTCCATAGTCGGATATTACTATGGAAGAAAAATAGACAACAATAATACATAAGATTAGAGTGTGTTTTGACTGATGATAGAGTTTCACCAGTCATGATATGTGATAATAAGTCAATCACATAGGGATATGATAGAGAACAATGTATCAGATAGGCCCACTATGACAGTGATACACGAAAACCATGGAATGGTAGTCAGAATCATCTCTCATAGTGATAGTGGTTCTTATGTTGGGTTTTGTGGAACGGAACAGGCAGTGGAATTTTTTTTATCTAACCACAAACACATAACCAACAGATTGCATCAATAACTGTGCAATAGGAAAGATGGTTTAGTGAGACATACCTAGTCGTGAGGCTTTCTCGGAGACAATACCTCACAGCTAAACGATCTTCAACCACCTAGTCTTCGACAACATCTATGCAGCTCCTGGTGTAGACCCGGACTATGGTTGGTAGTCATCCTCCTGAGTGGCAAAAACCTCCCGCCTCTATAGATAGTCCACACAGATTACCGAGAACTCTAGTCATCCAATCCTGAAGGACACAGAAGGAGTCATTTCCCTCTATCAGCATACTAGTCACCGACACACTCTCCCACAATCCATTGTTTTTTTATAGTTATCTTTCCCTCGTTGTTCCTCCCTAGACAGATAGAACTTGCTTGGGCTCTATCGATTACCACAACCAGAGAGGAAAATAACTTTGTAGAGCAACTGATGTTCTGAGTTGTGTATTCTGAGAAGCCCCCTATACCCCTCTATTTATAGTAGAGGGTAGGTTCAGGGTTCCAAGTCTCTGTGGGAGTAGAAGGATCTGAAATTTCCATGAACTGATTACATTGCGACAGATGAACCAGTCGTTTCACAACCCAACCGGTTGTTCGGGCAGGTGATCCGATCGGTTCACTTTTGAACCGGTCGATTGGGAGTGTGAACCGGTCAGTTCACTTAGTGAACCAGTTGTTTCAATTCCCAGACTTTCCCACAATTGACTTTCCTTATTTGTTTCTAATTAATACAAATATTAATTCTTGTCTGAATCAAATTGAACAAGTGAAACAAAAATCTTTTCTCACAAATTAGGAAACCCAATACCTTTCTCGGATGGTCCATGTGAACCGATTGGTTCACTATAGTGAACTGGTCATCTCACTGACCACGAGCCGATCGGTTCACCCAGTGAACCGGTCAGTTGGTGGTCTAGGTTATGCAGAACTCAGTCAATGTAGTTCTCAATCAATCTGACACTCTAATCAATTGGTTCAACACTTGAACTTGATGATTCTGAGTCAATTCTATTGATTGAATGTTTAATTGAGTACCTAAACACTTTAGTAATCAATCTAAACATCATTCATGGATAAAATCCTCTTCTAGGTTAATCCTATGTGTGTGACCCTATAGGTTCCATTTCACGTTGGCAGTAAATGTCCATAACTAACTTATGACATCATAAGAAAAGAGCGGTGCCTAGTCGCACATCAGTGCTACCCAAGTGAAGAGGAAAGTTGGAGAACAACTTTCAACCAACAATTTGTTATTGGTTTTATTGTGAATGTATAGTCCCTTTGTCATTGATATTCAGATTGAACTCAAGGCATGTACTTGTCATCCTCTACAAATGTTCAATCAATGTTTCTTGACTCAGAGTAGACTATCTGAGATATATGTAAGCTCAATGTCATACATTCACTCACATGTGCATGGCCATGCATTTTTCAGTCTCACTCCTCACGTGGCCAGGATATCACACTCCCTTAGGAGGGACAAATTCCATATCTATCACTCACATTCAAGTCCCCATGTGTCAAAGTCACCCAATCATCACCATTATAACAACCCATGTTTTAGGATTGTGTTTGATGTTGTCAAAGTGTACCCAACCACATGTGATGAGTGCAGTGATTTCAGGTCTAAGAACCACAGTCACCACCAATACTATAAGAGATGATCCTGACTAACCAAGTGTGGTTTCCATGCATCACTCTTATGGTGGGTCTGTCCGATCTATTGTTCTCTAACATGTATCTGTGTGCTTGGTTTGATATCATATATCATGACTAATGAGATTCTATCATCAACTAACACACACTCTAGTCTTCCGTTCTATTGATGTCTATGGTTATTTCCATAATAACAACTGACTAGGGACATAACAAGAATGTATACTCTTAACATCCGCATGATCTCAATGTTCAGGTCCTTAACCTGAAGATGTATGTCATAGAGTAATATGATTCTTTAGACATCTAACATGTTATATCATTATCTCAAAATAGATTAAACATACAGACAGAAATTGCCTTTATTATAATTCAAATCATTAACAAAGTATGCCATTACAATCATCATATGACTGGCTCTATGGTCATACATACCAGCATCTTAGACCTGAAGTCACTACATTCATCACATGTCATTCATGTAATTTGACATCATCCAACTTGATCTTGAATAAGGGTTGCCATAACGGTGATGATTGGGTGCACTGTGACACATGGAGATAGAGTGTGAACGATGTAGATGAGATTTATCCCTCCTATAGGATATTGATACCCAGGGCCTATTGATAAGCGAGTCTGAGAAATGTATCACCATACTCATGTGACTTAATGTGTGATATGTGAGATTACATGCATCTCAGATAGTCTGGTCTAGTTCAAGAGTGGACTAACCCTGCTTTTTTTTCTTCTTTAGTAACTTCTTTCTTTCCACTGTCAATGCATGCAACACCAAACAGGAAAGACATCAACTCTAATTTTATGGCTCCTCTTCGTGACTTCTTGAATAACAAGGTGCCTAAGGTATTTAAACCAAACCATTAGAAACAACATTGTCCTAGCAGCCCCCCCCACAATTGGGTTGGAATCAAATAAGGTCCATAGGACTAACAGTCTGGGTATACTTCTACTCAACATGAGCACACATGCATACTTACTATTAGAGTACATATTGTCTTATGTTTATTATCCCATATTACACAGTGCATGAGTTATACAATGTTTGAGGTCCTATTTATGCATTTCTTGTAATCACTTATGAATCATCTAAATATAATCATATTTACCATCTTACAATGTCCTCCCATCCCCTATTTTTTGTTTTTTCTACTATCTAGTTCTTTTTCTCTATCTTTACTTAGTTCTTATTTTGAGTACAAGTCTCAAGTTATCATTTCATTTCAATGTTCAAGGTTTTGGCATAAAAGGATCATGCAATAATCGTTTCCATTTTTTCATAATTTTGATACTATATGAATAGGTACATTGAAAAAATATACAAATGATATTGTCTGAGTGAATTACTTCAAGTCACACTGAGAGAACGCTGCCAACACAAGGTGTATTTATACTGAGTATGAGCACATGTGCATACCTGCAAAACACTATTCAAATGGAATGTTGATATACAAGAATATTACATTGCACCATAATCATACAATGACCCAAGAGTCTTTATTGTAGCAAAGAATATGATGTGGTTATGAATGAAGCCTATGTGATTCAGAGACTACACAATAAAAGATAAATTGAGTCACATATTCTAGAGATCCTTGGAGTCATACCAATGATTGTACATGGTTGTCTACATGCATATCACATTTCAAAAATTCATGAAATAGTTGGAGACTACTTTCCTTCCATACGGAGTATTTCCTTACGTTACAAGTTGAAAGTCTTAGCCAGTCTATTTGCAAAGGATTCACCCACTAAAAGAAAAAATTAAAGTACATATAAAATAACTATGAATAATGATGTAGAAGGTATGCAAATATGCTGGTAACCACCTTGATTAATATAACTTCACACCACTTTTTTCTTCTAATAAGATATTAGATTATAAAAGGACCCTCGGGGGAGGGACTATTGTCAAATAAGTTCACCATTTCTCCTAGGTTGAAAATTATCAACTTGTTGAAAAAATTAAATTGCAAAACAAACTAGACAATATAATTATCTAATAATATACCCCACTTATTTCCATTCAAGATCTATCATTCTGGTCAAAATAAGGAACTGAATCCATAGGAAGTTGTGATACCCAAATCCAATTTAGCATGTTATGGAAGTGGATGCTACGTTTTCTAAGTAAAATGTTATGCATGGGGCATAGTATCCGTTTCTTAGAGTGATTTTTGAAGTCCTATGATTGACTCATTGCAAATAGTTCTGATGATATTTAGATGTTAGAAACAAATATGCAATAGAACAATTGATGCATTGTTAGATTTATATGTCCTTTTTTTTAAATAATGATAGTTGGACAACATTTTTCTTCATTTGCCTATATGTAAACATCTTTGGAATTTTTTAGTATCATGCAAACCTCACTCATTTGGAGATCTATCTCACTATTCCATTTAACATAACCCTATCTTTAGAAATGATAAATACACTTTAACTCCACAAACATACATACAATATCTCGTAACATCTTATTGAATATCTGAAAAGAGAGGGAATATGAGATATTATGAAGATAAAATACCCTTGTGACCTTTAGGGATTAAAAGACTCTAGCAGTTTTATTGAAATTTTCTTTAGTAAGTAAAGTTCTTGGACGTGGTTTGACTTCCATGATTAATATGTGGAAGTCAAATTCCCTTTGATTTAATGTTAAAAAACAAATTCACAGTATATTTGTGGATGTTTGAGTGTAATTAAATGAAGAATACTAGAGATGCTCTCTCATGAATGGGGAAATGCTCTACGATAACCATAAGGCTAGACGTATGCATATATGCAATATTTGTGGCAAGATTTTTTGTTTATTGCATTTGGAGTAGAGACGTTCCATATGCAAACTACTTCATTTCTTCATTCCCTATATTTTATGCATACTGGCAATGGGGTTATAGTTGGACTACTATGAGTTCTATTATTTTGTAGTGCATGACCCTTGATGACATCCAAAACTCCTGCATTATGCATTCCTTCAATATCCATCTTGTTTAGGTTGACAATAAGAGTTTTTCTTAGAACCAATGATACTAGATTATGATTTTGTCTGGTAATGTATCGCTACGTTTTATTCAAATATCATGAACAACTAAATGTTGTCTTAAGACGTGCATAGGGTGACCATACATAATGATGGATTCAGCAAAAATGTTGTCTCAATGTGTGTGTAACACAACACAAATATGAGAAAAATTAGTTACTTACACCACTTTAACCTATTTAAGTTTCAAAACTAAGAATGCTGAAAAAATTTGGTATAGGACTCCAAATTTGAAATATGTGTTAAAAATGAAGAATTGTCTATGGAAATGAATCCTAGCGGACCATAAATTCACAAGAATTCTTGATTCTATAATCAATATCTTATCAAACTAAATTTCATAAGCCTATATGATATGGTTCAAAGTGATATGGCTTGAACTTGGAAACTAAAATATCAATTAGTAATTAGTAGTTGATTTCTAATATCATGAGGTGATCATTCTATCATACATATATTAATTATACAAAATGTTCATAATTTATGCCTAGTAACATGGACTACCTAGATTCATTTTATAATATATAATGCACTATTTGACATTATAGATCATATGTGATAAACTACCCTTGAAAATCAACCCGAGAAAGTCAATTATGTATGAATAATTCCAAACAAAATAAATAAAATGAGTACTTAAGATTCAACTTATATCATCAATATAATTACTTGGATAACTCATACTTCTAAATCAATTAGATAAACACTCCTAGTATATGTTGATTGAAGATATTTTGGAAAATATGGAAATAATGAATGGAAGACATGGGAATAAAGACAGAATGATATATATCAAGGTAAAAATATGATTAATAATATGAGAAAAATAAAGATATTTACAAAGTTACAAGGTATATCATATACAATAATTCCTCATCTTAAAGGTGGTATTAGGAAAAAGAGGGAACATCTGATAATACATGAGACTAGTTGTATGGGTAAAACTAACATCCCATGCCATCCTTAAATTTGATTTCACCTATATGACCTTCATGAGTCTTTGTACTATTAAGCCCCTACACATGGGTGTTTGGGAACAACACCCTAAAAATATGCAAAAATGGGTATAAAATAGAAATTTACGTGTATGTACACATGATTAACACTTAGGAAATATATTGGGTTACAAGTATAAAATGGGGTGTTCCCATGCAAAATGGGAGATACAATAATCTAGGTAAGTTCAACAAGAATTTTATTGAAAAATGAACCAGAGTATCTTAAGAAAGAAATATTAAAAGTTGTATCATAAAAATCATTCAAAATATCACAATAAAAAATAACTTCAAATGAAAATATAAGTAGACCAAACAAATCTATAGTAGTTCTAAGACACCATTGGACCATTCGACTATGGTCCATTGGAATGGCACATCCTATAAGTAACGATGTGCCTATATAGCTTAAGGGTGAAAAAAATACATCTGATTGAAAAGAATATAAAATATGGTTACAAATAAGCACCTAGAATCGATACTTAAGTTTAACAATAATCATATTTAAGAGAGTGGAAACATGTATTTTCAATCATAAATCACATCATGTATTCAACTAGACAAGGCAGGAGGGGTCATAAACCCAATATGAAAGGTAAATTCATGTTTCAAAGGAATTGAGATCATAGTACATAAAGATACACATAAACAATGCTATACATATATATAGCATACATGCATATACTAATTATCAAACCAAACTTCATATAGAAATATATATTGGGCCAAATTGAGTGTATTCAAGTATATACTAGAACTGACCCATTATATAGTAGGCCCTAACTTGAAATTCAAAAAAAGTAGACAGAAAACACCCTCTAATCCACTTAACCCGCATATGACTCATGCTTCCCTAAACACTCTCGACTCCTCTCATCCATGTGCAGTCGCACCCTCTTTTCTCCCCCATAGATAAATAAGTTTAACAATAAACATATTTTATAGAGTGGAGGGATGTATTTTGAATAATTAATCACATCATGTATTCAACTAGGCAATGTAGAAGGGGTCTTAGACCCAATATGAAAGGTGAATTCATGTTTCAAAGGAATTGAGATCATAGTACATAAAGAAACATATAAACAATGTTATACATATATATAGCATACATGCATATATTAATTCTCAAACCAAACTTCATATAGAAATATATATTGGACCAAATTGAGTGTATTCAAGTATATACTAGAACAGATCCATTATATAGTAGGCCCTAACTTGAAATTCAAAAAAAGTAGACAAAAAACACCCTCTATTCCACTTAACCTGCATATGACTCATGCTTCCCTAAACACTCTTGACTCCTCTCATCCATGTGCGGTCGCACCCTCTTTTCTCCCCCCATAGATAAATAAGTTTAACAATAAACATATTTTATAGAGTGAAGGGATGCATTTTCAATCATTAATCACATCATGTATTCAAGTAGGCAATGCAGAAGGGTTCTTAGACCCACTTTGAAAGGTGAATTCATGTTTCAAAGGAATTGAGATCATATTACATCAAGATACACATAAATAATATATATATATATATATATATATATATATATATATATATATATATATATATATATATATATATATATATATATATATATATGCAAAAGAAATTATATTCGATAATTTGACTCATTGTAGGAATAAAGGTTTATAGCCATTTGATTGCCAAATTTGAATACAAGTTTCACTTACCACCAAGTCAAACCTAATTTTCCAAAAATAATCCTGAGGTGAGGTTTTGTGCTTTCCAATACCTAAGCACAATATAATACATTGATTTATTATTTGTTTCATTAAACTCATTACAAAGAAGTGACATGAATATAAACTTGGAACCACATTCTAGAAGTATATCACTATATCATTCAAACTTTTCAAATACCAAAAAGAACATTTATTTTTCCATTATTATGATGCACACAAGTTAATCATTTTTTACTATTTAACAGAAGGAAACTAAGAAATGACTAATATACCCTTGTGCCTCATTATTTGCTAATAAGGCATTGTTGGGTGTTATTGTGATCTCCCTCCTTTGATCAACTTGTGGTAGAGGGAGGATCTAGAAAACAAAAAGGATTATTTTCCCTCTACCCAAAAACACTAGCTTGGGGCCACACAAGGGTAGATTGGATAAACTGTGATTGACATTGTCCTCCTCCACTTTCCATGGTTGGAGCTCAACACTAGGGCCAACACAAAATATGCTCATTATCACATTTGGGCATTGATCCCATTATGTTTGTGGTATAATGTGAAAGATATTCAACCTTGACTCAGCATTTAAAGACTCTTTGGAAATTTGTTTGAGGCTCATCAATGATCATGACAGAAACATATCATGTGTCTTCAATATACGAGTCATATGAAAATCAATCACCTAAGTAAGTGCAATGAAACCTAGAGAATCTTTAAAATTTGAAGTCAACGACAAGTCATAGCTGATGGTGTCTAAACTACAAGGGTACAAAAAATTATTATAGAAGACTTTAGAAGTCAGAAACCCAACCATTGACCCCCAACATAGGAAATCAATAGGTAAGGCAAGGTCCCTAGGTTCAACAAAGACTCTCAACAAAATTTATATAACTCAATGGTTAGTAAAAACCTTGTAGGTATCGAGAAAGGCTCATGAAGGTCATGAGTATAGGAGGAACACATACAAAGAAGTGTGAGGCACTTGTTATATATAAAGGAAGGATGGAGTTTAGAGTTTCTTACAACTAAACAAATTCACTTACGGATCTCTACATCTCGCTTTTGGGATTCTCATATCTAGAGGTCAAGGATGACCAGGAAAACACAAGTTGAAGGCATTAAGGGAATAATTATGGTCTAAGATTGTGAAAAGGGTCTTAGGTAAGCTTTTGGGAAGACAAAATGTAGTGGTATCTAAGGCGGATGCAAAGAGTGGTTTAAGAAGGTAACAGTTGTACAAGGTGTGAAAGACCGATTAGATGTTTCACAAAATGGAAACCACATGCATTGAGTTAGGGTTCAAACTACACAAAAAAGAGAAAGATGAATAAAGAACAAAACATGAAAATTAATTCACTAGACAAAGAGAGAAAATAAAAATAGAGGTTCAACGCTATAACCATTGTAACAACTGGGGAGATCAGACAAGTAGATGACCTCCAAGTTGTCTGTTGAATTGGAATACAAAAGTTGGAGACCTTTGGATGGTGTGAACCCACATGCAAAATCCAAAGTGATCACACGATAGTTCATTAGAAACATACTTCATTAAATTTCAATGTAATTAGTTGATGAAGTCATTTATTTTTAATTCATTTACATATTTTAATTTTTGTTTAAATAAGGAAAGAAAACAACATCTGTTTTACTAACAATTTCTAAATAGAATAATAATGAACACCAATTTAGCATTACTTTTGAAATTTGAAATTCTTTTGTATAGTAACTCGCTACATGTCCACTAATTACTCACTTAAGACATTTATTCCTTTAATTATTCAATTATGATGCAATCTATTGTGTTATCATGACTTATCTTGTACTATAATTGTAGCATTACATTAAAGTATATAATAGAGTCAAACCCTTTTATTAGTGTATTTTCATATCAAATCATAAAATTTAATTTATTACAATCCTTTTATCCCAAAGTTTAATATGTAAAGAATAAATGAATTCATGATAAGATAATCCTAACACAAACAAAATAAGGGGAAAAACAACTTAATACAAACATAACTAGAGAGGGGACAGAAAAAAGGAAAGGTTAATTTTCAATCCTATATTTGGGCATGTTATAGTTAACTGCAAGGTCAATAGGGTCATATCCCATCCTAGTCAGGATAGGTTCAATTTGTTACAAGTTGGTATGGCCTCTTAAGATACATAATCTTCATATTGAGTTTAACATTATGTTCTATGTGATGTTTGGGCCCACCACTTGAGGCACTTAGGCATACAAACCACACAATACTAATGATACTCAAGCATGCTCCGATTTAAACATAGTCAAGGGTTTAAATAAGAAAATTATTCTATTAAATACCTAAGACTAAACTTATCAACCTTCAAACTCAATATTATAGTTCAGGACCCCATTATTGCCAATAATGCAAAGAACTCTCTATTAGAAATCCAAATTCCTTAGTGTGTATAGAAGATTGATTTTTCTTAATGCATCATTGACATCATGGACTCTTATTTTCATATTTTTATTTCCTTTCTTCCCTTTTCCTTCAAAATATCAAGTTTATAAGGAGGAATTTTTTTTAGGATATGTGGATGAATAAAAACAATCACATATTATTAATTGGAGTCTCTTTACAAACCTCTCAACATAGGAGGTTGGAAGATAATTGATTATTGGCTTTTTCTCTCTATCTCATAAGTGTCATTTTGCCTACATTTAGACAAAAATGTCACAACAACTTATCCAATCATGTCATCAGTAATTATTACATGATAAAGAATACATACAATAAATTGTCTAATAGTTTGTTATCTCTATCTTGGAACAATATTCACATATTTGTATTATTTAGATATCTATTACAATTGCTATTGGATTCTTGTTAGACTTTTAGTATACTATAAGCCTTATCTGTGACTATGGGACCAACTTAAATATTCCATGTTAAATAAAATTTCATTGATATTTATATTAAATTAAAATAGAAAACCTATAAGGTCAAACAAACACACATGTTTTTTTCTTGATTTCGGTTTCTACGCAAACAACTATTTTATACTTTCAGAATATATCCTCAATAATGCACCAATTTAGATGCAAGAAAAGTGGGGACCACCCCTTAATGTCTCATAAGAATATTGTTTCCTCATATATGGTATGATGCATCTCTCAAGGAGTATAGTTCATAGAAATAAACATTTTTCATTATGCACATATGGTTGACTTCTCACAACCAGTCTCCCTTCAGCACACATTGACATTCTAGAAGTGTTTATGCTTTATTTTTGTGTTTATATAGTTTTTAAGGCATTACTCAATTTTTATTTACTTTCCTTATGGATGTTGTCATATACTCTCACTATTTTCCTTTTTGTATAAATGATACTTGTTTCCACCTTATGACTTATAATTTTGAGTCTCTTCTTAAATCTCATACTAGGAATATGCATTAGAACAAATATAGATCTATATTGATTGTTCCCATGAATCTATCAATCTAGAGTGAACAAAATAATAAGTTTGACAATAATTAGAAAAACAACATTGAAATGATTTGTAACTCACTTTCTTTTATATCTTATCCTTGTAGTCCTGTATTTTAGTTAGTGCTACTTTGACTTAGAATGACAAAACCAAATGTCCTTGGTCCATTACCATCAAGGTTGAGGGGAGGTGTCTTAGACCAAAGGAGTCATCTACTTTGATACACTGTTACAGGCTTCGGTCAAGGAGGCATGGGAGGGGACACACTTAGGGAGGTTATGGTCTTGGTGAACCATTTGTTGATAATGTTGTTGGCAATGATCTTAAAACTCCAATTATATGTTTCTTTTTTTTTAATGGGAGTCCAACCCCATTGTGTACTTTTAGGGAAGCCCCATCATCCTTGACTTTATATTTTGAGGTACCTCTTATACTTAAAAGTTATATTTCCATCCCATACTCTAGAAAGTTTATTATGTTTGTGATGATTGTATCTTCCTTTTATATAATGCATGAATGGTTATAAAAATTAGGAAATATGTTTGAGCTTACAACATGTTATAATTTCAACGGAAGAAGATAGTTGATTGTAAAAATATTTAAGAACATATTAGTAAGAGGCACGACCACCAAGTAAAACATGGCATTAAAAGAAACTGGAATAGCCTTACAAACCAAATAGAAAAGATTTGTTCTAGTTTTCTAAGAGGAAACTCTTAAGGTTATGTTCATGAATGATGGTGGATACAAAGAACCTTCAATGATGTTTGCTTTATTCGTCCCACTAAGATAAATACAAGATAAGCATGGTTTTGATCCGTAGTTGGTTAAAAGAATTTATAGCCATTCGTTGGAGTTGTTATTTCTCCTCATTTATGTGTATTAAGGATGGGTCATCAATGAAAATATGTCTCTAATTTCCTCATACACTTAAAGAGAGGCACAGTCTGAGTGCCACATTGTGTATTGGTTAAATATAAATGTGATTCAAAGGAGATATACAATTCATATGTAACATTTGTAACAATTTTACTTAATGTTTATTAGGTGCACCTAATGGTCTCATGATCCTCATACTGAATATTGTTGTAAATGTGTAGACATGCCTTAAATTTAGGCAATTATAGTATATGTGCAGACATGCCTTAAATGTTGGAAATTTGAGTATATGTGCAGAAAAGCCTTAAATTTAGGCAATTAAAGAAGTGTTTGAAGAATTGGTGGTGAATAATATAAACAAAATGAATAAACGACCATGCCTCACAATGACCGTGGATAAATTCAAATTATGTCTCTATTACAGCAAAGCTATACATATAGCAATCCACCCTACTGAAAAAGTTATCAGTAAGTAAACATATATGGGTACGCAAGTATCTAAACTTCACATCTATTAAATATTGCATAATGACCTTTTAATATGATCTGTTTTATACCTTCATCTATATTGACATTGACATAATAACCATCTAACGAACTGCCTTATTTGTTGTTGGGTCAAATGAGGATTACTAGCATAAGAGAATTTATCAAAGATAGTGAGAATCTGAAAGAACATTATTTCATCAGATATATGAAAAGCCTCAACAGTGTGCCAAAGCGTCTTTAGATGGATATCATGGTCTTATTATGGACAACTTTTGTGAATAACGGAAGTGGTTCCCACATTATTTGAAACCAAAGAAGTCTAGTTTTTGTTTTACTCTTCCCTAGTATCTAAATTGCTTGAATAAGTGATTAGTAAAGAAACATCATTATTAATTGGACCGATTGGTAAACAAGGGTGTCACCCGATCCTGCTCATGTCTCGACTAGCTTAATGCGACCTAGATCTGGCCCATATTTTTATAGATGGGATGCGTCAAAGATTTTTTTGACATGTATTTTTATATGGGCTAGATCAGAGTCAAGCCATACTCACATTGGATACCTAGATACTCGTATTCATCACATACATGTATATAACCACAATTTTATATACAATATGTATTTTATGCCTAATATATTTTATTTTGTGGAAATATATTTGGTTAGTTATATCTATTAAGTTTAATAGAATAGTGTACAAATACATGTTTATATATCTAGATTTTCTATTTAACTTATTTACAAAGATCAACAACATAATGTAATATTATATATGAGATGCATACTATATATAATAGATCTGTGAATGCTTCACAGTTCATCTCAATAGGATATTTGTAGAATATGCATTGAACTACAATGTGTGTATTCTCTTTTACAATTTGTAATTTCTAATAAATGATAGTCATATAAATTTTAAAAATGATTGGATCATTTTTAATCATATCTCATCAATACGTGGGATATGATTTTGCTAATGCATAATGTCTATTTTAGACAATTTTATTTTCATCAACATATTTTAATTTAGTTAGTGAAATTTTTCTGATCTTAATGTTAGTACATCACACACTTTTGAATATACATTATATATATATATATATATATATATATATATATATATATATATATTCATGTGAATATCGAGTGTGATGGCTAGGGTCTGGAGAAAAGGGTGGCTATGGTGGTAGCCAGAGTCATGGCAATCCTGGATCAACGAGTTCCTCTGCACTCAATGACGATCATGGGGGAAAGCAAAGAAGTAGGAGCCGTCCAACAATCATCTTGGAAACTAAGGCAATAGCAACATGGATATGGATGGCAATCGCGACATGGCTACAACCTAGGATGTTGTCAAAGAAACAAACCCTAAACCTTCCTATAAGGATGTAGCAGCAAAGACATCATCATGACCCTTAACTTATTTGAATCTAATTTCACCAGACCCTCTCAAAGAGACAGACATCAATGTCGACCTTTCAGAAACATCCAACCACTTCTTGAGCCCTAGAAACATGCCATCATTATCAAAGATATTGGCATTAACCTGGGATTTCAAACTTTAGTCAACAAGATCTATAGTCTATAGATGCCCTCCGCTCAATTTAGAGTCATCCATCTTGAGAACAACTACTATATAATCCAGTTTGTCAATCACGATGACTATACCATAGCCATGAAGGGTGGACCCTGGACGGTCTTTGGAAACTATCTATCCATTCAGTCTTGGAATCCATCCTTTAGGTCATCTGAACCAATCCCACAATTGTTGGTGGTGTGGGTTTGCATCACGAACATGCCCATCTTCCTGCACCAAACTCAACTTATTTGGAAGATTAGAAATGTTATCTAAAAGAGTAGCAACATAGACACAAATACTTCATAAGGAAACATACACAAGTTCGCATGAATAGTCATTGAAGTCAAAACTTTCAAGCCCCTCCCATTGGCGGTGTTCATCAACAATGAACACTTTAAGATCCAACATGAGAACATTACAAATATATACATAAAGTGTGGTCTCTTGGGTCATGCTGATACTGAATGCAAACATAACTTCTAAGAAACTTTGGTATCATCCTCCTCATCGATGACTATCCCCCTTCTAGGCATAACCTACACTGTGGATATTCACGCATAGAAGCCCGAGCGATGGAAGTTGCCACTGAATGTTGCCTAGGCTCAGAAGTCACAACCACAGAAGACAGGAGTGAATAACCAATCAAAGAGCCAAGAAGCTATTTCGATAGCCTATTCTGATGAAGCGACTAAGTTAGATGAGGCTGAGTCAGATTGGGAGGAAGTTGTGAGTAAGAAAAAGAAGAAGGCACTTGCCCAGAAGAAATCTACTGTGAGTAGGATTAATACCACCACGCATGAGAAGGGAAGTGTACAAGATAACATTGCAGCTAGTCTGGTCAATGATGGAACCTCCAAGGGTAGAACATAGGAGCCTCAACCAAACTAGCCATACCAATTCCAATCTAGAAGACAAGACACAGGTGCTCCCCACCGAGTTCCCTTCCTTAAACATGGCCAAGAAGGTAATGGCTTTATCATGATGAGGAATAGGAAAGTTGTCTACTGGACGGTCCAAATCTATAATAGGGTGAGGAAGTGAGGTAGAACACAAGAATAGGTTGTCAAGGAAGTACCTAGATAGGATGAGCCAACATGGGGCACCGGGAGATCATTGGATTTCAAAGGCGATCAATTTGATTTCTCTAAAAATAATCAACATATTCAAGGAATTATCATAGTAGTGAGCCATATGTGGGGCTGTTAGTATCCTTTAACTATGATATCAAACCTTTCACGCTTTTAATGATCTATTTCCAGAACATTAATGGATCATGCTCAGGCAGCAAAGCTAGAATTATGTAAGATATGAAATACATTCGTAAATTGAACATTCTAGCAATCATTTAACCAAAATGTAGTGTAAGTGTTGTTGAGGAGGTGATTCATAAGATAGTCTTTCCTTCTTCACATTGAGTAGAGGCCATTAGCTTCTCAGAGGCTTTTAGATTCTATGGAATCAAAATAGATGCAACCTAGAGACTCTTCATAATCATAGACAATTCATTCATTGAAAAGTTAGTAATAGTTGGTACTTGACTATTGCTAATGCCATCCCATGTCCTACCATGTGTAAGCACCTATACGATAGACTAGAACTCTTTCCAACCACATTAATGTTTCTTGGGCCGTTATGGAAAATTTTAACACCATGTTAAGTATCCTAGCAAATAAGGGTGGTAGTTCCTTTGATAATTTTGCTAGTAGGCATTTGAATTTGTGCTTGATGAACACTGGTCTTACTGTCATGAAATCACATGGCCAATTCTATACTTTTCATAGAGGAAATCTACATGAGAAGCTGGATCATGTCATTAGGAGTAGCTATTCTCCTTTCCATATGAATCCATAACAATTCTACTAAGAATGGCCTCCGATCATAATCCGCTACTTCTCTCCTTTGCTAGACTGTCCGCAGAGAAAAGCATGACCCTCAAAACTAAAGCTTCATGGAAAATGTTGACAAGGTTCAAGACACGTCTCCTTTCTCAATAGAATCAGAATGAGTCATTTGCCTCTATATCATCATCATTCAATTACAAAGCATTGGAATTGGATCCAAAACATAATGACAAACAACATAAGATTAACAGTCATCTGCTCACCTAAATCAACAGTTGCTAGGTAGACACCCAAACCTCTAATTTTCCTCTCACTAACACAAGATGTGTTAGGCTCTAGGATAAGTACAATCAAATCCTTCTACACAAGGAAGCTGACTGGAAACAATGTGCACACATTGATTGGCTCCAATTTTGAGATCAGAACACTAAGTTATACCTGTCCTACGATACACACAGAGACATTTCAATAAGATTTCACATCTAAATGATGTTGTAGGTAATTGGATTACCTATCCCTATGACTTGATGATTATAATTGTCGAATTCTTCTCAAAGCCCCTCATGTGTGGAAACCTAATACCCCAAAGACAAATTGATATCTATGAAGGTCAATTCCTTGAGCTCTCCCCTAGTGAGGTTCATTCTCTAAAATTGATCACATCTAATGAAGAGATCAGGCGTGTCATGTTCATGATGTCACCTTCTAAAGAACTGAGCCTTGAAGGCATCTTCAATGAGTTCATCCACACCAACTGGAACCATGTGAGTCCCTTTGTTACAAAATATATAAAGGAGACCTTCACCACCAAGGAAATTGAGCCTACTACTACTGATTCCTTTATGGTCCTCATCCCAAAAATTAAGAATCCACAGTCTTGCAGTGACCTCTGGGCTATATCCCTCAATAATGGTTGTTTCAAGCTGCCATCCAAGATCCTGGTTGAGAGGATGAAACCCTTCCTCAATGCATGGATATCCCTGTACCAGTCAAGTTTCATCCCTATTAGGTCCATCAGCGACAACATCCTTCTTGTGTAGCAGGTTATCCATTCCATGAAAGTAAAATCTTCAAAGAAACATTGAATGTGTATAAAACTCAGTTTTTCAAAAGCATTTGATCTCATGAGATGGAGATTCATTGAAAGAACCGTTAGACTCACAAAAATGCAATAGAAAATACTTAATCTCATTATGAAAATAATAACCATAGGACATACTTCAATCATTTGGGAAGGAGTACCACTGCAACATATCAATGCCTCCCAAGGAGTACGATAATGAGACCTTATCAGCCCATATGTCTTCGTCCTCTATATGAACAGGTTCAACCAATCAATCACCAATGGTATTTATTCCAATCAATGGAAATCCATCATTCTTTAGAGGGGGGACACTAAACTATCCCATGTATGTTTTTATGATGACATTCTACTCATGTGTGAAACATCAACTCAACAAGAAGAGGTAGTCAATGGTATCCTTGGTTCCTTTGAAGTTGACTCTGGCTTGGTTGTACCCAAAAAAAACATTATAGAAATATGGCCCTATACCAACACTCAATAAATGTTGGTATAGGTTTAGAAATGTCAGTATAACATACACCATCAGTGTAAATGCTAGCTATATTGATGACGACATATGCCTTTACCATCATTTTCTGAGTTTTATACCAACATTTGTGGCAAACTGGTACAAGTGTGTCTGATAGATCCCATCAACCTTTATTTCCTCCAAGTCGTGACTTATGAGGTGCGAGAAAAAATTCAATGGAAGCTGGTATATGTACTATTAGCACCCAAAATAACCAATTTGTGGCTTGTATGCCAACATTCAAAAGTGGTCAGTATAGATACTATTACCACCGGTAAATTCATGTGACATGGTGGGAATTATATACCACCAAACTGAGATTACCATTGTAGAGTTGTGTAAAGGTGACAATTCAAGAAAATATCTTTAGTAGTTTATTATTTTTAGACCTAACTAGGGTATAAAATTTTTGTCACATTATTCATTTTTGGTAGAAATATACAATAATTACACCATGCATGATAAGCATGTTCATTAATTTTTTATATTAAAATTACCTTAATATGAAAATATATTGAGACATTGAAATTGTATTCAATAATGATCATGAGTACGTGAGGATGACTTAACCTTGCCTCTTATAAAGATATAATAAACATGCAACATAAATTAACAATCTGTACATATTGGTGCCTTTATTTCATCAAATTTAATTATTTGATACAAAAAACAACCCAATCAAATAGTACATCACTTGGAGTCCCTTGAGCCATACATGTATTCCTTATTGTAGCATGAATGTCTTCCTCTTATGTGCAGAAAAAAATTACACATGACTTGTACAGTCATCAAGAATGAATGCATAAATATTAAGTAGACACATGGATCAATTATTTGTTAGAAAGATTATGTCTAAGATAATAAATACAAAACTCACAAGGTTAAAATCTCAAGATAACAAGTTCAATCCACTGTCTTACCAGAATTTAAATGTTGCATCTAAGAGCACTATCATGCCTAAGTTGTAAGAAGATGAATGCAAACATGTTAACAATAGAGAGCAAACATGTTGATAGTGGAGATAAAATAAGTTGGTTATTAATGGAAACACATGTAATTTTACAAAGTTTGTAGTGGCACAACAAATATCATGGTATCCAGCTTTGCATAATCCAATATATCCCTATTTGATAAAGGTAAGACAGAAAATTATCAACTACATACTTGAAACCATAATGCACAAATCATTAAGATACATAAATACTAACTAAGTCCATATTAGAAAATCAATGTTATGAAACCATTGGATATGAAATAAGCTCAATGTCAAGATGTCTAACCTTAACTTGTAGTTTGACATCATGTTTTATTAAAAAAAAATACTTGTTTTATTTATTAATACTTAGACGTGGTTCCACGACCATACATCTCATTAGCTTTTGATGAATCTTTCCTTTTTTCAAACAAATTCTTTGTAAGTGTTAAGTGGTAATACTAAGATGTGGTGTCATCATAGAAAAGTTGAAAAATAAGTACGTTAAAGTAACATTGGTTAAAAAGGAAAACTTGAAGAAATTTTTTAAACATAAAAACACATCAAGTAGGAATGTGCAAAATTATTCATCATGAGCTTAATAATAAATATGAACTTAAATGGCATGTAAGAAATTGAAAAGGGTATACTAATAACATGTGTATTTATTGTATTGAAGAAGAATTGGGATATCAGTAGAAAAACAACACAACCACCTCCACCTCCACCTTCATAATACCCAACAATAAGTGGTTTAACTATGAAGGAAAAAACAAGTATGAACATTATAACTAAAAATTTACTTGTATAAAATAATACCATAATATTTTTGTACATCAAATGAAAATTCTCTTATTATATAACAAACCCTTATTCATTCATCTTGTATGTTACAATAAAAGATAATTACTCCCATGTTTATGATGTTGCATATTCCTTCAATCATATAGACATCCTTTTTCCATTGAAGTTGTTTATTGAATATGTGATGCACGTAACTCAAGAATACTTTCAATGAATAGTTTATGTATCATGTAAACATTCACATTATGGATTAGATAAATATAATAAAATTTTGTCCTTTCTATTACTTTCTCTATTGCACAAAATTTCACATTGTAGATTAGATAAACTTGGGTAAAGAATAGGTTGTATATCAACAGTGTCGAGGACATACCATACGAGGAAAATCTAGTTTCCACCCTCATTGTTTGCAAAACTGATGTGCAACCACAAACATGCATATGCCCTCCCCTGAAAGGCATGATACATATGGATATTCTTGTAACTTGTCCACCAAAATTATAATAGAAGTTCTTATGAGTTTATAAACAACATATATAAATATTAAGAACTATTGGTTGAAACTGTAAAATCCATAAAACACTCTTGACCAAATCATTGGAAAATAGAAATCACATTAGAAACCAATAAACAAAAAATGGGTTTCAAGCACTAGGCCATTGTGCGGAAAGCATTAAATGTCAAGAGCAAGGTAAATACATGGTGTGAGAAGTGAAAATTTCTAGTTCAGTTGTTGTTTCTCCTTTACTCATTTTTGTCACATCTTCTTCTATCTTTGTTCTTGAATCACAAACTTGAAGAGCACATGATTATGCTGCTAAGTTGCTTTCCACGTTTATAGGCAGGGAGTCGAGGTAGTTACAATTTTTTTTATAAACATTTTCATGTTGGATGGTTTATGCGCTGTTTTTAAGATCTCCATGTGATTAAAAAAAAGCTTTATTTCTCGATGAGAATGAAAGAGAAAAGAGGCAAAAGTCATCAAACATTGATGCCTTGGGTTGTTCCCCAATTCTATACAATACGGTGACGTAGTGGAAGATAAATGTAGTGGGGCAAAAATCCAAATAATCATAGAGTCATATGAAAACTGAACAAATAGAACTATTCACCGAGCATTTTCTTCATGGGGGGAGGTCGGAGGCTATTGTTGGTTTTGCTAGAATCACTAAGGCTCAACCATGACATAGAAGTCGTGGCGGGGGCTCATGTAGCCAGTAGTTTTGGATGGTTGAGAGATACAAGGTGCGTCAACGCCAAAGGCAAGTGAAGATATGGCAGCGGAGCACTAATGGGCATGAGGTTGTGAACCCTAGTTTTGGACTCTAAGTAAATTCATCCATAGTGTTCCTTGCTCTAAGATAAAAAAAAGGGTTAAAGCGACATCGTAATGCACCCGCCTTAGATTCCCTCAAAAATCAATTTTCTTATAAATAGATAATCATGTTTATATTCTTTATATCGTTCAAAATTAAGCCAAGGTCAAATTTACAATAGGCTTTAGCAATTTTACTAAGAATATATCGACATCAAGTCATACATGTCCACAAAATGACTTATACCAATATAGGACATATGGTGCTTGAATAGGGTGACGGTGTAAACCAACTTTGTTGTAGTGATCAAAATGTTTCTTTAGCAATAATGTGCCTATTTCTAATGGCGAGCCATTAGTAGGAAGCTTGGTTTACCCTGGACACATGAACTTGGGAAATACTTGGTTGTTCTAATCCTCCATCACTGTATTTAACAAAGAAACTCATGTTGGTATCCTAGAGTCCATTAGGGATTGGTTAAACAGTTGGACATAGCACAATCTTTCTCTGTCAGGATGCATCACACTTGCAAAATTGACTTTACAAGCTTTTCCTACTTATACTATGCATATTGTTTGGATCTCGCCATAGCTCTGCGACGACATCAATAAACACATAAGGTGATTTATCTAGTCACACAATTGGGAATAAAAAAGGTATTACTTAGTCGCTTGGAGAAAAGTCACCACGAAGAAGGATATTAGCGGACTGGTTATGTTACACCCACATCCCACAATTACCACTAATCATGAGATTAGGGCATAAGTTTGAGGATTATACTTAATTCAAAGTTCCCTCCCAACTTTTTTCCCCTTTATTTCAAACTCTTTGTTTTCTGGCATTCAATCACATAAACAAACTTTACAAAGGAATTAAACCTTGATTACTCAAATATGATCTCAACATTAATGATACACATCCAGACATTCATTTTGTTCCATACACTTCCATGTACATAAAACATGATAACCAAATATATACTCTATCATTAAGGAAACAAAGACACAAATTATCATTTAGAACTCTCTCTCAACTCTATACAAGGACCTAGAGTGACAGGGACCAACTAAACTTAATTAATCTCATAATTAACTCATGTGGTAGAACTACACTGATGCAATGACATCTTCAGTCTAGGATTTATCCCTAAACATTGTGAGTAGAGGGGTGAGCCTACTCGCTCAGTGAATGAGTACTTCAAAGAAACAATTTAGAGCACTTATATAATTACATATATAATGTTTTGCAACTGATATCAATTATAACAGTAGTAAGATTTAAAGAAACTAATCATTCATAAACATAAATATATATGGCACAATACTCGACATCTACAAGAGTGAAACAATATATGAACACGCTTGATTAACCACCAAGAAAACCAATAATTCAAAAACATACAAAGAATAATTGAATAACTACACACACTTGGTTAACTCCTCATTCATCTTATTATGCATCAGTAGTAATATACAAATATCTAAACATTTTTCTCATTATTCTCTTTGTAATCTTTCATTAAATTTGACTTGACCTGACTATTGATCTGACTACTACTATGTTGGCCAACTAAACATAATTGACTGGTCTGACTATTGTACTCTTTATCTGAACTCAATTGACCTCAATTAACATTTCTTTTATTTTGCCCCTGAACTCACTTGGATTGTACCATCCAAGAAAAAGCCACTACTGTGTGACTTACCATACAAGTCTTAAGGTAATCCCGGGACTTTAAGACAACTATTAACTACCTCAATCTGCAGTGAGGTTGCCATGTATGGCCTAACGATGGCTAAACAACGTTCATAAAGAGTGACCCCTTATCCTGGATACTCAGGAGGGGTGCCTCTGGGCTAAAAAGCATCAACTCTATGTAACGCGGTTCCACTAGGGCTGACACTCAAAAGGGAGTAAATGCCAAAAGGAGTAAGTCCAAAAGGGTTGTATACTTCAACTGGTGGATACCACTGGATCTCCAGTTATTATTAGATACCCCTACTACTGAAATAGCACCACCAGGATCTCTGGTTATAGTTGGGTACTATGCTACTCAACTGAAGTACCACTAATATCCAATCAGTTGATGTTAGATACTCAGTTTCGGGCTACTTCTTCCTATATATGATAGTCCTTATCCTGTTTTACCCATCCCGGTATAGACCTCCAGGGAGGGTTCTACAGTGAAGGGCATCTACTATTACTATTGTAATTTTACGGACTACTTGAGCTATTGGACTGAATTCACTTATGATACATAGTTGAATGCATAAAATATTGGTTACCCTTATCTTAGGTTTCTCATTTCTTATATGCTTAACATAATGATTACCCTTCTCTCAGGGATTCTCATTTATCATGCACATAGAAGAATTTTCATATGTTCAAACAGATATCATGTCTAATGATATAAGCATTTACATTCAACATTTCTCATATTCATGCATGGTATCAATGACATCCCTATCTAGGTAAATGGCTTTTATATTTTCTTAAATTACTATAACAACTTATGCATTTCATGTCAATTAACTCAGTTAGAGATTTTTGCATCATAAATCAAAATGTGTATCTATATAAAATGATATTCAGCTAGAAACTCAAATTATCACATCTTATTTCAATTAGTCATGCATATGAAACCCTGGTTTGAATTTAACTTGGGTTTCCAAGATATTCATTAAAATATCAATCATCAATAATAACCTTAAATAAATGAATTTATAATAATAAAATAATCACATAAGTTGAATTCATGAATCTATTCGCAAACATCCAACTTTCCATTCATTTAGGGTTTCACCCTTTCTACTGATATATGAAGCAAATGAAATACAAGATATTATCTGACATATATGTCCCTCCTATTTAGATAAAACAATCATTTGTAACTAAGGAGATTCAACTACACAAACCTCTTTATTCAATTATACAACAATTTTAGTCACAGTCGAAAACCATAGATTTTGCTATTTTCATATAAACTCCGCAATTACTTTAGGAATTCTCATTTAGATAATTTGTATGCATTTGTAGTATGATTTATCAACTAGAATCCATCACAACAAAGAAATAATCTATTTCATATAATCTTGCAAAATCTAGGTCAAAAGGACAGTTTAGGATTTGTAGTCGTATACAAAATAAGTAAAGATTATTGAGCATTTAACTCATTTTCGTTCAATATATTATTTAAAGAAAGTACTCACTCACCTTAAGGTGTGAAAACACCTTTAAAACACAGCTCATCTCTGGAAATCTCAAACTCATATAAAAATCCTAGCAAATCACCAGATTCTTCTTCCTTTCAACTCGAAAACCCTAGAAATGGGGGATTATGAAGAAAGAGTGAGACAAGGGGAAGATTTAATACCATTTTGAAGCAAATCAAAGGAGGGACAAAATCTTGACATGTGAGAGAAGATTAAGCATGAAAGGCTATGCAAAGAAGCTAAACTTACTTGATTCCATATCTGGGATAGAGAAACCATATATCAGCAATTCCACCACTTTCTTCTCTCAAACCCTAACTCTCCCTCTCTCTCTCTAGGATTTCGTTTTTATGGAATGGATCACGAAATATGAGAGCTCCTTCGGTGCTATCTTTCGCATATAGAGCAATTTAGGTGCTTGGGTAAATTACACATTAACCCCTCACTATACCTTTTCTTATTTTAGGAGCTTTTTCTATTATAAAAAAGTTACTATAATTCATTTATTTTAAAGGTAAAAATCTTCCAAAAATTATGAAAATTTAGAATGATGTCTGAAACGTAATTTCATAGCTCCAGAATAATTTTCAGATCATTTGGAAATACTATTAAATAATTAAAAAAAAACACTACACTGTTGAACAACATTCTGTCAGCATTTCGGTCGAAGTATGGTTCCACCGAGAACCACATTCATAGAACATCCAAATATTCTTAATTTTTTCTCCAACATGCATAATTGAGTTTTACATAGCATATAATAAATTCAATTAAATAAAAAATTCTTAGAAAATATGAAAAATCATTTACCACACTGCTATCGTGATCAAATTCCATATTCATGTACTATCAAAACCCTAATTTTTGCCAATTAGGGTTTACATTTCTCAAACCCTAATTCTTCAAACTAAAATCATAATTGGAGTTTATTCTTAGGTTTGAAATATCACAGTTGAGCTACTATCATTAATCAAGTCTAAACAATGCTCAATCTAATCAAGCATGTAATCATTCAGGTAAACCCTAGTTTACCAATTAAGCACAAATCTGGTCATAACAATTCTCACCCCCTTAAAAAAGTTTCATCCCCAAAACATAAATACACAAACAAAGTATATTCAAAGTTTCTTTTAAACTTCCAAAATCTTATCTTTCACCATACTCTTGTATTTCATATTAGAATGTTATTTTCAACATTGAGTCATTTGTTTCTCTTCTAAACACAATAGACTTTTACCAAGCCTTCTCAATGATAACAAAAGAATTCACTATGCCACAATCAATCATAGGAAAGAGAAAGAGAAACAATCATTTTCAATATTTTCATACTCTTGATGTGTTACCTCAACATTGATAATCTGATCCAACTATCTCAATTCATATGGCTCAATATGTACAATTATTTTGTATTACCTATGAGTCACAAAAGAGATGTCACCATGTTGTTTTGAATTTCACTATTGTGCTACTCAAATAGCAAAGCAATCATGAGTTGGAATAATAGATTCAACAACAATTGTACAATACTAAGCTATATTATTGGTATGAAGGACTAAAACTATCGGATACCTTTAAATAACATATTTCTTGCACATGTACAAATGAAATCATATGTAAAACCAATTTACATCCCTTAATGTACCTTCAACAAATTACACTTATAAAAATAAATTCACATATTACTGAAAGCCATTGTTTTCTCTAATTTCTATCCTTATTCATTACTCCTTACTTCTCGTTACTTATCATTTTCATTTTTTTCATATAGAATAAACATCCCTAAAATTGAAACATACAAGGTAAGAATATATTATTCATCATTCTTGATATCACTGTAGGAATTTATTTTAGATTACATTTTTCTCATGTTGCACTTTTTTTTTAAATCACACTTCTTATATTTAAAATCTATTTCTTATCCTTCATTCATACTCATTTCCATATTTTTTATCTATCTTTCACATTTGCAACCTTTAAACCCATGAATACTATAACTGCTATTTTCTTCTCATATTAATGATTTCAAGATTTTATTTTATAGAGATGTTCATGATCAAGGTCAAAGCACTATTCACATCCCTTTAATTGTTACAACCTTAAACTATCTAGGGTTTGATCCTTATCAATAACATGATGTTATGTGACATGATTTTACTCCCCTATTTCAATATACAAACCTTATCTCTCTTGAGGTTTACTAAAGTCTTCCTTATCTTTACCACTAGAATTTTCTTTCTCTTACTTGACCATTTTGATAGATTACTTTCTTGATCTACCATGCTAGGGTTTCATCATCATATTATGTGTCATTAGTATATTTATTAGATGTGTCTCTCATGATGGTTGTGTATCATTTATGATTTATTTCCTTATCACTTCATCCCATGTTACACTCACTAAGTAGGATACAAAAGAAAAGGTGATTTTCAGACGTATAATTATAATCTTCAAATATTCACTTAACAAAATTCTCATAGTCATCATCATCATCAAGGAGACTAGACTATTTCAAATTTCCTCACATCTCACAATCTCTCTCTTTTATCAGCTATATAGCTCCCTCATGTTTCAATACCTTCTTTATTTTCTGTCATTGACTAGATGTTTGCTACTCTTCCCTATGTCATTATTTACTTTTACTTATCTCTTATGATCATGGCTCTCACTCTAATGTATGATTCCATATTCCATGACATATAAACTTTCTTATCATCCTTTTACTTTTATCTAGTTGAAATTCTAAATAAATATTCTCCATACTAGCTTCATATTGTGCATAATACATTACATGTCTTTCATTTTGAATCAAACCACTCATGTAGGGGTTAAACATAGTTTCCTTTTCAACCAAGCATTTATATTATGAATATAGTCTACCTTTATATGAGTTGTTCATTTATTTATCCACACCTTTGTTCTTCTTTTAAGATCTAGTTCCATTTTATCACTAGGAACCTATTGAACACACTTGATGTCAACTAGGTTTTCTACTAAATAGATACTTTGAATCAAAAGCTAGTAAGTATGAATACTTTAAACTTTATGATAAAAGTACACATTCCATGCTCCTCGTTGTATCATGTAACCCTTCTTTCTAAATTAAACTCATCATTTCCATCACTTCTTTTTTGTTCATCTTAGTTTCTTATCCTAGCCTTATAATTTACATGTTTATCTAGTTATCTTCACTTTGATTCTTCTAAACTTCACTTATATGTACTTATTGCATAGTTAACTCTTTTCTCCTATTTTCCTTTTGTTGTATAGTACATACGTACATTTTACTCGATTAGATGATCCATTTATTCTAACTGATTCTTTATATCTTGGCATTCCATGTAGTTTTCTCTTATCTTTCCTTGATTTTAGATTGGATAAAGTGCCACAATTAGTTATATAGTTCATTTCTCTTTATCCATCCTTTCTTTTTCATTTTGTATGTTACATACTAATGTTGTCTTGTATCTATATCCCTCTTCCTTCTTTCCATCTTAGGGTTTCTTATCTGAGGCCCCAAAGTTGGATCTTAGATATCAATTCTAATTGATTATGAACTATTCTAATCTTTCCCTTCTATTTCAACATCTTAGTGTATGTACATTCTCACTATGATGTGGGTCTAATTTATCCAGAGTCTACTCCTATTATGTTGTTAATAGGAGTCGTTAGATCCCAGTAGCGCATCCTTCCAGCCAGACCAAGTCGAAGCAAATTGCCCCCTATGCAATAATGGTGAAGATATCTTCCTCCATGCATTAACGGATTGTAGTTTTAGCAAACCAGTATGGACTCAGAATGAATCCATATTTTGTTGCACTCCCTGGATAGTAGTGGATTAATATGATCAACAATTTTAAATTCACTATTGTACACTCTTTCATCATGTGGTCAGTGGCCTGGTGGCACATATGGTCCCATAGAAACGGTCAAATTCATCAAAACATCATCAAAACAACTGAGCTTAATTCAAAATTCATCAAGGAACACATTGGTACCATTATGAAGGTTGTAGGTTCAACCAAAATTCCATCCTCCACATATACAAAAGGCCTCTATGCCTCGACGTCACCCTTACCTCTATGCATTTATCGACGCCACCTTTCAACATACCTCAGGGCTATCTAGTATCAGAATCCACATTATTATTTATGTGGGAAATTGTGTTATGTGCGGGCTCACATGATCCATTCTAAATTTACCCTTGAAGCAGAAGTCTAGGCCATACTCCTATCTCTGGAGACCTACCTCCAAAACAATTGGACTAATGTCCTCATCCTATCTGACTCCCAACAAGCTAATTCCATTTTGAGGAACTCCCAAACTCCTCTCTATCTGTTCAAGCCTCATGCAAGACTCCCATGAAGAAAGTTCAATTTGATTAGCTGTGTTGAATACCAATATATCCCCAACCATACCTTCATCACCCTCATAAAAAAAGTCACCCATCCAGATTTGATATCTCTATTCAGACCCATCAACCTCATCAACATCTCCTATATAAACATCTCCAAAGTTCTTGCAAATCAGATCAAACTACATATGGACAACATCATATCATTAAACCAAAATGCTTTTCTTAAAAACCACAGTATTCATGATGCATATATTATGGTGAATGAAACCATTCATCTTTGCTATAGAAAAAAAACACCTCTTATATCCATCAAACTCGATTTTGAAAAAGCTCTTGACTACATCAACTGGGACTGCCTCACTAAATCTATGACAGGATATGGTTTCCCTGACACCTGGAATAACTGGATCCATGCTTGCATCTTCACAAAATACTTCTCCACCATCATAAATCGATCACCATTTGTTTACTTTCATAACACAAATGGGCTCAGACAAGGAGACCCCCTATCTCCATATCTTTTCATCATCGTTGCCTCCTTGCTTACCAACATGATAAAACTTGGTGCATCCCAGGGACTTATAGCCACCCCACAGGAATGTCAGTAAAACATCATATAATTTACATATGACACCATCATCCTTGTCTCACCAGAGGACACCACCATCATCAACACCATCCAAACCGTAGGACTCTTCTCATACATCTCTGGTCTAAAAATTAACCTCTCTAAATCATCCATTTCTGGTGTAAACACAAATAAGAAAACCATTAATAAATACAAAGACACTACTACATTTTTGGCCAGTAACGTCGCTGCCCATAGTGTCATTTTTATTAAAATAAATGACTTAATAGACTATTGCATCGGTTTTATCATAAAAACCGACCTTACATGTTTCCCGCGGAAAAATTTCGCGCAATTTTAGCTTCACGCCTAGATCTATAGTGTCCGTTTTTCCAAATAACTGATGCTATAGGGTCAAAAAAAATGTGGGCACCACTTTGGAACTCTAGGGTCGGTTTTTATGGATAACCGACCTTATAAATACTGACTCTAGGGTCGGGTTTTTCAAATACCCGACCTTATAGATGGTCTATCAAATTTTGGGCGCCACTTAGTCTATAAGAGTCAGTTTTTTCAATTAACCGAACCTATAGACCCGACTTGTAGCGTTGGTTTTGTCAGGTAACCGACCCTAAAGGTCGGGCTGATATTAGACCAAAATGATAGCATGTGTGTTTCATTTCATTTTGCTCAAAAGCACAGTGCTAGAGACCCCCTCCTTCTCTGTCGTTGTGTCCAAGGAGCCCATTGTCGTGTCCTTCCGATGTCGCCGTCGTGTCTAACGAGCCAAGCTGTGTTGTGGCTGCCGTGTCTAAGGAGCTGAGCCGTGTTGTGCCACCACCGACAACTAAAGGTCACAAGGTACATTTTATTTACCCGAAAATCAGTCGCAAGCTTCTAAAACCCTTCCCTCCATCGAAGAGCCCTTCTCAGTTGGAACGGAGAGGCGGGGCAAGTGGGGGCTGTGGTGGACGGGCTGCTGTGGTCGGGGCTGGGGTCCGGCGGTGGGTGGTGATGGGTGCTACGGTCAGGGCTGGGGTCGGCGGTGGGTAGCGATGGGTATTAGTGGTAGTAGCACAATCATGCCATATCCACAACCATTTTTCTTCTTATTGTCATGTCGTGATTGAGGAGAGGTTCAGAGTGAATATATTTGTTAGGTAGCATGGTCGTGTTGGGTAGCACAGCCGTGGTGGTTGTGGCTGAGTGAATATATTTGTTAGGTAGCACAGTCGTGGTGGTTGTGGCTGAGTGAATATATTTGTTAGGTAGCATGTCCGTGCTAGGTAGCATGGTCGTGGTGGATGAGTTATTGAACTGCATTTGTTAAAATCTTCCTACTCCTCTAAAATTGATGTATATTGACCCTAATGCCTTACATTATAGGCGAATTGAATCGTACATTTGTGTTGTTGCAGGTTCTGTTGACTTGCATATATTTCTTCTTCAGCCTTCAAGTGAGGTATAATATTCTCACTCTCCCAATGTGCCATTAGGCTTCATTTTGATTCAAATATTTAATACATACGGTAGCACTTGGTAGACATTCCAGAAATATGAGGGTAGACATTGTGTAGTCTCAGATTGACACTTTAGGGTTTATAGATGAGATCATCAATGCATGATGTTTAACTTAATATATAAATATGATAATAATACATTTATGTATCAACTGAGAAACTCGTTCAAAATTTACTCATTAGGAGTAAATTTTGGATAGTCCCCAGTTTGGGACTTTTTTGGATATTTAATCTCACTTAGAATGTAACTGTATAATGTATGTTTAGTTTTGAAGAAAATTTTAGTAGTATTTTCTCATTTGTTCTCTGGGTACATATGTGAGTGGTTATTTGCCATTTACATCGGTGTACTTGGAGAACTTAGGGGAAATGCTGCTGAAATTTTCTTCAAAACTAAACATACATTATACAGTTACTAGTGAGATTAAATATTCAAAAATGGGATGAGTGGTACACTTTAGTATAAAAGTAATTAACTTCCTATCAATAAAAACTTACATCTTATAGTATCAATATTAAATGCTCAGTTTTATAATTAACTTTAATGTGATATAGAAAATGGATCGAAGTTGGATGTCTATCAAGAACCGTTGCAGTCAAGATTTTGCCAAAGGTCTTGATGAATTTATCAGATTTGCTGAGGAACATTGGAAACTACCTACAAATAGGCTATATTGTCCATGTAGAAATTGTGGTAACAATTTGAAAGTTGATACTGTTGAGGAAATTAAGAATCATGTCATATGCAATGGGATCATACAAGGTTATAATGAATGGTATTGTCATGGAGAGAAATTTAATTATGGATCAGAAAATGTTGATACTTATAGTTGTGGCATAGAAGATATAGATAATGATGATAATGTCAATGATGAACCGATTCAGGATGATATGGTTGATGAGATGCTACGTAGTTGTCGGGACAATGTCATTGATCCACCTTCTTTATTTGCAAATATTGTCCATGATGCTGAAAAACCATTATATAAGGGCTGTACTAAGTTCACGAGGTTGAGTGTTGTGATGCGATTATATATACTCTTAAAGCTCAAAACTGGTGGAGCAATAAGAGTTTCACTTCACTGTTTTCTTTGTTAAAGGAAATTCTTCCTGAAGGCAACAAGCTTTCAATTTCAACATATCAAGCAAAGAAAATAATGTGCCCAATGGGAATGGAGGCTAAGAAGATTCATGCATGTCCAAATGATTGTGTGTTATTTCATAAGGACTATAGTAGTTTGATAAATTGTCCAAAATGTGGTGCGTCAAGGTATAAGACCACAAATTCAACTAAGGCTAAAAATGGCTCTCCTGCCAAGGTGATGTGGTATCTACCAATAATACCCCGATTTCAACGCTTATTTGCTAATACAGAAGATGCGCAAAATTTGTCTTGGCATGGGGAGTTAAAGGCCAATGATGATGGCATCCTACGATATGCATCTGATTCACTACAATGGAAGAAAATTGATTTGTTATACCCTCAATTTCGTAAAGAACTAAGAAACTTAAGACTTGGACTCTATACAGATGGAATGAATCCCTATGGTACATTAAGCAGCCAACATAGCATGTGGCCTGTTCTGATTGTTATATACAATCTTCCTCCTTGGTTGTGTATGAAAAATAAGTATGTGATGTTGTCAATATTGATATCAGGGCCCAAGCAACCTGGAAAAGATATTGATGTTTACCTTCAACCTCTCATTGATGACCTAATGAAACTATGGGAAGAAGGTGTTATGACATATGATGATACACGTAAAGAGGTCTTTAATTTGCGTGCTATGTTGTTTTGCACGATTAATGACTTCCAGCTTATAGAAATTTGTCTATATATAACATAAAAGGATACAAAGAATGTCCTATTTGTGAGGAAAATATTGATTCAATCCGACTGAAATATGGTGGTAAAATCATTTATCTTGGTCATCGGAGATTTCTACCGCCAGTGCATCCTTATCGAACGTAACGTAAAACCTTTAATGGGTCAACTGAGGAACGAAGTGCTCCTAAACCTATACCAGGAAATGTTGTATATGATCTGGTGAAACATATTGTTAATGAATTTGGAAAGAGTTCAAGTAGTCGTACTCTCGCATGTGACAAATCTCTATACAAGAAGAGGTCAATATTCTGGAATATTCCTTATTGGAGATCTTTGGCAATTAGACACTGCATTGACGGCATGCATGTTGAAAAAAATGTTTGTGATAGCATCATTGGTACGTTATTTAACATACCAGGAAAGACTAAAGACGACATAAAATCTAGAAAAGATTTAGAATTAATGGGTATAAGAAAAGAATTATCAGTGGAGATCAGGGGTCACCGCACATATTTACCACCATCTTGTTACACTTTGTCAAAGTAGGAGAAAAAGAGTTTTTGTAAGTGCTTGTATAATATTAAGGTTCCACAAAGATACTCTTCTAATATTCGTAGATTTATATCAAAGAAGGATCTGAAGTTGATAGGTCTCAAATCTCACTATTGTCACACCTTAATGCAACAAATTTTACCTGTGGCTATTCGATCTATATTGCCGAAGCATGTAAGATTTGCAATCACAAGACTCTATTTCTTCTTTAATGAAATCTGCAAAAAAGTGATACATCCTGATACTCTCGATAAATTACCAGAAATATGTAATTGTTACCATGTGTCAGCTTGAAATGTACTTTCCTCCTTCATTTTTTGATATCATGGTTCATCTTGTAGTACATATTACAAGGGAGGTGAAGATCTTAGGTCCAATTTTCTTACACTGGATGTATCCATTTGAAGGCTACATGAGTGTTTTTAAAGGTGATGTTCGGAATCGTTATCGTCCGGAAGGGAGTATTATTGAGGGTTATGTGGCTAGAGAGGTGATGGACATTTGTAATGATTTTTTGAATTGCAATGAAACTTGTAGCGATCTAAAAAATGCCCATGACACTGGATCTTATTGTGGAAAAGGAACTCTGGGAGGACGAGTGAAAGGAATCAGTCGTGAGTTGTGGGAACAAGCACATTTATATATTTTACACAACATCGATGAAGTTAGTAGCAACATCACATAACACAATGATCTTATCAAGAGAAATCACCCGCGATTCAGTTCAATGTGGCTTGCAAGAGAGCATAATCGAATATTTATTAGGTGGTTTGAAGAGAAAGTCTTCAATCAACTATTTGAATCACCGAATAATGTTGCTGAGAACATAAAATGGATCGCCTTTAAGCCAAAAATGGATGTCATGTCATATGAAGGTTATGACATAAACGGATTTTCATACTACACAAAGCGTCAAGATGAAAGTAGTGTAGTTCAAAATAGTGGGGTCACTGTTCAAGCTTGTTCGTTGTATTTCGCTAGTGCCAAAGATAAAAGACCATGTGAAGCTGAGATGTCATATTACTATGCCTGGTCTGATCTTTGAAAAAAAGCTCTGCGAGCTGTAGAACATCATGCTTAATGAAGCCCCATGTGGAGAGAAAGAAACTGATGGTGAAGCCATCAGGTCCCGAAGCAGCGTGGTTGTTCATGTCCTTCATGGTGCTAAGGATTTTGTCTTCCATAGGAGGCAGGAACAGAGCGAGGTTACGATGTCATTGAGGACATATGGGAATTGGACTATACAAATTTCAGAGTTCCTATCTTTAGGTGTAATTGGGTTGACAACAACAAAGGAGTTTTAGTGGATGAGTTAGGTTTCAAATTGGTGAATTTTGAAAAGATTGGTGAGAAAGATGAGCCATTCATCATGGCAGACTAAGCAAAACAAGTATTCTATATTGATGACCCGAAAAATAAAAATTGGTCTGTCGTTCTGCATGGAAAAAGACAATTTACTGTAGATCCTATAAATGAAGAAGAATACTACGAAAAGTATGATGATTCTAGCCCATTCTCAATTGGTTTGCGAAATGTTAATGTTGAAGATAACATAGATGAATATTATAAATGTCAAGACCATGTTGAAGGAATTTTACTTGACTAACAACTCAACTAATACTAGAGGCATTTATTCTTTGAATTATTTATTTTATTATCATTCAAACACGTAATCTTTTATCACTTGTGCTTTTACTATCACTTATGTTTCTTTTATCATGTATACTTGCAGGTTCTAAAATGGCGAGTGAAGATGAACATTCTGATCATACTGCTTCCTACCACGATAGAAAGAAATTTCTTCATGACGTCAAGCAATACTTTTGGGATGAACCATATCTTTTCCGCTTATGCACAGACGAATTATTCCGACATTGTCTCTCTGAAGAAGAAATTATCCCAGTCTTATAACACTGTCATTCTAGCCACACTGGGGGGCACATGACTTCAAAGAAGACCGCCCTTAAAGTCCTATAGTCAGGATTCTTCTGGCCAACAATAGCAAAGGATGCCCATGAATTTGTGCAATCTTGCAATAAATGTCAACTGTCTGGAGGGATATCGAAACGAAATGAAATGCTACTAACTCTGTGGTAGGAGATCAAACTTTTTGACGTATGGGGAGTGGACTATATGGGTCCATTTCCTCCATCATATGGATTCTCCTATATTTTAGTTGATGTGGATTATGTATCCAAATGGGTAGAAGCTATACCCATTGTATCTTGTGACTCTAGGACAGTTATTAAGTTGTTCGAGTATATCATCTTTCCTAGATTCAGAGTCCCTAGAACGGTTATATCTGATGGAGGGTCACATTTCTTGGAAAGAAGCTTTGAATCTCTTCTGTGAAGATACAAAGTAAAACATAAGGTCGATACACCTTATCCGGAGACTAGCGACCAAGTTGAAGTCTCAAACAGACAATTGAAAGCTATCTTAGAGAAAACCGTCAATAGAAACCACATAGATTGGTCCACCAAACTTCCTGATGCTCTCTAGGCATATCGTACTGCTTACAAAACACCAATAGGAACAACACCGTTTCATTCAGTGTATGGGAATTCGTGCCATCTCCCAGTTGAATTAGAACACAAAGCATGGTGAGTTATCAAACAATTGAATTTCGATTTCAAAAGTGTTGGTGAATACAGACAACTCCAATTACAAGAGTTGGAGGAACTAAGAATGACTACCTACCAGAATTCCATGATCTACAAAGAGCAAACTAAGATGTGGCATGACGACCACCTTAAAAGGAAAGATATCATTATCGGAGACCAGGTCCTTCTTTTCAACTCCAAACTCAAAATGTTTCCCCGGAAACTCTGCACAAAATAGTTCGGGCCCTTCACTATCAAGCATATCTATCCAACTAGAGATGTCATCATCTTTTATGAAAATGGAGGAGAAAGGACTGTTAATGGCCATAGACTGAAAAAATACTATACTCCAGCCGATAAAACTCCAAGACAAACTATCAACATTCAGGACCCCACATCATTAAATTGATCAAGTCATAATTTTGTCAAGTCACTAACGTAAAACCAAAACAATACTTGGGAGGCAACCCAAGAACTGAGTATCACCTTTCTTTTTCATTTTTCTTAGATTTTGATATTTTTCTAGCTCTCATTGCTCAAAAAATATAAAAATTTTATACAAGCAACCAAAACAAATATAAAAATATAAAAATCATTGACCAAAATAGTTTTGTCCTGACCGTTTGGACCCAAACGGTCTTGAAACCGTTTGGTCCTCACATTCTTGAAACTGTTTGGTCCTCACGGTCTCAAAACCGTTTGGACCCAAATGGTCTTGAAACCATTTGGTCCTCACGGTCTTCAAACCGTTTGGATCCAAATGATCTTGAAACTGTTTGGTCTCAACGGTCTTGAAACCGTTCGGACCCAAACGGTCTCGAGATAATTTGACCTAAGGAGAATTTGTACAGTAGCCTCTCCTTTTTCTATAATTACTCCTTGACCCCTCCCTTTTTCATTCCTTCGACTCCTGCAACTTCTCTCGCGTGAACCCTATTTCATTCCTCCCGACTTCTCTGCTCCCGCGCGACCACCATCTTCATCCATGCCAACGCTTCCGACGCTGCTGTCGTCACGCCGTCCTCTCTTCCGCCGTTTCTACTCGCATGTTGTCACCCCATCCTCTCCTTCTCTCAGTCGCGCTCACGAGGATGGTAGTGGTGATGCCAAGAAAAGTAGAGGTCCCACACTGATGTGTAGGCTGTAGGAGCTCAAGGCCAAAGGGGAGAAATTGGCAGTCAAGTTTGATGTCACAGGAGCACCTATTGGGGAACATTCCAGTGCTTTCAAGCATTACGTAGGGGTGACCATGCGTAGTAAGGTGCCAATAGATACAAAAAATTGGCATGATGTTTCTAATACCTTAAAAGACCTCCTATGGAAAGATATATCTGTGAGTGGAAGTGATATTATCTTAATATGTTTTTGTTTATTGATTCTAATATAGTTTGTTTGGAAAGACATATCTTTTTAAGACAACATTATTGCTTCTTTTTCATGTATAGCGTGTTTTTCATATAAATGAAAAAGAACACAAGAAAAAAGTGCTACAATGTTGTGGTATATGATGGAGGGATTTTAAGACATATCTCAAAAGGGAATTTATAGATAATCCTAAACAAAAGAAGAAAGCAACATATATGTATATTTTTATAGATCCTAAGGTGTGGGAAAGATTTGTTGTAGCTAGGAACACAGAAGAGTTTCAGGTAATAAAGATTGTGATGTATTGTATGAATCTTTAATTTTATGCAATTAGGGAGGTGAATATTTTTATATATGTTTGCCAAGTCTAAATTGCAATACCTCATTTTAAATGATCAGGCTATTCACGAGGCCCAAAAGGAAATACAGGTAAAAAATGTGCATGACAATCGCTTGGGGCCCGGTGGTTATGCCTTCTGCCGCCAACTACAAGAGAAGCAACTCTCTTCTAGAGAAGAGTCTAGTACAACTCCAGCTGAGCATCCACCCCGATACTTGCAGTGGATTGATGCTAGAAAGAATCGAGCAGGTGAAATTGTCAACCCTGCAACTAAGGAGGTGGCACAAAAAATGGTAGGTTTAACCCAACTAAGTAAAGAATAACTCCCACAAACTTAGATTTATTTATATATAATTGATATTGTGATTTAATATTTTTATTAACTATGAATAGATTGATCTCCATGAGCAAAGGAAGGAATGAAAGTTCATCCCAACTGGCAACATGAATGAACTATCAATTGCTCTTGGTATAAAGGAGCATCCTGGCCGTGTTAGAGGATTAGGAGCTGGCATAGGATTCAAGTCTTATTTTGGCCCTTCGCAATCTAAAAGAGGTCGTGCAGGAGGTCTTATACAAGAGGAGGTTGAAACATTAGTAGCACAGAAAGTAAAAGAAATAATGTCTTCATTTCAGCCTACTCAACCTTCTCAACCTATTCATATTGTGCATCTCTCAAGTGATGATGTACAAGCCCATGCTCTAGTTGTAGAAGGTCATGGGAGCACTCCCAATGACCCACCACAACAATCTGCAGTAAGCTTTGTTCTATATGTTGTGTTATTAGTATGATATATATATATATATATATATATATATATATATATATATATATATATATATATGAATCATTTTTGTTATTAATGTATGGTTTGGAATGGTGACACTTGAGCATGAATGCTCCCGTCTCCCATATCTTGGTTCTTTTTGTTCTTCTGTTCTGTTTCTGTAGAATTTTTTTAAAAAAATTATACCCTACAGGGTCGGTTATCTTAAAAAATCGACCTTATATGTATCTCGGCCGTGCCGTGTAGAACGGTCGTATTGTGGCATAAAATGGCTGTGTCGTATAGCAGGACCGTGTTGGGATATGGTAGAACGGTCATGCCGCGTAGCACGGTCGTGTTGGGATATGGTAGCATGGCTGTACCGCATAGCAAGGCCGTGCTAGCATATCCCAACACGGCCGTGCTACGCGGCACGACCGTTCTACCATATCCCAGCACTGCTGTAGACTCTATTGAGTCAGTTTTCTTCAGATATACGTCCATACAGAGCATATTTAGTGTCGGATATTAAGAAAAACCGACCTTATAGGGTCTGGTTATCATAAAGCTCAATATAGACTCTATTGAGTCAGTTTTCTTCATATAACCGTCCTTAGAGAGCATCTCTAGGGTCAATTATTAACAAAAACCGACCTTATAGGGTTCAGATACAATTTCTTTTCTCGTTTGGGGTTAGTTTTTGACAGCCTCTTGGGTCGGTTTTTACTTTATAAGGTCGGTTTTCTTTGGTTAAAAAAATCGACGCTATAGACCATTACTGTAGCGACGACCACTTAGACGTCGGCTGAAAAGTGACGCTATAGGGTTAAAAAAAATCGATGCTATAGACCATTACTGTACTAGTGAGACCTCATTAAATGCAGGTCAAAAAACTTCCCTATTAGCTACCTTGGGCTACCAATAACTCCACAGCGCATCACTCACACCATTTGGAACCCCATCATTGAAAATATTAACAGTAGACTCAACTCATGGACAAATAAGTTCTTCAATCTTACATGACGACTCACCCTTATAAATAGTGTCATCACCCCCATCACCACTCACTATCTGAGTTGTATTCCCTTACCCACCAAAACCCAAAATATGATTGATAAAATTAGAAGAAACTTCTTTTGTAACAACCATAATTCTGACACTAATAATAAACACTTTCATCTAGTTAACTGGGGTATCATCACATCACCAACCAGATTTAGGGGATGGGGCATCATTAACATCAAAACTCATGCTCTATGTCTTATAGAAAAATCATAAACATCCTCTCAATAAATGATAAAAAGATTTGGAGTCATTTCATCCTTTACAAATATTATAAAGAAACACCACCAATTCATAAAACCAAACACATAATCTCTTCTCCACTTTGGAGATACACAAATAAAAATATAAACCTGATAAAAAATCTCATATGCACCCCCCACATGTCCATTAAAAGATAAACTTTTGGGGTGACCCATGGTACCATCATAATACTAGTCAAAACCTACACCCCTAGATGTTCATTCCTCCAAAATTGCTATCCCTCAACATTGCTAAAGCTCTCAAACTCCTCATCAGCCAGAGGCAAAACACACTCAAAAGACACCTTCAAACTTATGTTAACGACAACATTTTAAGGGACATCATTCTAGAACTAGAATTCAACACCAGCAACTAAATTTTGTGGAAATGAGGACCTCAATATACCCCCAAAGCATCATATACTTTTCTATCTTATAGGGGCCATATGTCAAACGTAACTCTGATGTGGAAGGTCAAATGGTCACAAAAATAGAAAATCTTTTTCTGGATGATCTTACAAAATAAAATCCTTACTGATGACAACATTACTCGAAGAGGTTTCATTGGACCAACTAGATGCTACCTATGCAGAGAAGAAGAAGAAACCACAGAACACCTCTTCACAAACTACACCTTCACGACACAAATTTTACATGTTTTCTTTCCAAATACATCTAACATACACAACCTTCTCATACCAACAACTGCACACAGAATTAAACTCCTCACACAACATTCAAACATCCGATCTGAACACATAATCATCAACATCTTCTAGAATATTTGGAAAGAAAGAAACCAGAGAAAATCCAATGATACAAACAAACAACAACAAATCTTGATCTCTAACATTTTACTAGACTTATCTGTTATTACTACCATGCATGAAAGGCCTCCACTTCTACCCAGATAAACCCTACTGAGCAAACTCAGAAAACATCTTCGGAGGAAAAGGTGGAGGTGGTTACCACACTTTGGAGGAAAACATCGCAGATGAATCAAATCTGAGTTGTTGACACTCTTGTTAGCTTGATCTCTTTATTTCCTACTGTTGAGGACATGTCTAAGGGGCGCCTCCCCCAAGAACTCATCTATTTCTTTCCTTCATTTTTTTCCTTATTGGGATTTCAGTTTTGTGACAGCGACGCTCTGAACCATGCTCCCCATTTCCTTTCACGTTCCTCCTCCTCTGTGTGATCTAGACAATCTCGGTCCATATGTCCCAAAAGGCCGCATAGGTAACAGAAGGATGTAAGGTGTTCATACTTCACCTCCACATCAATTTCTTGTCATTCCTTATTATGGCTTCACCATGTGTTTTTTTTTGTGTAAGTTGGGCCCTATCCTTTCAGTTGCCCAACTAGATTTTCCTTTAATTTTATTTCTGTCTTTACGCTTGCAGACGTTTCTGTGTTTGTATGCTGACTTATGCTAGACTAAATGCATGAATTTTCATCAAAAAAAAAAAAAACAGTCGTAGATGCAATTGCAAAACAATGTCGATCCTCCAATTCTGTTATTTCTTTGACTTCACCTAAACTGTCCTGGTTTAGTCCGAACACATATGTTGATCCAAATTATTTGGACGCACTAGAAAGCGGTATAATAAGAATTAGTCTCTAGTTTGTCGTTTAAAAAAAAAAGTATGATCCGAACATGTGTCCGAAACCTAGAGATCTATTATGTGGGCTGATATGGTCTGCGAGTTTTAAACATCATTCTTGCAAGAACTCGAGCCACAACTTGTTTAACTATACAGTTTTGGACATAGGACTACCTGAACCTAATATAACAACGACTACTGCTCATTCAAAACAACCGTATACAAGGTTCTCTGCCTCTAAGCTTTTCAATTTCTTTCTATGTATACATGTATCCCCCCGATCCCTTTATATATACGTAATATTTGCCTAACTAGGTATGCAATCTAATCAGTCGTGAATAACCTTTCCCTTATTAGTGCTGGTGGGAAGACAACAAAAGACAACAAAGGAACTATATTTTAAGAAGGGCAGACAATGATGCATATAATTGTTAATGAAGCAACTTAGATAATACGCTCACTTGAAAGGAGAGATAGCTTACGGATTCATGAATGGTGAACGAAACCATTTCCTTATATTTTCCATCGATTATTATGTAAAAATGGGAAGACAATTCTACGCGTAGAACCTTCCATGAAACTTGCCACATGACAACCTTGTAGTTGCACTCAAGACAAGCACTAACGGGTAGCATTGGTTGCTCTATCCACACGCAAATGAAAACTCGGACACCTCTCCAACTTCTATTCCTTGAGTCAAACGCACATGTGACCGGTCTTTCATTAAAAAATCACAGACATAGGTGATATCGACATCGGAATGTCAATCCATGATGTTCTCCTTATTATTAGAAAAGTCATCAAAAGTTTATAGACCCATGGCGAACCGGTCGAAGACAAAAGTATGAGTCAAGACTTGGGAGATTGTGGATTAGACGAAACTGGAAACTGGTCAAAGAAGATGGACAAATCCTGGAGGAAATCAACGATGGTTACTTACTGGTACGCCTTATTAATCAGTTACAGCCATGGCAACTGATGTTGTGTTGACATCTAGCAAAAGTTAGAACTTGAAAAAAGAAGCACTTGGTAGCTAAATCGGTTGGTAAGTCTCGGCTATCACTGTAGAAAGGGGATTTAACGACAAAAATAGTGGGAGAAATAAATTTTCGTCGTAACTGACACCTAAAAGCGGCATAAAATTTGTGTTATTGTTATTACGATGACTAATTACGACAAAGTATATGATTTGTCCTAAATGATATAACCAGTCAGTCCATCATTGACGCTTGATTTTCTCCTTAATTTAATACCAAAAACATAACTGTCCCCACTTTTCCTTCCCGGCTCCTGGCTCTCGCTCCGGTCCCGCACCGCCAGAAGTGGGGAACGAACTTCCGCTCCGCCCCTTTGGCAGCGGAAAGCTTTAACCTGCCTTTGGCACGAGACCGAAATGCGGTTTGGTGTTGTCTTTTAGTGTCAACCCTGCCAAACAAGTGCCGGTTTGAGGCTGATTTGTGTTTGGTTTGCAACCCTAGAAAACCTCCGTTATGGGATAACGGAACCCCTAACCCGGGTTCTCCTAGTCCCACGAGGGACGGGATTCCGGTTCACAAACTGGTTTTTGCGATCTGATCCTCTCCTCGCCCCACACCCATCCCGACATTCTTCGTCTTTCCCCTCTAACTGCTCTATCTTCTGCTCTGTGGTCTGTGCTCTCTTTTCTCCCGAGACCTCCTCTCCCGAGACCTCATTCTCTCCCGAGACCTCGAGACGACCTCGCCATTACTATTATCTGTGAGTTAAAGCTGACTCATCATTTCCAGCGGCAAAGCCATGGCAGGCGACTGGCGTACGGCAAACCCTGCCCAGTGGAGTAGGCGGAATACCAGGTCAATCAAGCAGATGTATGGGTGTGGTGGCTCGTTTGCAAGCGCCGAGCTACACCGATAGTCTACACGCGGACAAGGAACTCTCCTGAGTTGTCATCTCCCATCAAAGTGCCCCATTTCACCGTGTACAAGCCGTGCAGTAAACCCTAACAAGGGCAAGTACTGTCGCGACTGCTATATAGTTATGTGCTTCATCAGCGATCTCCTCACTTTTCACCTTTGAACCCTCCACACAATCTTCTGTTCTGCCGCCGCTGCCGAGGCCCTTTACTGGGAAGTCACCGACCTGCTTGCAAGGTTTGTCTCCGCCAACCCTTTTCTTTCTTTCTGTTTGCTAGCCTCCTATCTTTACTCTTGTAATGATAGATGATTTAATCAGTAAACTAATGTGTATTTCTCTCTCAATTTCTTGTCGCATGTTTCGTCCCTGGCAATGTCTGGTCGTGCTCCTGTTTTCATCATCTCGGTTGAGCAGGTATTTGTTCTTATCAAATAACAACACACATTTTCTCCTATTCTGGTTGCCTGCTTGCTTGATTCGGACAATATTGTTGTTGTATTATGTCCACGAGTAACAAGGGTCATTGGGATGTTGTATAATCACATGGTTGCTAGCTATTGTATCATCGCCATGATATTGTTGTTGTATTGTACACGAGTAACAAGTAGGACTCGGTTTTGCTGGTCAGTTACCAGGAAAACACGAATTATTGTTTGTATGCCCCTTGTATTTAAAATCTCTATCCTTGTAACATTGTCGACACTCCAAGTACTGCACATGAGACCATCGTGCTCTTTTCTTGTGTTGGCCTAATGTTAAATATTATTGATAACATACTTATGAACTGTAATTAAAAAAATTACCATTGTCCACACGGAAAACACTAGTCTTGTTTTTTGCAATACAGGTTCATTAGCCAAAGGCACTTAACTCCAACCATTGATATATTTATTGATTCTTTTTTATGTGTCACCAATAAACAACATTACAAAAGGCAAGCATCCAATAAATGGGGGTTGATGATTCATAACACATTTATTTCATGTATTCTCAATTATGCCTATTTTGTTTCTGAGATGGAAAGGTGGTTCTTCTAGTCATCTACTTGGGCTATACTTGATGTGGTTTCTTTGATTTCCATCAACCCCCCCCCCAAGAGTCACACTAAATTTGGCTCTAGAATGATAGACATAATGACCTCATTATATTTGTGTTTGAAGATACCTCAAATAATACAATGGTGGATGCGTTATTTTCACTTATTTCAATCATAAAGTCCATTCCAATGACTATGGCATAGTCTCGTTAATTTTATCATATACTATATTTATAATGATCTTCTTCATTACATATGCACTTCATCATTTCTCCCTCAAAGCTCAAGTATTCACAACCTACAGAACATAATTTCAAAGGTGGCCTTGTCACATGTTTTATTAGTTAGGGAGTTAAGGGAGTACACATCTTTTTAGTTTCAATCAAAGAAGAATAAAAACTGGGGTTGGAGTCTGCAAAATTATGTGTGCATTCCAATCTAATCCATGTGTGTTCCACTATTAATCCGTCTACATGATTGGCCAAGGTCTGCAGTGTTGTATTTGCAATTATCCACTAGAATCTCCGTCTACATGAGGTGGTTTTTGTTATTTTACTTTCTATTCAGCTTACCCACATATTATAGCGCTTTTCTAACTATGAACAATGTTAATATTATACACACATCCTCTTAAGCTCAAATATTTTTACGTGATTTATAGCAGACATATATCAATATTTTTAAAATGTTACTATTGTACACACTATTGATATTGCATACATATATCAATATTTTCTAATTCTTACCTGTAAATATTTTAATTTGTGAAAGATGGACTTGTGGTCAATTGCACAGACTTCATTTATCCCGCCACCTGGGACATAGACAGACTGGTGGAACAAACATACAATTCAAACCAATAAGCACATACACAACTTTTTGAAATGTGGTCATTACCACATACTGAAAGACATGTAAAAATTTAGTTGAGTCTCTGTCAACCAGGTTTGGGTCAAATTTATGATGTTATGTCATGAATCGTATGATCTCTATTTCCAAGAAAAAATCATAATCATCTTTATAATAAAAATATATATACAACTGAAATTATAGTTAGTATGGGTAAATGTGTGATATATGTTAGTGTAGGGATATATGTTCGTATAGGGATATATAGTTAGTATAGGGATATATACTTCAAATGCCAGTTGTGTTGTGAGGTTAGGAATTTTTTATCAGTTAGTATAGGAATTTTGTGATATATGTTAGTATAGGGATATATACTTCAAATGCCAGTTCTGTTGTGAAACAATTATGCTTTGTGATATATGTTAGCTTCAATGAATGATTTTAATGTTAGCTTGAATGAATGATTTTATTTTTCATGTACACCCAAAATGTACACCCATTAGTATTCTGCTGATTATATTGCAAATAATCCAACTATTTCAGCGAATATACATTCCCTCTAAATTTGTTGTATGTACCGTCCCTGACCCTGTCGCTGGCCGTACAACTCTCTTCAACCTTCAATTTGGCTTACCAGGTATATCTCATGAGCAATACGAACACATTTAATGTGAATGCCATGTTGAATGCTTGTTATTTATGTAGTTTTGTTGTAATGAACATATTGGATGATGTGTTTGCTACAACCATTTCAAATTTAACAACAATTTCAAATTTGTTGTACAGATTTTGGATCTTATGTCTGGTCCGGCTAATGGATCTTGTCTTAGCCTACTTCAATACAAGTTATTGCTTTCAACTGCGTAGTCTCATACTAGGTTCGTATAACGGTTTCGTTTAAACACCCATACTAAAGTGATATATCGCAGTGTCATTGCTACTATGGCTGCACCCGACCCGAGGTTCCGTATTGTATGGTCGAAAGAGTTGGATGAGGCTCTGGTTGCGGCATTGAGGAGACAATATGACATGGGTAGGTGCGTCGATGGAATATTTACTAGGGACGCGTGGAGGGAGATGCTACGCGATTGGCATATCACGATGGGGAGGAACGAGGGTACATTGGATCAGTTAAAAACTCAGTGGAAGAACCTCAGAAGAGACTATGCAAAGATAAAACTGGTGACCAGCAAAAGTGGTCTTGGATGGGATGACAGCAGGTACAAGCCAATATTGCCTGACACCCCAAAGTGGAGGGAGGCACTTGTGGTATGTCTAATAATATACACTCCTCTGACTATTATATATTAAATTAAACTTGTTAATATTGACCTAATCAGTAGTTGTCCCCTATTTTAGGCAAACAGGGAACTTGCAAGATTGATCAACATACCATTCTACCACTACCACGACGTCAAGCTGATGGGGGGAGGAACATAGATAGGGGCCATCATACAATATCCTCAACCGATAGACAACCTCCTTCTGATGTTGCATCTGAAGATGATGTTGTTGACCTAGATGCATCTGATTCATTTGTCATCCCAGAACCGACTGGTCCAACCGGTCCAACCAGTTTCACTAAAGACATGGTTAATTCTGGGACGCAAAGTGAGGACACCAATGACGGATCACACAACCAAGGTGTTGGTGCAAGGACTCCACCACGATCAGACATAGGAAGCGAGTGTCAAGCTCACAGGACAGTTGTGTCCTGTCTAATGATGCCGTGTCCGAATTCACAAAGGTGTTTTCCAAGGTACATGAGATGGGCAGCAGAATTGCTGCTAGGTCTAACGATAAAGATGAATACCAAACCACTTTGCACCACTTTCATATAAGATATCCTGACGCCCCTGTCCCAGTTTTTACCACTCTTGTGCACGCCATAAAAGATCCAGCTAACCGTAACATTTACCTAAGCTTTATAGACACCCCAAAAAAAATTACCATTTGGTTGCAAGACTTGTGGGAAATGAAGAATACAACTTCTGTAGCTTCTGCATCACAATCACCCTTCACGCCAAAATCTCCACCATACTTTTGAGGTTGTCTAATTTAAGAACTATATCAGTATCCTGCCTTTTATTTGGTGAACTTTATCAAAAGTTGTTGTTGTAATATTTTATTCCGTTGGGAACAATCTCTGAATTATGGTACTATGTAATGGTTTATCTTATTATTTGCTATTTGGTCAGTATTTGCTATTTTGTCGCTATAGACCTAATTTCATTTCTATAATATCTCGAAATTTTTCTGATGCGGGTAATCGCTTTTAATTCTAGACGTGATGGCTGGTATTCATCCATATGAAACAACTGATGACATACTACATCGTATGTTTGGTCCGGCTAATGACATTGCTAACGCAATATCCTAACAAATAGCTGACCAAATATCCCACAATATCATGTAAAATTCAGATGCCGCAACCACACACCAACCAATACCGAGATCAGTTAGTATTAGGAGTGTCCATCAAAAGGTTTTAGAAATAATAATCGGCCATGAAAGGAGGGCGTACGATCTGTACCGTATGCTACCCAATACAGTTTTAGCCTTTGTTGACAAACTTGAGGACTGAGGTTTGTTGAAAAGTACTAGAGGTGTGTCATCAGTCGAGGTAGTTTGCTACTTCCTTCAAATGGTTGGCCATGGCCATACCAACCGTGTTCTGGCTGAGGACTACATTCATAGTGGTGAGATCATAAGTAGAAAGTTTAACGAGGTGTTGGATGTAGTGTGTGCTTTGTGCAACGAATATATTGTCATGCATGCCAATTGCATCCACAACTCTGCACCACCGCATCGCCGAGAGTTCAAGATTTTACCCTTACTTCAGGGTATGACCATCACTTAGTTGACCATTATCCATTCCATTGTTAATATAACCACTATCGTCATCGTTGAGTTTGGTATTTACTTGCATATTTCTTATATACTTATCTTAGGATGCCATTGGGGAAATTGATGGGACACACATCCCCATTTCGGTGAAGCGCGATAAGAAGAACCGATATAGGAATAGAAAAGCAAATGTTTCCATGAATGTCATGGCTGTAGTAGACTTCTCAATGGAGTTTACATATATCATGATTGGTTGGGAGGGATCTGCTGCTGACCAAATGGTACTTCACGCAGCTACAACCACATGTGGGTTCAAAGTACCCACTGGAAAGTACTATCTTGTCGATGTAGGGTACACCAACACCAACCAATTTCTTGCACCATATCGAAACATTGCTTCCCATATAGCAGAGTATCGGGGTAACAGAGGCTCATACACCAGCAAAAAGGAAATGTTCAACCACCGACATGCTCAACTACGTAACGTTGTTGAGCGAGCCTTTGGTGTGTTGAAGAAGAGGTTTTCCTACTTTCATAAAGGAGTGAATTTTCCCGTACAGTCTCAGTCTCAGATTGTAATGGCTTGTTGTATCATTCACAATTTTATCTGACGCCAAAATGATGGTGATCCTATGATGGACGAAAACTTGGATGAGCCTCATACTACCACTGACATCTTGAACGAATTGAGTTCTCTCCAACAAATAAGCCAGGCCGATGCTAGAGAGGAAGATGTTTTACGTGAAACTGTTGCCAATTCTATATGGGAAAATCAGTGATTTATACATTTGTTTTCTAACTTGCAGACATTGAAACATGTTCTACAACATGTTTCACTTACTCCCTTTTCCAATTTATTTTTGTAACTTAATGGCCAACTTTTGTTCTCAAACTCTATTGTTGGCTACAATGTTGCCTACTTATAAATAATGTGAAATTATGTCTCATTAGGTTTTCTGTCTAGAAATGGACAATGACATGTCGTCGTGCCCATGTGGTCTGCAGTGCACCGTACGAGTGTACATGGATGCCACAGATGCGGAAAATGGACAGTTTGAAGACAACAATCCCCACATGCCATATTTTATATGTAGTAGGGGTCTTGTACCAACCAGATGCCATATGAGGTTGCCCGCGCAGCAAGTACAACCTACAGTGGCTACGCTGACTACAATTAGGGATGTAACGGTATCACAACTCGCATATGCATGTAGCGAATGCAAGTTCTGGTCAGAACACTGTGACTTTGTCTGTTCAACAAGAGCAAACACTGATATGTTACAAGAAGAAATTTCAAGTATGTGGGAGAGGTGTCGATATCTTCGCCACCGACTTCAAATAACGAGTGATAATGACTCTTCAACAGAAGAAGATGGATACAATACGTTATAGATATACTATATTATGATATGTCCAAATGAACTACACTTGTCTGTTGCAACAATTAGCTACTCCTGAACAAATGGTCTTCATATTATCTTTGAAAACTATGTCATGAACCCGACATTTTTCTATTAATCGTAGATTTTGTTTTATTAGATGTCGATGACTCCATCTGAGATTCTGAGGTGTGATTGTGGGCTAAATGCAGCCTTACGGCTTAACACAGAGGATGAAGGGTTATATGACTCTGCCATTCTGAGTCAAAGGTCAGTCAAAATGTATTACATATGCCCTACTCGTGAGGTGTGATAGTACATCAATAAATAATTGACTGCCCTTGTCGAGGCTCCACATTTTTTGCCATTAACTTGAACTTGGTACTACATTTTAGGGAAAAAACCGATGTAGATACTTCCATTGGGCAGTCGATCTTCCCCCAACAATTGATTCATTGAAAGTGGAGATTATGTTACTAACTGTTGAGTGCTAGTCAGTGTGGGGTCAGGCGATGAACATGAAGGACTTCATTGAAATTCATCACAACTATGATGAATTATACAGTAAAAAAAAGTATGAGCATGAGGTTTTAGAACGCAACGTTGTCAGTCTAGAGGAAGATTGTCGTCTGCTTCTGGACATCCACTCACCTCAAATGACTCCATTTAGTTGAATGGCAAATACATTTACATTGTCTTCTCTGTTTGAATGGCAGAAGTATGATGTTATGAACATCATACACTTGTTTAATTTAGGCACTTTTATAAACATCGTATTACATTATAAGTGTTATGAATTTTTCTTCATTTTGGTGAATATTTTATTAATGATGTATGTTATTAATAGAAATTTTGCTTAACGTTAGGTAAAACCAAATAATAAAATTAATTGTGATATACACCCTTACGTTTGAAAAATATATTACTTACAGAATTTGTTATATGGCTGGCCAACCGCCGACACCGTCTTTTATCTGGTCTACCGAGCTTGATATGGTTCTCAGGGGTTTGATGAGAACCCAATATCACGTGGGTAGATGTGTAAATGGAGTATACTCTACACAGGCTTGGATGGAGGCATGTAACAGTTCCTATACATAACGGGAGGCGCTTACATTTCATTGGCTGAGTTGCAAATGCGATGGCAATACATCAAGAGAGAGTTTATAAGAGACAATTTGTTCATATTGGGAGATTTATTGCCTCCCCCCACATTGGTCGTGCAACAAGGCATTGAACGCAACTTTTTGACGACGCGTCACATTTACCCACCAGGAATTATTTTGGCACTGACGATTGAAATAAATAAATAAACTTGTAACATGTGTGCTAAATGTTGTAGTTGTTTTTTTCCGTCACAACATTTTACATGCTCTACTTATGTGTTACAATATTATATGTTGCTACCATAATGTGATCAAATTTCCTACTTCATTATTATGTTATTGTCACATTTACTTTACGAATTCTGTTATTTGTTCATACCTTTGTTTTTATTAATTTTAGATGTCGACATCATGTGCAAAGGCAAGGACAAGGGAAAATTTTGAAAAACTGTTGATGTCACCAGAAAAAAATAAAAAATATGTTGAAGATAACCTTTTATGCACAAAATCATGTTGCAATCACACAAAGGAGGAGGAGGGCAAAATTGGGACCGATGATCAAGTCAAGGGCCGAGTCAGTCATCATGTTCCTCATTTGCCATTGTTGTTTGATTGGCCAAAAGACGACATCAAACAACAAAGCAAGCAGTCGGTGCAGGAACCATGCCCAGTGTCATGGGACGAGTACGATGAGGCCATAATGTTGGCCAATTTTAATCAAAATTCACATCCAACCATGTCCCCCCAAAGTGCCTTGTCAAAATCTTAACTTTTGTTTGGATGTTTATTGCTCCCATTTTTTGTCCTTCTCCCCTGATGTAAATAATTATTTTATTATCAGTGATCATTTATGTTTAACTAATGATGACAATATGATTATTATCAGTTACTTTTACTGACGATAATGTAATTTATTTATGTTATGAACAAAATATATTAGGCCAATTTCATATTTCATGTAGCTTGACTGTTACTGACGATAATGTAATTTGTTTAACTAATGAAGATAATTAACTATGTTCAACATTACATATATACCACATGCAAATGTCATTTGAGACGATAGTAACGTTTCATTAATTTTTAATCACCACGTAAAAATTAGCATTATCATATCTTATTTGCACTATTCTAAATATACAAAATAACACCCACACAACACAAATAAAACAATTTTTTAATATATTCTAAACTTAGGTTGAAGTGGCATCACAAATACACATTTTGCGTACTTGTTCAAACAGTGCTGCAAGAACATGACAGAATAAGCAAATACTGACTACGCTGCCAAACAGAATCAGACTTGCAGCCAAATAGATTCAGACTGCACACAGACTCAAATCAGACCAGCTGACCAGAATCAGACTGCGTTGTCAAACAAAATCAGACTGCATCCTGACTACCCCAACACCGGAATCCAGACTAACTCCGACTAACCCAATCCAGATTCCAGAATCCCAGTCATGTGCCAAACGCAGGCTTATTCTCCGAACTCGATTGATCCCCAGTCCCATCTCCCATCTCCGAACTCTTTTCCACCACCTAGTCCCATTAGTTAATAAGAACCGTTGATGCTCGATGCTCTTTTTGACAGTAGAGAAGAGAGAAGATAGGAGGACGACGACCTCTGAGCTTACACTACAAGAAATGTATGTGTTTTTCCACGCTTAAAAACTTGTTTCTCCACGCATAAATGAGTGGCAATATATGTCCTCCACGCTAATCAAAAGAGTGACAAAATGAATAGTGGACAATTTACCGCGCTTCTATTTGCACACATTTAGACGTGGCATAAAAAAATTCCACGCTTATTACAATGAAGAGGACTTGCACTCTCAGATCTGTTTTCTGTTGGCGGGAAAGGGTTTTCCACCCTAAAAAGGGTGGAAAATATTAATCATAGAAATATGCTATTAATCAAAGGAAAAAACATTCCCAACCTAGCTAGAATATTTGATAATTGTATGTTCATACCCAGCTAAGAACCTATCATCTCACGATGTTAACTCGATCAAAAAATTTGGATAAATCTAAAAATTACATAAAACAAAATGCACATAGAAATAATTCAGAACAGAACTAATTTGCAGAAGGGATCACATTTATTTTATTCATTTCAGCAAATACAACAACCACATCCATCGTCACATGTTTGTACAATTACATGATAGCTATAGAAGCTTTGGGTTGGGATTTGGACATGCTGAATTAGACCATTGACCAAGCAGAAAACATTGATCAAGTACTTGACACAGACCATGTAAATACTGACATTGAACCATTCTAGATGAAGAGTTGTGTACGTAGATGATATCACCACCCAAGGGTAACATAAAAACCAACAGAAAAATAGACTTCGATCGCTGATAACAAAATTTTATCTGGTGCCCACCACCATCATCCAAGTCCATGGTATGAAACTCCTGAGTTGAAGTAGAAGCAACAGTAGGATCCTGCACGTACAACAACAAACCATGCAAGTAGCTACCCATTAGTATAGTACAATTTGGCATGTCACTAGATACAAAAAGAAAAATAGAGGATGCTCACATATGAAAGGTGTGCACGGCGCACAGCTGCTGGTGTTGTATATATTGTGCCACCATATATATGTCACATGATTGAATTAGAGGTGCTAAACTTGCTGAAAATGTTATTTTTGCTGGACCACATGTTGGTTCCTCTTCTGCAATGAAATCTTCAGCAGTGATGAGGGTATTGTTGAAGATGCAAAGGTCTGCACGGTGCACAACTACTGGTGTTGTATATATTGTGCCACCATCTGTCACATGATTGAATTAGAGGAGCTAAACTTGCTGAAAATGTCGTTTTTGCTGGAGCAGCTAATCCTCATCTCCCTAATGAGGACCACATGTTGTTGCCCCTTCTGCAACTAAATCTTCAATAGTGAGGAGGGCATTATTGAAGATGCAAAGGAGGGGTCTACGGGATGCCACCACAACCACAACCAGCCCCAACTATTGTGTTGGGATCTTCACAAAAGTCATTTTATCATGACACATAATGAGGTGCTCAAACCCCCATTGTTCGGAACCACACTTCCATTGGTTCTGGTTCATGGGAACATATCATGGTGTTTGCATATATGGAACTCGTTCCTCCACATGACAACCTTGCCTGGCGCCTTGGTCCTTATCTCTCGTATTGGTGGTGGCGTTGGTAGTAGTGGTCCTGGTTGTGCAAGATTTTGTAGGTGAGTCCATTGTTATCCAAGATCTTAGTATACAACCTACACTAAGAGAAAAACGTTTTGAAAAACTGAGGTACTGAAGGTACAAAATTTGGATATCATATTGGCAGAAGTATATAAGAGCATAACCAAAAAAATTATAGACAACAAAAACAATCATCATAATTACGTATTAAAGTAACTGGACAGATAAATCAAATAAACATCATTAAGAAATCAGAAAATGCAATACAAATGGAAGTAGAAATTCTATAGCTCATTTTTACCTTAAATTATCATGACAATTTAGATATATCATATAAATAACAATGAGATTCAAATATATTAACTTATTCAAGAATCAATCAATCTCAACCTTCTATCCATCAATAGGCCATACAGGCATACTTAAATGCAAGTCCTCAGGTGACTTCTAATATCTACCTCATCCTTGACACTACCCAAAGACATTATATGAATTTTCTAATCAAAGTTGAAGCAATTGATGATGCCAATCTTGTATTTCCTACGTGTGATGGCCCAACAAAACAAAAAATTGGACCTCTAACATCAGTTTAAGTCATGGTATTAAAATTGAGTTAAGAACATGACATCTTATGAAATCAGAGGTCAAAAAGATCAAGCCAAAAGAGCATCAATTAAGTGTGGTACCTTTCAAATCGCAAAATATTCAGACCCTCTGCTTAACTTTGAGCACACCATAATGATAATTGTCGCTCCTTGGAAGCTCTCTGGTCCAGTGTAGGTTCTTTGCTGACTATCTTCCCATTGAAGATCTACAAGTAACTTTACATACACACATGAGCTACTATGAGCATGCTGTTGAGGCTGCATTTTGCTTAGCCACCTGAAAACCAAATGCAAATTTGAATTTCAACTATATTTGAAGAATATTAATACTACCACACACCTATGACAATAGAGATCAAAAACATCAAGTGAAAAGAGCTTCAGTTAAATTTCGTGGTACCTTTCAAATTGCAAGATATCCAGATCCTCTGTTTAACTTTGAGTACACCATAATGATTATTGTGAAGATGTTCCTTGGCAGCTCTTAGGTTTAGTTTAGGTTCTTCACTGACTTCCTCTTTGTTGAAGATCTATAAGTAACTCTAGTTACATGCACGAGCTACTATAAGTAGGTTGTTGAGGCTGCATTTTCCTTAGCCACCTGAAAATCATATGCAAGTTTACACTCACCACACTCCTATGAAAGTAGAGGTCAAAGAGATCAAGTCAAAAGAGCTTGAATTAAATCTGTTGGTACCTTTCAGATTGCAAGATGTTCAGAACCTCCTCTTAACTTTGAGTAAACCATAATGATCACTTTCAAGATGTTCCTTGGCATCTCTTAGCTCTAGTTTAGGTTCTTCGCTAACTTTCTCCCTGTTGAAGATCTACAAGTAGCTGTTGTTGAAGACCTACAAGTAACTCTAGATAAACACAAGAGCTACTATAAGTAGGATGTTGAATTTTCCTTAGCCTCATGAAAATCATATGCAAGTTTTAATTTCAACTATTAATGAAGAATGTTAATGCTCACCACACTCACCAACATCACAAAATCATTAATTACTTCATGTCATATTATCATATCACATAGAAATAAATTACTTAATTCAGTATATAGAATTCAAAGTAGTTGCATCACCCTTATGTTGCTCAATGGTCTCTCCTTTTAGCTACATCATCATATCCATAATTAATAGATAGATATAATTGGCTATGATGTGTAATGATATTAGACGCTCACCCTACTTTTGCAGTGAAGGAATCACATCACCTCTCTATTTAAAAGAAGCAGATGCCTGCAAGGAAAAGAGATGACAACTCAGTGCACTAAAAATGAAGATTTGGTGATGTTAAATAATAAATACAGGCCAAACCATGCACAACCAAGCAGTGCACTTATCAGGTTACTGAACATTTACAAGATGGATGTGTTTAAGTTCATCCCAAGATGAAACTACATACTACAAAACAAGCTGCAATCGTTATAGTACAATTTGGTATCTTGAAGTATGAGCCCAAGATGTAGTTGCATTATGCATTTATCTATTTTGCTCTATCCTATATGCAAGCTATTAATATTCTAGTTATACTAATGTACAATGTGTAAAAGACTGCAGCAATGTGCGATTAAAACAAACATAATCATATGAAGCTTGAATAAGCAACTAAGAAACGAAATTAGAACACAGAACAACATGAATCTAGAAGATCATATGTAAAGATTCGAGGTTTTCTCTAAGACTACCCCTGGCAAGAAGTCATAGACTGAAATGAGATTGTTATTTGCAAAGTAGAACCCTACCAGTGCACATATGATCTCTAATATGAATAGTTTGATAATTTCAAATAATATTTTTAGTACCTTCACTACCAGCACCATACCACCAGAGAGGCAACCATTCTAATGTTCTTGTTTCCTCCTTTTGCAATCAAATTCCCTAACACAAAATCAGACAATACATGAGATTAGATTGCAAGACAGATCTAAAAATCAAAAGATGATATCTAAACATGAGAAAGGTACAAAAAATCAACCATCAATGATGTTTGATGTTGGGCTTCATTTTTGCATTTATTCTAGAACATGATGATGTAGTGTGTAGCAGCATATGTGGATCATCTAAGGCATTGTTACATAATTGATCGGATTGGAGGAAGGGCATAGGGGCTCATTTTCTCAACACTTGGTGTTAGTGGGACTCTACGTACGTATTCACGTATTTAGGGCAAGCGACTTCTATGTTGTGGATTTCCTCTATGGTCGTAACCAAAGCCTGACCGTGGGCACAATCAACAGAGATTCCATAGGCACATATTATAAAACGTTCTCATCACTTTGTTTTTCTCTGTGCACCTTTCTCGATGCACAAACTCCTATATCCCCACTGGTTTTGTTTGTTTTGGAAGTTGTATTGTATCTTGCATCACTGGAACAATGGTGTATAGCTAGAGCACCTGCAACATCTAATTGAGGTTGATGAACAGTTGTCTAGTCTAGTCTACTTACCGAAGGGGCATAGAAAAACATCACCAGAAATAGCATAGTAAATGTCCTTACCATATTGATCGAAAATCGGAAGGAGTAAATAGTGTTGAAGAGGATTGTGCATGGCAGGCTTCCTCCCTACACAGCTCGATTTTCTATGTGTGGTCGAGTGTCGGATTGGTATCTTGAACAAGTTGTAGAGCCACTTATACTCAGACATCCTTGATTAGGAACGTAGGTAGCGGTCACATGCAGATGAGGAGGTCGTCAGGGAATCTTCAGAGGCCGAGTACCCATGTACCTCGACACTTCCTTCACCAACCTCATACCCACTAGTGACACCAAATGACGGCAAAGTCGACTTTATCACACAATAACAATATTAAAGAAATTCTTCATTCAAATAAAAGTATATTTAATATATGATATCATACTAAACTTAAACTTCAAGTCATGAACTGTAGTGGTGATACCTTTTCATGAGTTGTGGTTGTTGCATAGTCCTGCAGACCCCTCCATGTCTACTAATCCATATTCCTCCACAACTATTCCTCCCTTTCTTTATCAATCCCAATGCTCCCCTTATATATTATAAAATAGGCTTCAATCCATTAGGGATACATCTGATAATAAAGCATGTAATTATATTAAACTCCATAATATGCTTACTTCAAAAATCAAATAAGCTAGAAGTATCTCAATATAATTAATCTATACATGATAGTTGATATAAAAAATATGGCTAATAATCTTGCAGAACATGTTGACTAAGCATATTAGAGCATTTAACACCAAGAATTGTGCAAGTTCTCATCATTTAAAGAAGAAGAAAGCACAAAAAATGTAGGCCTTGCTTCAAATCAAATTTAATGTGCTCTTGGTGGATCTTGCACTAGAAACTAGGAAACAAATAAAGAAGAAAGAACAATATACATCTAGATGGTTGGGGTGAAGATTCTACCTGACATAATGGATGATGTGGCTTGATCATACTGATGATGCCCTGCTACAACAATGGTATGCCTAGGGAAGAGGATACCTGGCATTTAATCAATTCATATTCACACCCTTCATAACAAGGCCCAAGGGAGATTTGAACATTGAAATCACATGAGAAGTACGAACGGGCGGAGAATTAAGTGACACACACAAATATGTTTTGCAATCTCAAATGAGTCATTTTAATCATAGGAAATTGACATGTTAACAAAAGCAATAGCTGACATACTCAAGAGATATAGAAGAAACAAACACAAATAAAGGACTACTAAATTTTGACAAACAAGTTATTCATAGACCACAACAACAACATTAAAGAAATGTGTCACTCAAATATAAATATATTTCATATAAGATATCATATTAAACTTAGACTCTAGGTTGTGAACTGTTGTGATAATACCTTTTGAGCTGGTGTTGTTGTGTTGTCCTGCAGACCCCTCCCTGTTTACGGATCCATGTTCCTCCACCATTCTTCCTCCCTCTTTTTATCAACCCCAATGCTCTGTTATAAATTGTACAACAAGCTTCAAGCTATTAGGGATACATATGATAACAAAGCATGAAGTTATATTAAACTCCATAATATGCTTACTTTGAAAATCAAATAAGCCAAAAGTATGTCAATATAATTGATCATTACATGATGGTTGATACTAAAAGTAGGGCCAACAATCTTTCAGAACATGATGACTAAGCATACTAGAGTCTTGAACACCAAGAATTGTGCAAGTCTCACCTTTTTAAGCAGAAGGAAGCACCAGAAATGTACATCTTTCTTCCAGTCCAATTTAATGTGCTCTTGATGGAGCTTGTAGAAGAATCTAGGAAACAAATAAAGTAGAAAGAACAACATACATCTAGATGATTGAGGGTGAAGATTCTACCTGACATAATAGGGTGAAGATTCTACCTGACATAATGAATGGTGTGGCTTGATCCTACTAAATATGCCATGCTACAACAATGGTATGCCTAGGGAAGAGGATACATGACATTTAATCAATCACATTCACAACCTTCACGATAAGGCCCAAGGTGAGATTTGAACATTGACATCACATGAAAAGTACGAACAGAGAAGGAACTAAGCGACACACATAAACATATTTTGTAATCTAAAATGAGTCATTTCAATCAAAGGACATTGACATGTTAACAAAAGAAATATATGGCATGCTCGAATTTGGTCTTAAGAAATTACAGATATAGAGGAAACGAACACAAATGAAGGACTACTGACTTTTAACAAAACAAATTGTTCATAGACCACAACAACAACAATAAAGAAAGTCTTCACTCAAATAAAAATATATTTAATATATGATATCATGTTAAACTCAAACTCCAAGTCGTGAACTGTTATGATTTCTGTTTGGAATTCCCTGTCCACTAGGAGCATGTGCAACAACCTGCAATTTGGGAAAAACCTAATGAATAATTATAGGATATATAATGATAAACCTATCATGACATGAATAACTATTACCAATTGAAGTTATGTTGAACATAGAAACTAGCAGCCTAACCATGAATAAGAACTAATAAATAATTGACCTAGAAGGATAACTTTTAGATTACATAGTTTGTGCATGTTCTATCTGAATAGAAATAATAATAGTGGGCAGCCACAAAATTATATATAACACGATATATAGAAGAAGAAAAATGAATATTGTGATGTTTAAAATGAATAAACAAGAGTTCCTACTTCTTCATTAGGCATGTTTCTTCCAATTTCCTCCCTTCCAATGGAATCATCAAGCACAATTCCGTTCCTAGCAAGTGCAGAAGTCATACGGTGAAGTTCGGCCTACACATTTTCATATGCGTTCCTCAAGTGCTCAGTCTCTTTCTCTATGATAGCTTTTACAGCCTGGGAGTCATCAACTGAATTGGATTTTCTTAAGTCAGCTTTCAATCCAAACACTTGACTTCATGACACTCCACATCCATAGCCCACCACTCTTTGACTAGAGTTATCTTCATCATACATTAGTTCATTGAAAACAGCTTCTTCTATTGATGCTTTGGGAATTTCAGGATTCTGAACAGCACGCTCATCTACCAATTTTTCAGTTGTTTCCTACATCAAATGAGTCCACTACTATATCAGATTTTCCAAGTCACATTGAGTACGTGAAATGAATAAACCAATTAAATTATTAACAAACCATGAATTCCTTTGTGTTTGTGTTTTCCACAAAACTTCCATCCTTTCTTTTGTGAGTGATCTTCCATACTTCTAAAATGCTAGGCTCCCTGTTCTCACTTTTTTCCTGTAAAGATATTTAAATTTATTTAAATTTTTTAATAAAAAGTTCATTTTCTAATATGCAAACCCGTAAATAGATATCTCACAAATTCAAACTTCTTTTGGGAAAAACTTTTTTACCCTGTAGTATGGCAATCAGCCTTTTGAGCACGCACTATCTTCCCTATTGATGAAAGCTTCTGAAACACACATAATTCTTGTGAATCACATTATTTTATAAAATATATATTCTATATGAACAATTTAATCAGTTTGAGTCAAATAATGATGCTTACCTTTCCTTTAGAAGAAAACCAGTAGCTCACCAAACGAATCCATTGCTCCTTAATCACTTTTTCTGGCACTTTGCTTGCAATTTGTTCCTCTGTTTTGTTAGGTTTCAAGTATAGAGTTTTCAATTTATGCCTATAGGTCTTCCATTTACCATTGACATGTGATAGAATCCTTTGATCGATTTCCAACTCCTTCGGCATATGAAACTTGCTCTATTTCAAAAAGATAAGTCCAAATTTTGTAATATGCACATTTAGACCATGTATTCATGAATATAAAAGCTAACAAAAAAATGAATAAGTCTATGTGAACCAAATATGTTTTGTCCATGGGTTCATCAGCACATCTATATGGACCAAATCAGAATTTTCCAAAACTCTATGCCTCTTGTGATTTCAACTTTGTCTTAGTTATTTTTGTATACTAAATAAATTGAGTTTGAGCAGCTATATAATTTGATCTAAGATGTAATCATTGACATTTGATTTGGAGGAATTTCCTCTGATTTCATGGAGCATTTTCTATTCCTTATTCTAAGTTATCAAAATATCCATGCTGATTTTGATTCCCTATGGTTGTTGTTCTTTCATTTTGGGTTTGTAATGTAAGACTAAACTAGTTAATATTGTATCCCCTATATAATATTTATGTGGTGGTATGTGAACTGTTGGATTCATGAGCACATCAATATGGACCAAATCTGAACTTTCCAGACTCAGTACCTCTTGTGATGTCATAACTTTGTTTAGCTATTTTCCTAAATTAAATTAATTGAGTTTGAGCAGCTATATTATTTTCTCTAGACTGGAATGGTTTTAAGGGATAACTGATAATTTTAATACTTTTACAAGCTTATATACTTTCTTGAGGATAAATCCAAAAAAGATGATCTATGCTTTTCCACTAAAAAAGAAATAACTTACCCGAGTTAAGCGCAGAATCTCAAGTTTATAGGACTTATGGACTTTGTGCCAACTGGTTTCACCTATAGGACAAAGGGTCCCCCTCTTTGCAACCTCACCAAGAAATCTTACCAGCAAATGTCCTGCTCTCCCAATTGGTTGTTTATATTTGTTGAAGTTAACAACAAATTTGAGTGCTTCCAGGACCCAGACTTGTGAAAGATGAACTTTCCCTTTCTTTAGTCCGACCTTTCCATCAGAATCTACAAAATCATTCAAACTTGATGAAACTTATATAACTTAGATCAACAATAGGTAAAGACACTAACACAAACAAAGTAATTCGAAATTATCACCTATTGTTTCAATAACATCATCATCCTCAAAGGAAATGTTTGCATTCCATGTCCCACGTTGAGATTGCTGAGAATCTTCCATTTCATCATCATGATCTCCATCTTGACGTGGAGGGGATATGTTTCCTTCATCATTTGGACTTGGCTCATTTGGCAAAAAAATTGCAGTAGTTTGTCTTCTTCGCCACATTTTCTGTGTTATTGAGTGAACATTGGAAATTAAATAAATAGTAGTATTATATGAAATAGTATATTTTACTATCTTTCAAGAATACTAATTTTCTTCATGAGTTGGAATTGAAAAACTATAAATGAATAAAAAATTCATATTGTCATAAAGTATAGTGTCTACGTACCTATGCTTATTTGTCAAAGAGATTCAGATTCTTACTTATTTTCAATCAATAGAAATATTTAATGCAAATGAAAGCTTTAACAGAAAAACAAATAAGTTGATGTTGAGAAGGTGTATCCCATTAATCTTCCATTAATTATGGTCCCTACATACTAAATTAGATTTTCAAATGGATTCAGATCTTAGCTAATAATTGATCTATAGAAATATTCAATGAAAATTATATTAATAGGAAAATGGATGTTAAATTATGGTGGTATGTATGCAAGGAAGGTCGAGAATAACACCATTACATCCCGACTCATTACTGCAAACAAAATATTTCTGAAAAAGCAAAACACTGGGTTAATAAAACTACGTGACAAAAAAGTATAGTTTCCAGCAGCAACATATTATCCAAAAGACTTAATTTAAAACTAATATGTTAGAACTTATCACATCATGTAGAAAACCAACAGTGGAATACATGCGTCTGCTTTGCTTTTAACTAAAATTTTCTTCATCCATGAGGATTCTCCATGTCAAGGTCATCATTAACCATTGCATGGACAATCCCTACATAATAAGAATCTCTAATCTTATGCGGAACGACATGTAACCATGTTTTCTCTATCTCATCCTCTACATAAAATGCTTGCTTTGCTTGGGAGGAAAAAAATAAATGGATCATCTTTTAGTGATTTTCCAGTGTGCATCAGCCTAGAGAAATTCACACAAAAGTGGTTGTTTTTGTCAATCTTCAATCCCCTTGGTGAAGTTATATCTACCCAATCACACCGGAAAATCACAACTTTATAAGTGTCGTAGTAGTCCAACTCATAAATATCAGTGAGTCTTCCATAGTATGAATCTCCATCAGCTTCAACCATGACTCTAGAATTTTGCGCCTTCTGATATCTCTCCCGATCTAATGTGTGAAACTTGTATCCATTGCAAATAAAACCCTTTAGCCTTTTAGCATACACATTAAGTCCACGAGCTAAGGCTCTTTTTAACACTCCTTCTTTATTACTCACATCAATATCAGGTGCCTATGAGAGTTAAAAAAACATATTAGTCATAATATTGTGTTTGAATTTTACCCTTGATCATGCATCCATTACCTGAGAATGAAGCCACCTCGAATAATCTTCTAGTAACCACTTAGCTTCTAATGATTGATTGACTCTAATTCCTTTTTGTAGGCACTCTTCCTTCTTCTGATATAAGAATTGCCTACAATAACACTAAAAGTGAGCTCAACTTTATTTTATTTGTATGAAGACTGTTTCAGGAACACAACTTACTCTTTAAGGTCCTTCATTATGTCATCACAATGAAGTAGAATATAGCGATGTGCTTGTTCTATGCTTTTTTCATCAAGACGGATGACTTTTTCAGCCCCAACACGACGTCCACCAGAATTGAATAAGTATAGAGCCTTATTTGGAAAATTGTCATCATTTCTTTTAGGTCTATTCAAAATTGTTTCAGTGCCTTCCATATATCTAGAACAAATGATAATGGTCTCTTCTAGAATATAACCCTCTGCAATAGAACCCTCTGGTTGAGCTCTATTTCTCACATAGCCTTTCAGCCGAGTGAGATACCTAGAGTGAAGTTATCATGGTTACCAAATAAAGAATCAATCTTTTAGAATTTATTATAGAATGTAAAAAAGGATAATTGAAATTTCACCTAAATGCTAACCTCTCAATGGGATACATCCAAGCATATTGAACAGGTCCTCCATTTTGACTTGGTCCACCAAATGAACCAATAGATGAACCATAATGGTGAAGAAAGGAGGAAGAAATTCCATCTATAGATGACAAAGTGTTTCTACAATTCCTACTTGTAACTCATCTAGCTCATCCATAGTAATGCATGTAGAGCACAATGACTTAAAGAAAGAAGATAAATCAGACAACACATCAATAACTCGAGTCACATCAGATGCTCGTAAAGCTACAGGAAGAATATCTTACATGATGATATGGTGATCATGACTCTTGAGATTTATTAGCTTTCTTTGCTTCATATTAACACAACGTGAAATGTTGGATGCATATCCACCAGGAACTTTAAGCTTAGATAAGACATTTAAAAAGCTTTCCTTTTCTTTGGAAGACATACTATGCAAAGCAGGGGGCATTAAAAAACTTCCATCTTGTTGAGGTTGGAGCCAAAGATGTTGTCTTATATTTTTTTCCTCAAGAAATATTCGAGCATTTTCATCGTCTTTACATTTTCCATCTACATTTAAAAGTGTTACCAACACATTTTCACATACATTTTTCTCGATGTGCATGACATCGAGGTTATGACGTAGATGATGATATTCCCAATATGGCAAATAAAAAAATATGCTTCTTTTCTTCCAAATCCCCTTGTCTTTATCAAATGTGTCATCCATAACATCACTACTAGTCGAAGCATCTCTTGGTCTTCTTCCTCTCTTCTTACTAACCTTTCCACCAGCCTTTCCATATTCAAAGATAAGTTGTTGTTGTGCCCGTAGAACATCACTTCCAGATATAGGATTTGGGGGATGGCCATACTCCTTATTACCATCAAATAAACTACTCTGGAAATGAAAAGGGTGGTTATCTGGTAGCCACCTACGATGACCACCATAACAAATCTTTGACCCACATCGGTATGAATGGGTGGATTCGCCACAACATGGACATGCAAGATAACCTTTGGTGCTCCAACCTGACAACATAGCATAAGCAGGAAAGTCACTAATGGTAGACATCAAAGATGCTTGTAATTTAAATTTTTCTCCAATATAAGCATCATATGCATCAACACCTTCCCATAACAACTTCAACTCATGTATTAATGGTTGCATATAAACATCAATATTATTTCCTGGACCAGATTTTCCAGGAATTATCAAAGATAAAATTAAAGAGCATGGTTTTGTGCATAGCCAAGGGGGCAGGTTATTAACACTTAGAATGACTGGCCGAGTACTATAGTTGGTATTTTGCATCCCATATGGATTGAATCCATCACTAGCAAGGCTAAGTCTCACACTGTGAGGATCGGAAGAAAAACTTGGATATCTCATGTAAAACTCTTTCCATGCTAGTGCATCTGTTGGGTGTCTAATTTTACCATCTTTAACTCGACCTTTCTCATGCCATATCATATCTTCTGCTATCTTTGAGGACATATACAACCTTTTCAACCTTGGAATTAACGGAAAGTATTTCATAACCTTTGTTGGTGGACCTTTAGAACTTGTGTTACTTTCTGCATTGTCATCACCAAAATTACAATTTTGTGCTTTCCACCTAGGAGTTCCACACACACTACATCTACTCTTATGTGAATTTTCACCCCAATACAACATGCAATCATTCGGACAAGCATGTATATTTTCATATCCAAGACCTAACTCCTTAATCAATTTCTTAGCTTCATAATAAGAAGAAGGGAACATGGTAAGTTGTGGAAAGGCAGCTAGTAGAATCTCTAGCAATTGTGTGAAAGATTTATCTGACCAATGAAACATACATTTCAAATTGAACAGACGTAAAAGAAATGAGAGGGTTGAGAAATTTGTGCATCCCGGATAAATCTCTTTATTAGAAAGGTCTACTAACTTTTGAAAACTCATGTCATGATTAGCAAAAGTATGAGGAATGTTGGCCCCTAAATGAGGATTATCACATGATGTGATCCCTTCATTAGCCTGTCCAGATTCTCTATCTCCCACATAAGTAGCGTTCTCCCCCAATAATAACTCTGTCAACAATCCTTCCATATCATCTTGGCCTAAAGAATCGTCTCCTTGATTATTAGGTTGTTCATTGTTTTCATTTTGTCGATCAGCAATAAGGTTTTCAAAAAGAGTCTTCGGACCGTGGAAAATCCATTTTTTATAATCTCTATAAAATCCATGGAACAAGATATGTCTTTCCACCTCATCAATAGGAAACTCATTTTTCCTTCCTGCCTTACATTTTCTACATGGACATACTATCTTCCCATCCTCCATTCCCATCTTCGCATAATCAAGAAATTGATGCATTCCCTTAATATAAGCTTCAGAGCCAATAGGTTGTTCAATCCAACTCTTATCCATATTAAAAATTTCCAACAAGAAAATCTATAAAATAGAAAAAAAAATACTTTAAATTTGTCACATTCCCTAAAAATGTACAACAAATATATGATAGACACTACCTTCATGATGTGAAATTATATAAAATCTAAAATTGGAGACATTATATTGAAAATAAAGTATGCATATGCATGTGTGACATTTATAAAAATAAAAATAATTTGTAGTACATTTTTACTAAGTTTCTACTGAAAAAATAATAGAGATTTTTTATTCAATACAAGAATATAAAGATAATCATAGAATAAGAGTGTAGACATAAACAACATCATGGGATCATTATAGTTACAAAAAAAGAGATAAAGGCTTCAGTACTATTTTTTCGAAATAAGAAAAATTAAAATTTGTATTTTCGCCAATCAAAACTAATAAAACGCATAGGTGAGTATAGGTGGCCCAGGCGGCTCAAGTCCTGCCCCAATCTAGGTGCCCAGAAGTAATGCACATAACCAAGCTTTTAATTTTACTAATTTGTATCAATTGATTAGTATTTACTTATCTACTGATTTGTATTTATTTATATATTGATTTGTATTTATTTATATATGACTTCGTATTTACTTTCCTACTAATTTGAATCTATGTATCCACTGATTTGTATTTATGTATCTATTGATTTTTATTTACTTATATATTGATTTGTATTTACTTATCTACTCATTTGAATTTACTTATCTACTAATTCGAATTTATGTATGTACTGATTTGTATTTATTTATCTACTAATTTGTTTTTACTTATCTACTAATTTGTATTTAGTTATATACTGACTTATATTTACTTATCTACTGATTTATATTTACTTATCTACTTATTTGAATTTACTTATCTATTGGTTTGAATTTATGTATGTACTGATATGTATTTATGTATCTACTGAGTTTTACTTATAAACTGATTAGTATTTACTTATTAACCGATTTGTATTTAGTTATCTACTGATTTGTTCATCTACTAATTTTGATTCATCACATTATTTATATTTAGGGCTTTATATTTTTTCATCTGTTTTTTTAAATTATTTAATCATTTATTGATTTATATTAATTTATCAACTGAGTTGCACCTTTTTAACTAATTATGTGTATTTATTTATCTACTGACTAGTATTTTTTATTGAATGCTTTGAGTTTTCTTATCGAACACTTTGGAATTTCTATCTACTGATTTGTATTTACTTATCTAATGCTTTGTATTTATTTATGTACTGATTTGTATTTACTTATCTAATGTTTTGATTTTTTATCTACTGATTTGTATTTACTTATTTAGTGATTTGTATATATTTATCTACTGATTAGTATTTCTTATCTGTTTGATTTGTATTAATTATCTACTTTTATTTATTTATTTATCTACTGATTAGTATTAATGTACTGTTTTAAATTGTCTCTTATTTGACTTTATTAATCTACTATTTTGGTTTATAAATGTACTGCCTCATGAATAGGAATACAAATATAGTTAACATTTTTAATTTCTGATTTAGGAGTAATCAATTTGTGATTAACTCAAATCGGCTTTACAAAAGCCCAATAAAGGAAAATGGAAAATATCTCCTAAAAAGTACTACAAATTCAAGTTTTTTAATGTGCTATTTTTATTATGTATGCAATTTAGATATATCTATTAAAATAATATATATATATATATATATATATATATATATATGTGTGTGTGTGTGTGTGTGTGTGTGTGTGTGTATGTGTGTGTATGTATATATGTATGTATTTATATACATACATACATACATACATATATGTATATATATATGTATATATATGTATATATATGTATATATATGTATATGTATATATATAATATAAACATCTAGAAACACCTGGGCTCCTTGACTGCCTGGGCATCCATATGGAATATCATGGTCGCCTGGCTGCCTATACAACTATGGTCCTTTTCTTCTCCCATTTTTTCTCTACATTGCTACTTTCTATAAATTAGAAACAATCTAATTCAAGTAATCAATATTGAACCCGACACCATTGCTAATAGAAAATGATGATGAATAGGTTTGAAGTTTTAAGATATGATATTTTTTTCTGTGAGATAGTAATCTTGTGGGAGTTATTTGGTTAACTAACCAACACCTCCCTCTTTCTACACAAAATAAAATTGAAAATACAAGAGGAATCTAGCTTATAAATTTTATTATTTGAGTTGTATCCTCCATCAAGTAGGTGATCATACTAGAAATCGCTTATGAGTTGTAAATTTGGTCCCAACTCCCAACCCCAAAGGCACACACATACACAATGGAAGAATATGTAAAAGTAAGTTGACTCCAACTTTTATACAGTTTCTGAAACATAAGCACTGTCAAATAGGTCAAATAGGTGACCTATTGGCAAGCGCTTATGAGCTATAGGTTTTGACATGTAATTCCCCATCACCCACGTTTCAATTACTAAAATTAGAATTCTGAAACCATATCTCACAGAACCAACAAACTCCATATATCTACTTTATCTATCATGATAATAGAGGATATGTACAACTATGAACAGATCTTTATCAAGGGATGGGCCCTCTAAGACATTTGACTATACATATATAATATATATATATATATAATATATATATAATAGATTGGTTTGTTTACATTAAATGAAAGTCTGAAATAATGAAAAATGTGTCAATTCCAGGACATATATGAAAGATTTTCCAGTTTCCTTCAAAACGATGTCATTCATGCTCTATTTGTTAATTTTCTTCCCTTTATTAGTAGACAACATCATACTTACTCAGTTTTGGAGATGAATCGCTCAGTCAATTCAAATGCACAAAAATTACACAATGACAATAAGATAAAAGGTTATGTCTACCAAATTGATACAAGAAAATTAATATCAGTTAATCTTTAGACATAGACATAAACTAATATTATGTAAACAACACATGTAAGAATATCAATCAGCCTTTCTATTCAAAGCAATTACCCAATTCAAATGTTGTAAACATGATATGTAGTTTTAAGCAAGCATACATCAAAATTTAGCATATTTTACTTGAAAGATATGTTAGATCTATGACAATAGAAAATAAGCTTAAGTCATTCAGTAGAATTTCAAGATCATGGAAGCAAATATTAAAATTAACCTATACCTCCAATACCGTCAGAATTGTTGTTGTTGCAGAAAACCTCTCCCCGGTGGCCAATTCAAATAAGTTTCCCTGGAAACCCTACACATATCATAGGCATAGTCATTTTCTTCTATCCTAGCCGATGGCTTGTTTTTACTGTAAAAAGAGTTAATATTTTGAAGGAGGCAGACCTCTACCAAGACGCAGTGTCAGAAGAATCAAATGGCTGACGGTTGCCTTCTTGTGGACGTGCTACCAACTATAAAAAAATTACAGCGAATAAGTATACCTGTAGTGGGAAGGGAGGACGGAAGAGGAGACATGATCATCGGAAAATGAAAAACCAAAAAACATAAGGACAGTTATGAAGCCTAGATTTTTGGTATTGGGGAGCACCAAACAATATCATCTCTAGCACAAAAAAGGTTGTATGCATTTAAACATATTATAAAGCAAATATATCATAGCTAAATAATTGGTTGTAAGAACTATTGCATCTACAACATATACAATACTAATAAATAATCATAAATCATGTATAGATGTACTAATGACTAGATTGTACTATGCTATCAATTTTATTATGGTTTCCCATAGCTTCCAAAAAAAATAAATATTTCTCTTTTTTTGTGTCCTCTTCTACGGAAGGAAGTCTGTATCATGAGAGGTAAATTTATATCCCCGCAACACTCCTCCAATTAGGATACAAATCTAGAGTGTACTAACTAGATTTACTCCATAATGGGTGAAGAACAGTATACATCCATATGAATGACTAGAAAATTTTCATATAAAGCTCTATGTAAGTCATGTTGATCATAAATATTGTAAATCAATTTTTATTGAACTCAACATTGGATCATGACTTAATTATTCTTGAATACATTGACAATTTTATTAACAAAGATATACTTACAGCTTAATAGTAGGATAGAATTACCAGTTGGTTGCCACTGACATACTTACTTCTTGATATTATTTATAATAGAGTGACTTTAACATTACAATCACCAAATGATATTCTAGAATGCAGATTATGTAAATAGAATCAAAGATTATGAGTAATATGAGTTCAAGAAACATGATGCAAATGTGATTTCATTAGCTAAGATGTTTTGGTAACAGTGACATCATTTTGATGTGTGGGATATGTCTAGGCTAAGTTCATGGTAGTTCTATGTGCCATATCTTAGAAAACTCGTGAATACAAACAATTAGTTTACAATCCATTTAAAGCATGGGACAAAAAAAATTCTTTATAAAGATGCATGCATCATCCTACAACAATTAAGAGCAATAACCATACTGAAAACTATATGCAAACGTCTAAATCGCAACTACCTACTGGCCCATAAAGATTAAACATTATACAATCAGCTATATGATGAAAAAAAGAAGCCATCAGTCGTATCACCCATTGTGCATCGTGAGTAGAATTATAATAACCCCTGAACACAAAAGTTGATTTCTCGAAGAGTGTTGCAGTAGGCTATTGTTCTCTTCTTTCTATTAAATCTAAAATGGTACATACAAAATAATAAACCCAAACAAACAGAAGGCTAACACGATTTGAATACAATAGATTCCTCCTTTTTGTTACCTCTCTTCTTGCTATAAGATCTAAACAATGCCTAATAAATAGGAAACGTAAACAAATTATGCGCTAGCTATGATCAGAACCGAAACTGTAAAGGAGTCTAATAATCAACAGGTAAATAGGAAACCATTCAGAACAACAATGGATGAATAGCTATTTAAGAAAATGTCATTCTTTTTCCTGTATTAGGAAGTATGGAAAGGTAAGGCATCATAATAGATAGCTATGTTCCTGCCGTGCCTATGAGTGGCTTGGACACCGAAGGAGGAAGAAAGTAAGATGGAGCGGACGACGAACTTTTTTTCCCTTAGAAAATCAGATGATCTATAACTACATTAACTCTGGTGCTTCCTGTAACCTCACGGTTCAACATCAAATAGAAATTAACAAAGTGTGCTAGCAAAGATATGAAATACAGTTCTACAACTCTTCGTACCCTCCTCTAACATTAAATTCATTCCCCAGGAGCAGAAACACCCATGTTCAACCTCTCCTTCTTCATCTTCTTCTTAGATATAGGCTTCTTCTTTTTAGGGGGGAGGGTCCTCTGCGCATACACATAAAGAGCATAGTTGCCTCCAAGGAAGAGCACCACCAATCCTAGAACCACAATTAGAACGATAGTACCCAGATTCAACCCTTGAGCTCCCTCATCCGGGAAAGCATCCGCCATGGCCAACGACAGCAGTTCTGGCTACACCAAGCCCCAAACGACAGGTCCTAATCCCAGATCTAGCGGATCACCTTCTCCGGCCTACCTCTAGCCTACCTCTAGCGGATCCCAAATCTGTCCTTCAGTGTAGGCGTCTGTGAGGAAAGAGGAGTTAGGGAAGTTGGCGGATGTTTGCGGCGTTGAACAGCCAGAAGGGCTCGTTGACGAACCCGGTGAGGAAGTCCCCTGGCGAGTTGTCACCGAAGGCCGCGTAGCCCAAGCAGCCTAGCGTATGCGAGGAAGGAGTGCGAGGAAGAAGGAGATGGGTCTTGAACTAACCTGATTCCCAGTCCCACGTCTTGAGTGCAAACGGAAGTTGCCACACCCGGCAAGCGGACGTCGCCGTGCAGCTTTGCAAACTAGGAGGGACGACCCACGATAATCGACCTAATTATAGACCTGTGGGTGTAGATGGAGTGAGGGAAGTGGTGGGAGAGAACTTCGGCGGGGTGGGGTGCTGCTGTATACGGCGGGAATAGGGATTGCGAAACCATCAGGGCAGTTTGGGAGGTCGCGGGCGAAGAAATTGGGAAAGAGAGAAGGGGCGAAGAGACCGAGCGGGACGGGATGAGAGAAGGAAGGGGGGTCACCCGTTTTCCCGGCAAAAAATATACTAAAAGCAATGGTTTCTCTGGAAAGTTGCCACGTTGCATACTTTGTGGGAAAAAAGTGTGGCTTTCCAACTCCCCGTGTTGTTGTGTTAGATCAAGGAAGCAAAGGGTCTAGCTTCATGCTAGCTACTACCGCAGAACACCAAGGTGATTTTTCGCCTTCCTCTTTCGCCGCTTCTTTTCACTTTGTTCTTTGTTATGAATACTAGCTAGCTTCTAACTTCTATCAAAGTGTCTCCCTTTCTTGTTATTATGTGTGTCTAATCCTTGAACCAAACCCTTGACTGCGCACAAAAAAATTAGCCTTGACGCCGCTTATGATCTAATGCAAAGATTGGATTGACCGTTGTTGCTGTGGATCCTGGTCATATGGCATGGGTGAGTTGCAAGGACTTAATAAACTCTTATTATCATTTGATTTTTTTTACTTTATATCATTTATCGAATAAAGCTTACACTGTAGACTTTCAAATTTAAGGCGGTGCACAAGCCTCCTCCAGACATATAGGTTGCTCATCAACTGGTGATTGACGTTCTCCACCGACATATGTTATTCTTCCACCTTTACGAAACAAGATCTCACAAAGAATCTATTTTACTGCCCATCTTATGCAATTATTTTATAAGATCCACGTTGAGAAGGAGTTTAGAATGATAAAAGAAGACGAGTCGGCAACTACTGAAGGTGTCAAGGCCTAGTATTTTAGTAACAAACGTTCGACCTAAAGTTGATAGATCCCTAGCAAAGAAAGCTATCAAATAAGGGTTACCGCTTATATAGGCTATCCGTAATAGTAAAGGAACGTATTAAATTATCTTTATCGATTAAATTACTAGTAATTTTTATTACCAATATGTACTTTTCATTAAACCTTTAATTATTTACATAATGCTAAGTGTCAAAATGAGAGGGTCAGATTGAATTTAATTAGAATATCGAGTGTATGCAAACTATTGTACCCAAGAAACATTCTTGTACATCAAGATGGTTGTACGGAAGTAAATTTTTAAGTAAATTTACATTACAAACTACTCATTTGAACTCAATTTTCCCGTGTGTTGATTATCAAAACGTGCTAGTTTCTTTCCTTCATCTACTAGATTCTGGTCTCATCATTGTTCCATCCTTTCTATGCTTCTTTGGTTCCCTTTCATCTGCCTCCATGTTTGCGTTTCTCAGTAGGTGTAAATGGCACACTATTAGCGAGCAGCCACTATTATCCATGTTGCATAATTGCCTCTCTCCAATACTTCCACAACTCTCTCGCATTGACAAGTAGGTATGCTCATGTCCCTTCCATTCGTTTATTCAAATTCAAGTTAGACTACATGACCCTTTTTTTGTTTCCTTTTTTGTGCTAAGAAAACTTGTCAAGTTGAACTACATACAATATTAACCTTGCGAATGATACTTTTGGGATATTGATTGATTGAGTAGTCTTAGTTTGGTTCTTCATTGGTTTAAATATTTAGCTAACAGAACCATGCACTAAACTGACAATTCGTTTAGTAAAAAGCCACTTTAGTATACAATCATGTGTATTGTGTTTATTGTTCATATGATTACTCAAAGGTAAACAATGTAATATTAACACTTTATTCAAAATACAAAAGCAAATAATATAGTCTCTTATTTCATGTATATCGGAGCCGATGAGTGACAATAAGTTAATAACAACATAGTCAATGGAGCAAGATTTTTTGAAGTATACTAAGGATGTCAAGAGATACTACCATATGTCAAAAATTCAACAAGCATGAAAGAAGTTTTTATCCACAGGTCCTAGCTTGATTCCAAGAGGCAAGTGGTCTTCACTCTAAAATTTTCATAGGGATAGTTAGATATAATAGTGTGTGTCCCACCAATTTCTTTTACTAGTCCTTATAATTGAAAAAGGTAGTCAATAAGTTGTTTTTCATTAAAGCATTGCAAAATTAAAGTTAAAACTAAAAGAGGGGGTTTGTCTTCCAATTATAAGGTTTCCATTATCAACAATTCTAAATCTTCTAACCAATTAGGTTCCAATGAATTTGAAATACTACCTGCCACCTCCTTGACTCTTTCTCTCTCTCTTCTCTCAATTTTATTCCCTCTTTTATTCATTTTACCCCTCATATAACTCCTCTCTTTCCATAAGTAGTTATCCTTTTAATGTGGTATCTTCTTGAAGATGCCCACATCAGTATTCATAGTTTTCTCATCAAAACATCAATTACACATTTTTTTAAAGAAATGCCTTCGTAGAGGCATGAGATACACATTGGGCTACTAATCATTTTTGGATGGCAAACCCCAAAGATAGAATGAAAAAATATGAATATGTTGATAATGACATCATTACATTTTATGGAATTTTATCAACGATTGCATTGTGGTTGTTTGGTTGCAATAGATTCCCACAATTCTATTATTGTTGCGTGTTTGCATCAATGACTATATTTGTTGCACATATATCATGATTCTATATCAACTTTAGTTTTGCAACTAAAACAAACATGTCGTCCCACTACTAGATGAAGTACACAATACACATATGGTGGTAACAAGGATCACAATAACTAAAACAAAGAGCTAGGAAGCCCCACAACCAAAAGAAAAGTTTTCCAATAGTGAAAAATAATTGATGAGTCTACTCAACCTTCAAGCTCTGAGCTAGGGCATTCACCAAGAAAAATGTCTAGGAAATCCCTAGTGTTGCCCAATGATGATAGTTTAAATGTAGTTTGTGAATCTATCAAAAGTTTCAAAAAACACATCACTATTGTCCTATAATGAAACCTTCTCCAACTACATTGGTAACCCAATATATGGTATTGACTCTGCCAGAAAATCACGATGCCACTTTCCTCCAAAATAGGCATGGTTATCCACCAAAACCTTGAAACTATCTCTAGAATTCTATTTTTAACATCATCAAGAAGCACCACCATTTTTCACCAAATCATATGTCAACATTGCCACCAACATAGCGTAATACAACAATTGAATCACTTTTGTTGGTCAAACACCACCACTTCCTATAGAGTCATCACCCATGTTACTGCAAAGCATGCCATACACCAATCCCTCGATGGATCAAGAACACATCACAAGGGAGGACCCTAAACATTAAATCATGAAAGCATCAACAATAAAAGACCAAATACAATTATGTGAGTTTTTGTGTACAAGCATGTCTACTCAACAACCTCCACGATCTTGCATTTATATGTTTCCCATTCTTATCAATACATGCATTAGGTGTGGGTGGTATGCATATACATATTCAAAGCCAGGTATGATGCCATCCACATCTACTCATGTGATCATATTCAAATTTAATGACACAATGATGGTCATTTCTTCATGCCCTTGCTTTTTCAAATCAGTCTTTTACAATGATTCTTTTGGCCCCATCTACATCTATGTATCAATATCAGTTGGTTTTGGAACACTAGTGCTCCAACATTGGAGCAAAACATAATTTCCTACAATGAATATCGTGCAGTGTAATGTTTTTGTCTTTACTAACACTACCTTTCGGAGAGGCACAATTCAATTTAGAAGACAATTATATTGCTCCTAGTTGGTTGTTATCATCATGTCTAAGGCCTTTACATTGCCCTTTAGGCCATGTTGTCCTCCAATGGTACCACCATGGGGAAAACACGCTTTTCGTGCATGTTCTATTAAATATATCTTATAGAAACCAAGATCCAAACCACAAGTATTAAACTACATATTAAGATATGTAAGCATGAATCCCGTATGGGGATTTTTTTACCAATGTCACTATTGGTGAGTAGCCTGATATCCACATGTACTTCCAATTATCAAAGGATTCAATAAACTTTCTTCCTTTCAAAAGTTAATAACAATAATCCAAGGACTATTCCCTAATAACCCCCAAAATCCATCATTCTCTTAATATTTTTTCTATATCAATGATGCACAAAAGGTTGAACAAAGTGATAGAGATAGTATTGTTTTATTACTATCAATTAAGAATAGTGGTAGTGGTATAAATTGATAAAGAGGATTGAGGATATAGAATTGCAAATGTCGTGAGTGATATGTAGTTTAGGTAACAAACTATGCATGTAATGATTTGTTTTAATAAACTGAGACTTTGTATTTAATGTATTGTAACAATCTTTCTCATGCTTTATCTAACAATGGGGGCTGTAACAGGAGTAAATCTGAGTAGGATGTTTTCTATATTCATTATGATTGCATCACATACCCCATTCAGTTAGTGAAGTTGCTTGTGAAAACACAATATCATTGCAAAAATTTCTTAGTTTCTCAACATGAGTTTTTGAATTCTTTCATCCTTAATAATGAAGAGAAAAATAGATACCAGGTTCAAGTTGTATTGTTATTGTAGCATTGGTCAGTTTATTTTTTATTTCCCAATGACACACATTATGGGATGATGGATCCATGGTGTTATTGGTATGCATGATGCAATAACTCACAAATATTCCCAATGAGAGACGACAAACACGTTCTCCCTTGCATTTTAACCCATCTAAATTGTGTTCCAAGTTTTTTGACTAATGATAAATCTAGATATTCTTTCCCTACATGGATGTATTTTACTTAGGATGAGTGATGCAATTTTCTACCGAGTAAGGCCAAATTATGTAGTTCTTACCACCATAATTGTTGTGAAAATGGTCTAGAACATCCATTGCGTAATGTTAGGTATCAAAAGTTGTTGCAAAAAGTGTGTCTAGTTAACATGTGTAAATATTTTGTTTGTGTATTCCTTTTAGTTAACGTATCACAAATTATATGATTGGTATGTAAATATATGTTTACCTTTTCAAGATCCATAGAGGTGATGCACAATAATTATTATAATATGTACTAGATTTAAGTCAGTAGCTACCTATTAATCGAGTCAGTCTGGTCCAAAATGAACATGGTAGAGCGATTGGAAATCCACTTTTTTTTTCTTTTTGTTAGAGGTGCACTGTCATTACAATGAAACGTCTCTCTCTATCTATCATATGATATTTTCTCTTGAGTGAAGACTACTAATTTCTTTATCCTCTTTTTCTTGGTTCTATGTAAGAAATTGCTTTTTATGTGTCTTGCTATGTAATGAATTGTTACATCATTGATATACAACATTCTAGCATGTGACAAGTAAGTTCAGAGTCTTACAATCCATAATCTTGATGTACCTCTAAATGTCAATGAAATATGAAGTTTGAATAACCGATAGCATGATAGTTCTGATGGGTTTCAAAGTTGATATTAGTATTCTATAAAAACCACAATAATAATAAAACACCCAAAATTGAATCCCTTCCAAATACTTCCTTTTTAGGAGGTCCCTTCAACTTCCTTCCCAACTTTTAAATGAACTACTACTCCAATGCCTGGATACACTCTCCCTACCACCCACGTATATTTATGATCAACCTGCACATACCTTATTCTTACAGTTGAATATTTACAAAATTTCATTAGAAAATATAAACAATTTCTTTTACAAACATGTTGCACATCAGAGTCGTGGAAGCTTTACATCATATTACAAATTTTGGAATAAGAATGATCTTGTCTAGTCTTCAACATTGGGAAACTCTTGCACATCTCATCTAAGCCTTCTTTGATTACAAATCCATGAATTCCCGAAGTAACAAAACCACACATGGACCCCAAGAAGGGAAACACAGGTCAACAAAAGCTGGTACAAAATTGATATTTGGAAAGTAAAACAAATGTGAACCTATCTTAAAGAATTTTCTTGACCAAATTCAAAGGAATAAACAATATGGGCAAGTATCAAAAGTAACAATAGGCTTTCAACTTTAATAAGGTTTGATATCTAATTCTTTGAAACTAATCATTCAATTTTCCAACAGATAGAACATGTCAATGTCTAGTTGTTTGGGAAGCCATGTGGTCTCTCCCATACAGAACGACTACACACCAACAAAAATTCCCAATTATATTGAGGGATCATATGTCCTTTATCTCTGCACATAGGCGTTGAAGCGTAATTCCACTAAAATATGGGCACTAACCTGTCCTTTTGACTTTTAAACATTGTGCTACTATTTTCTATGAATAAGAGAAGGGGCCTTTCAAAGAGGTAGGTTAAGGTATGAAATATTTTTTTTGCCAACCAACCTATCTAATCATGCATGCAATCAATGAGGGAAATAGCTTTCCAAATAGAAAGAGAAATTCCATACCTTTGTATCAATAGAAGTATGAAAAAATCCAAATCTCAAGTATTGAGCTCTAAGAATTTATGAAAAGAGATATATTTACAAATAGAGGAATACTTGTCACTATATGGATTGAAATCAATTAGTATTCATTTTTTTCTATGACTTGGGATTTCCATCTCAGAGTGTTATTCATATCTTTCGTTATGCACATCTGTAGGTTTTAATATAGGTTATACATATATATAATTAGTTTTCATAATCAGTTGTCTTATCAACTTTTCAATAATTTAGGTCTTAAAATGTTCTTCTCTCTCTTATGTATAATTCTATTTAGTCATTAGGATGAAATATACTTGTTTACTAGTATACCCTTACTAGGGATATCCTGGCTTTTAAATTCCTTCAATTACACATATATGACTAAGTTACTACTCATTGTAGTACTGTTAGATTCCAATTGTCTCTATGGATGCCAATATGCATCTAGTACATTTTTATGGAAATGGATCATATAAAGTCATACATCCATGAATTTATATAAGGGACCTTATTATACACATTCCTTTGTGGTATGTTGTATTCAAAATAATCCATTCATAGATAGACATATTTACTAAAAATGTGTATTCATTTCCAGTATGTATGACAAGATTAACCTTGGTATGTAGGATATGTCCCATGATCTTTGATAGATTTCTAGTTTGTGATACACTAACATATATTTATATATACACAATTGTAGGATTTATCTGCATGACTAGTTATGCTTGATGTTTTAGGATGTTTGGATAATTATTGTATCTTACTCAATACATTGGTACAATAGTATTGTTATGGGTTTTGGTTAAGTGATAATCTAATGCATATGTGTGTATCAGTACATACATATACTAGGGAATTAGATATAAATGGTGTCTAGATGCCTATTATGTTTATATATGTACTACTGTTATCTATACCACTTGATATATTATCTTAGTTACTACCATTATTTGTGATGTTAATAGATTTTCATGGAAACATAAATTTTAGGGATGAGGGATACTACCTCCAAGTGAGATTGGAATGGATTTGATCTAGGTGCATCCTTTATAGGACACAAGTGACAGTAGACCTCCAAAACTATCACACCTAGTGGAGTTTAATCTCTAGTAGCATAGCAGTAGGTATATGTTATTGATCTTCAAAGACCAGTTCGTGTCTTCCTTGTTCTACTGGTATGGAAGGAAGAAATTTTTTACAATGTTGTTGTAGTTCTTCGTGGATGATGCATTTAATATCTTTGATTTTCTCAGGGTTGGAGAAGAGACAATTCATCATGCAAAGGCTAAACCTTTTGAACCTATCACTGTCGGCGGTGGTCAAGAAAATAGGATCAGGTTGAAGGTTGATGCCCCCATGGCTAAATGTTTCAGACCTACATCCATGGAAGGGACTAGCATTCTGCGTGCCTGAAATCTTAGAGAAAAGGAAGTTGATGGTCTAGTCTATTGTGTTCTAGGTTGCAGGGTCAATGTCGAGAGCAACTCATATTGGATATGTAGGGCGACAACATGGAGTCACAAGGAAGACAGAAACTAATGGCGGCGAAGTCAAAGGTGGCACGTTACCATCAATGGGTTCCCTGACATTTCATCTATTGGAGAAGATTTTTCCTGGTGGTACGGACAGTGGGGAGGAAGAGGAAAGGCAGAATTGATGATGGGGGCACTGCACGTTGAGAAGGAAGTTAGGTTGCATGTGTTTGAGTTGTGGCACACCATTGTGCAGGTGTTCCTTGGTGAAGTTGAATAGTTTTGAATTGTAGACTATGTCGAGGGTTGGTAGGGTGAACAGAAGAAGGAAGAGTTGAGGTAGAGGTTGAGATGGTGTCAGGTTTAAAATAGGTGCAATCAAACTTTACAAACTTGCAATGGTGGTCGAGATGTCTATATAGGATGGATGAAGGAGTCTCTAGGGCTTTTATGAGGGACAAAAAGGTAGGATAGGTGTGGAATGAGATAGTTGGCATGAATCAAACATTTGGGAAACTCTCCGATCATGAAATAGGCACACAGATGTTTTCCTTCTGGTAGACTAAGGGGAAAATCCTAGCTTCTTCAGTAATTTGTTAGAATCACTAAAAATAGTAGAGAGGGGAGATCCATTTTTTATGTCGAGGCCTGGGGTTGTTGGGTTGTTGAGAACGCATGCAAGTTCCAATTCTCCCCCATACAAGTTGGAGGTTGAGGATGACCTAAGGAGGTGGGTCATTTTTTGTTATTTTGTTAATAAATAGATCATTTATCATAAAGCCCCTATTGAATGAGAAATTATCATATCTTCTACATGGAAATCCCAAATCCATTGAGATTTTAAGCATCGGTCCACTTTCCTTATAACTATATATAGAAACTACTAGAGCCATCACTTATAAATACAACATATCTAACTTTATTATTCTCTTAATTAATTCATAAATAGTTTCTTTTGATATGAATAATATTTTGCATTGATTCCAAATTCTGTAGTAGTCAAGTTGAGAGTACTACATGATTTTGAGATCTAATGAAGGAAATTAGGCACAAAATATCAAATTAGCCTAATTGATTCAAGTGACAAATGATACTCATATGAGGGACTAGTTTGTAAACATGAGATTCTTTAGCCCAAGGAATTCAAAAAGGAGATACATTAATACCTAAGAACATGATAATTGTCCAAGATAATCAAATAGGATTTAGAACTAGAGGTTAATTCACAAATGGCTCAGATTTTGAGTGTATCTCAAATTATAGCTCAAAATGGATTTAGTAACCAAATTCCAGTATGTTACAACTCTCCACCACTTAATGAGGATTTCGTCCTCGAAATCAGCATATCCATGGCCTACTTAGGTATTACTCTCCACCCCTTCAAAGGATTCAACTAGAAAACTAAATAAGCATTTCAACTATGATGTAGTATCCTTTATTAACTCTAGGTTTCTCCTCGAGAGTTTTCTCATAACTTTTTGATTGTGACTTAGCTCAAGAAATCATTGATAAAATTCCAAAAAATTATTTTTCTTTGTACATATAGAATTATAAAGAAAATAATTTACGATGAGAAAAGTGTTGAACGGAAAATTGAAAAATGATGAAAATAGATGAATGAAATAAGTCCTAATCATTTCATGTCTACATTCTAATTACTATTACTCCATCATACCAACTACTTGACATATGTGGGAATTTAGATTTCTATGAAACATATTCACATGAGCACCTAGTGATGTGTGGTCCATAAACTCATCAAAAGTCATGTACACATTTGTAGGTTTAGAATATAATGTATGAATGTAAAAAAAATTAAGTCACCATACAAAATCATCAAATAAACTACAATTATTATAAGCAAGATAAAAAATTTACCAAATTTTACTAATATATAGTTATCACTAATCTTTAGGTAAAGTTTTGTTGGGTCAAAAATGTATATATACTTCATATTTTTCCAGTGGGTAGGGTTCTACATCAATATCAGTCTCAGTTCAACATTAATTGTCTAAATTTATATATATATATATATATATATATATATATATATATATATATTAGGAGTTTTTCTTATATATATGTATATATAGATGGCCTATCATTTATCACATGTTACCATTTAGTTATCTTGTTATTGATTGGGATGTAATTTTGAATCTCATTCTTTCCAAATTGCATCTATGTAGATCTAATGTTTATTTACAACAAAATAAATTCCCTAATGTCATTTACATTTAGAATGATAACAAAATTTTCTCCACTATTTTTTACAACAAATTTATATTAGTAGGTTTTTCATCTAAGTTCTAACATATTATCATTTATTTCCTATCTATTCAAGGTGATTAAACATACACACAAATTTCTTCTTCTTTTTTCAAGATAGTGACTAAATTCAAGGTTAGCATTTCCCCAACTAGTAGACATTGCTTTGGCCAGGTGGGTATGTAAAGTGAGGAAACACCACCACAACTAAGTCCACTGGGATTTATTCCCAGAACCTTCTCTAACCATACTTCCTTAGATACCTCAACTCATTCCACTTAGGTGGTGATGATTTATTCTAAATTAACTAACAAATTCTAGAGTAAATTGTCTATCACTCTTACGTATACTATAAGGTTCCAAATGAATCTATCAATTATATGAATTTTCTATTATAGGTTTTGCTATATTTAATTAATTATTAATTTATTTTTCAATTACTTGTGTTTAGTGTACCAAATTACCGAAAAACTATGGGGTACACTAACCTCAATAATAGTTCCAACTAAATCTATACCTAAGGGAGTCCAAAAGCTAAAAGGTGGGCTATGTGTCATGAATTTCTAAACTAAGGTACATACCTCTCATTCTACTTGTACTCTAGGTATATTTCATTAATTGAGTCAATGGTACTAGGACTTTTGTGAACTATTTTTTCTAAGTACTAACTAGACCTATCAAAATGGGTCAAAATCTACAAGTGCCCACGGGTCGACCCGTTTAAGTTGAGTTGGGGTGACAATATGTTCCACCTACTTAAAATCACCCAAACCCATACCCACTCATTTATATAGTAGGTTTCACGGGTGATCCACAGGCATCTGTGGGTGACCCAGTTAAGTGAATTCAATATATTTATGTACATATTATTCAATACATCTATTAAGAGATGTTTCAAATTTTTTACAAGTAAATTGTTTACCATCAGATGTAGCAATTGTATTCTCTTTAGGTTTGCAATGACAAGAACAACTAATTATAACATTTAGAATGTCTAATGTTAAATGACAAAATTAATGTTACTTTTTATGATACTTTATGTATAAAACTACCTTTATTATTATCTATAAATACAATATCCAGATGTTGTTTTTTTTCTTTTAATTTGGTATAAACATAAGTCAACAATTAATTGATTGTTTTGACACCAAATATAGTAGTTGGTTGATTCATTTACACTATATTTGACATTTGAACATAGTTATGAGAAGTTCTTGTGGATTCATTGGAAGGCCTAAGTATGAACTATGGGCCTTGTGATCCAATTTGAACCCAATCAGACTACTTGTATAGCAAATAGGGCCATTGGAAGATAAGATAAAGGAAGTGTTATTTTGTGCCTAATTATGGTACTAATAATGTCATCCATTGGTTAGTAAATAAAATTGGATATAATTAGCAAGTTTCTTGAATATTCCAAAGTGATTATTGACCTATATAATTAAATGAACAAATATCTAGTGTTTACTTATCGTCCAAGTATTCTTGTGTCAAATAATCATATTATGACGTAATACCTAACAACAATGAGATAATAATTAGTTGAAGATAATTACAAGTTTTGAGATAATTATGAGATTATATGTGACCCATATGGTTCATTAAAGTAAATGCATGAATAGTAAGAAAATTACTTCTATAGTTAGTATTATGATCTCAAGCTTGGCAAAATCTGAGATAAAAATATATGAAGATAATCCTAAAATTTGGGCATAATCGGATTTTTGGAGTATTTGGTTACATTTCTATAAAGTGAGGATAATGTCAATAGATATCAAAATTATCTGATGTAGAACCCAAAGTCTATATATGTTGGACCTTGGAAGGTAGCATCAGATATCATGGATGATCTCAGCCATAATTTGGGGATCTAACTATAGTCAACCTGTCTCCTACCTCATGACTAGTGACCCGCAAGATCTAGACACTAGCCTTGACCTTGCCACTTCTCTTTCTCTCTATCAGCAAGTGTTGGTGCTAGTAACTATCCCATTACCTTTGGGATACCCAGACGAACTTAGTTATCCCTGGAACTACCATTATTCCAACGAAATTAGATAATGCCTAAATCAAGGTTAGGCTGGATCTCCCATCTCGAGGGAGTCAGGATATATTGATCCCTCTTTTGAACACTTTGACCCTTACAATTTACCCCTACAATCACTCAATGTCTTTTCCACTCACATGGGCTCTTGCCCTCCAGCTGACTCGTGGTGAGCGTCTCCTTGACCATCCTACCCAATAAGAGAGAAGATTAACGACTCTAGAGAGCCCATGCAAAGGTCATTGTATCCCTAATTCGATCTCCACAAACAAGGACAGTCAACGATAAGGTTGACCACCTTCACGATGTAGCAAGGTTCGAAGGCACGATGGGTGAAGAAGATGACGGGAGGGTAAAAAGACATGCCTACCCCTAAATCTTCATTCTGAAGTAAGGGTCATTTCTGACCATTCTGTCCATTTTTTCATCTTATCTACATGGGCGTAGGGTGTCAACATGGCAGAAGTCCATTGATGGACCCGACTGTGTGGATAATGCACCTATAGTTATAATTATTGACATGGCAATCTGTGATTGGCCTAGATGTGATTATCTTGCAATAAATGTAAATAATTATTGGAAGATTGAAACAATATGAAGCTATATATGAAATTTATCAAAAAAAGGATTAGAACACAGATAAAATATTTTCAGAGCTTGATTATGATTTATGTTCTAAAATCATAAGTGATACATGTATCTAAGGTGAAAAATGCATATTGAACCTAGATTTGATGAATATAATTCTTATAGTAGTAAATCCGATTTTGTGATAATACCCAATCATGTCGAATATAATGATGCCACATAAGAATGATGACGATGATGATGATGTATAATTAGGGTCAATAGTCATGTATAAATGATAATCAGGGATTTGAACCTAATATACCATACCATTATGATCTTGAGTTTCCTAATCAAATGTAGCATCTATTAATGACATAAAATTGTTACATAGATAACTAGGGTTTCCTCTGATGTCAAGTTGGGGTTTGTAACCCGTATGACATATGATAAGGTAATATTAGGGTTTTGAGGCTAACTTTAATATACAACACTAAGATAAAAGTCTTGTTAGGTTAAATTATAATGACTTGAATGCATGGTGACACTTTAGGGTTGTATGTAATTACAGATCATGTTGACTGATTGGATGTACCTTTGCTTGCCTTTATGATTGGATTGTGTAAAGTATTTGAAGAGTATACTGCATAGTTGTACATATGTTATGTGGTCATAGTTATGAATACTCACATGTATCGACTTACAAAGTTTGCTGAGGTTTCTCAAAGATTGAATGAGATGTTTATATATTTCATGCAAACTGTAAGGCCCATATGTGTATCATATATAGTAAACTTTAATTTTATGGCCTACCATGGGGTAGTTCACCTAAGTCTAATGATCGATAAATAAAAGTGACTACACTTATGGAGGTTCTGATAGACATGGGTTAGATTATCTTATTGCAAATACCAGCTTATATGTGCATCTATCTTATGGTTGAGAATACATGTTGTTATCTTATATGCACACTTTGTATGCATCCCACACACACTGTATAGAAATATACTGATCCATTTTGTTTGTCAACATTATAAGTTGACCTACATCTATTATTTGAAGAAATGAAGAATCAATAAATCTTGAAGATATTAAAGATAAGTCAGAGAGGGTTATCTAGATATTATTTCTTCTCATTGTAGTTGTTAGTTCTCATGTTGAAATATCCAGGTAACTTCTTAAAGGAGATCATTATACAATCATGTAAACATTGTATGTTCAAATAAATGGAAATATTATTTATTTTTTGCCCCAGTATACCTACTAGGTACTCATCCTCTTACTCCCAACCCTAAGGCACCTCCACCTCAATCCACCTCAGTTTTCCCCTCCACGCCCACCGGTTGAACCCAATGATAAGCCCTTTAGCTTCACCAGCCTGGCCAAAGTGAAAACCTGAGTTATTGGGTAGTTCTCCCCCTCTGTGACCGCCTACTGGTCGTCTTTGGTGAGCATGCCATGACAGAGCCTCCTATGAATAACCTGGACAAATAGAGTGGATGTCGGCAGTGTGTCGCAACCATGGGTGGGTGTGGGTTGCACAAAAGTTTCTAGGACCAATGGCCCATCATCCAACCGTGTGACAACCCAGTCCATGCACACAAGGTGATGCAGGCATCTGATCATCAGGACAGGTCCTTAGGGATTGATGGGCCCTACGAGTGGCACATTAGGGATCATCATCCTATCTCTTTCTCTCTCACACCCCTCTATTGTGTGATGTGGGCCTCATGAGCCGTGCAATGGTAGATCCATTGTGGAGATCGGCCACCACATCTTTAGAATTGATTAAAGGTAACATGTAAGTCCTTTTATGTATAGTTATGTTCTGAACCTTCAACAAATCATGCCTTGAACATCCCTACACGAATATACGTGATCTAATATAAAAAATTGATCATCTCAATGAGGCCTACAATTTGGTCACAGACCCCAAAATTTCCTCCTTAATTCCTATTTTTATAAAAATACAATCTTTGACTATGTTTAATGCATGTTACAATAAAGCATGGATCTTTATTACTCCCTACACCCCTAATCATGAAATCAGTAATCTAGATGTTCTTTTGAACATGTTTGAACTCCTTAAAATTCATATTACTCATGATGACTCCATTGCACATATGTGACATGTTTTGGGCATTAGGACATTAACGTATATTGCTAACTACGTCTCTAAAGGGCCTCTAAACTGACCTAAATCTTTGAAACAAGTAACATAATGTTTTGTTGTGGCCTAAATGGCTAAGGCCAATCCTTTTATGTGCTATGGTGATGTATATGGCTCAAGTCCACTAGTGTTGACCTAGTATAACACATATGACTTACTTGCTTTACTTGTGCCCTAATATCATGAGAATCTATTTATTATGATCTCCTGTATCAAATCAGAGTTGATTCTTTTATTCTTGATCACCTTGTTGTAGATGTCCATTAAAGTCTTAAGTTGACCCCTAGTGGCATGTGAACTATGTACATGCTTTCATATATGTTGAAATGTTGATACCCAAGGTTGGGAATATGATGTCCAGACCCTAGGGGACATCCACCAACATTTTGATGTGTTTCTTATGACCTAATGTTTCTGAACTAAAATATCTTTGATGCTTGGTTCTCATGTCTTTGTGATCACGACCTTGTTTTCCCTATTATGAGTCTTTTGACCCTAAAATGTACATAAGTGACATAAATTTTGGAATAATCATTAAAAATAGAAGGAACCTCAAAATGATATGAAACTTTAACCACACCTTCATGATGACCTCTAAATAATTAAATGATAAGTTAATGTACTAACAAGAAACCATGAACCTAACTTGGCCAAAACCCTAAAATGAAGTTAGTTAGGGTTAATGATTGGAATCTAATACATAAATCCAATCTTGTTCTTAATCAGGTTTTGCTTGTGGTCTATATGGTCAAGGATAGGTTAAGAATATCTAAATCAGGTATATGTTTTAATAATTATTTGAAAATGTCTTTCTTACTTGAAATGTGGTACATATGTATGCTTGTTTACTTGCTCAAATATTGTCACATAATATTCTAGTATTATACTCAATGTTTATCTCGTAGTCATTGTTTTATACTTGCAAACATAATATAGAAACTCCATAATACAAACTTTGTGCACCTACATGAGGTTTTGTGGTAAGGACACAAGGTTGGGCATCTTAATTGAGATGTCAAGATAGGAAAGACCATGTTAATAAAAGGGTTAGCTCGTGGCGATGGCCTTAGGTCCCTTAAGAATAGGGTTATCTAATCTTCAACACCCTAAAAAACTCTTACAATGGGAAGTTAGTCGAAAAGGCCTTATGGATACATGATATTGATGAATACATTATATGATGGTATAATTGGAGCAAACTGACATAAAACACAGGCTCTCATTTTGCTAAATACTTAACTTGTTTACTCTTGTTAGTTATTTCTACAACTCTTTACTAATTATGCAAAACTTATATATATGTATCTTTCTTCCCTATTCTCAACAACTCATGTGTTGACCCGCTATGTTTCACATATTTTATAGGTTCAAAGATGGCTAGAAGTTGATCCGATTGGTGGGCTATGACATGTGTACTTGTTGTAAGATCCTCAATGTATATGAGAAGACTTGTAAAATTTGTACTCTTTAATATATAATTGAAATCGTGTAACAAGACAATGTTGCTTAATAATACTTGTTGAATGTTTACATCATGATCGGTGAGTTTATCTTGTTATATGTCCATGCATGCTAAGCTTTACGCTTTTGCATTCATGCTTTGTTAATACCATGCTAGGGTCCTATACCATTGACTTTGTAGTCATTCAGAGTTAGGATTTGGGTAATAAACGGTTCGTTGACAGTGTGTTCCATGTATCTCATGTATAGTTTCGCCCGCTCCTAATATATTTTCTTGATAATCCATAAAATAAACTTTCATCCTCATCTTAAGTTAGGGTTTTGAGAAGTAATAGGATTAAGGCATCCTTAGAAAATTAATGCACTCATAATGTTGAGATAATAGCATGGCTATGAAAAATGGTTATTTTTTGTGTTTTCTCTAGTGAGAGTAAACCCTAGAACTACCTAAGTATGGGTAGGAAAACCCAGTCGTCCATTATGGATTTAAGTAGGGTAACCCAATCTGGTAAGAAAACTTGAATAGGTCAAAAAATGGAGGGTGTAATTCCTATCCCTAATCCAAAACCCTAATCATGGATAATGGGAGTAGTATGTGTGAAATAATAACCACACCCAACCAATCCAAATGGGTTGGGTAATTTAGTTTTGGTGCACTAGTTCAGATACACATGGTTTCCCATGCATGAAAGTACAATGAGTACAATAGTTATGCAAGCATTGTGTGCATGATGGGTTTAGCATATGCATATGAAGCATATGAAACTGGTAATTACATAGGGGAAAAAATTATACCCTCAATTCACTTTCATTGTTAGTGTCCTGATCTTGGGTGAGTCAAACCAAGATGGGGAAAAGACATATGAGGTGAGGCATAACCCTAAACCCATGGAGTCAGATTATGGCTAGAAAGCATAACCTCCTCCTGGAGATCAAGAAGACACCCTAGGATAGGACCTTCTCTAGAATATGAGTTTACCAACCTCATGTTAAAATTTTTAAGGAAAATTTGGACGTCCTCAAAGGACCTAACCCTATTCATCCAGTTGTAAGATAATGTAACACATAATCAATACAAGTGTAATATGCACATGTCCATAAATATAATGTTGTGTGAGACCTTGGTTAGAAATCCCAATTTGGAATATGATGTCTGAAATATATCTTAAAATGTATGGCATGGGAGTATATCTAAGCCTTAGGGTTTTCCTTGTATGTCATGAGACATAGGGTTAGGATGACTTTTTGGAAGTCCTTACCCTAAAAATAATTCTAGGATCTAATGATAGTATAAAGTTGTAATTTCTTAGTTATCCCTATACACGGAAGTGGCGCAACGTAGCCCTATATAGGGAACATACTTAAATGATGCACGAAATAAACCTAAGTATGCAAGAAGCTCACGTTAGGATCAAAATTAGCCCTAGGTAGGGAAGAGCCTTATGTTAGCACTATGTAGGGACTAGTTGAGCCATACATTAGCCCTATGGAGGGAATAGGTGAGCCTCTCGTTACCCTATGTAGGGAAGAGCACATGAAAATCCAATTTTTATGTTTCTAAGGTCCAAAGGATAAATGTGGAATAACTAAGTTAATAATGCACGACATTAAGTTATTACATTTTATTATAACCATAGGCCCAATCAAGCCCTAAGTCAACCCTAGGGGCGAGTAGGGATTCTTAAAGGTACATAAGATCCAAGGGTTGAGGAGGTGATCAAGGCCTAGTACGTGAGGCCCCTAGGGTCAAGAGAAAGCTATTCATGTGTATACAAGGCCCATGGGGTCAGGACAATGGCCGCCTCCATGCATACATAAGGCCCAAGTGGTCAATGTGAAAGGCAATCTAAAAGTACGTAAAGACCTTGGGTTCAAGAAGAGATCACTCCAAAGGTACATATACCCCTAGATAGATTAAGGGAATGACTAAGGCTAAGGATGCATGAGATGTAGATATAAGGAATACAATAAGTTATGTAATAATGTTTGAAATGAATTCTTAAAAGGGAGTCATGCAAGAACTCAAGAATTATGAGAAAATAACAATCCCCGAGTTCCTACAATTTAAGCGAATTTGTGGGAAGTTAAAATATGTTCAATGGTTTGAAGTCATTATTGAGGATGACTCAACCTAAGATTGTAATTTATGAGATAATGGGGGGTACACTATCTCTATACATGGAATGGGATGAACTTTGTATTTGGACTGTAGACAAATGCTTATTTCATCTTATTATGAGTGTAGGGATCTGGTAGCCATATATCATACATGAAATTGATATTTTATCCTAAGTTGAATTTAATAACACAATATAGGGTTTTGAGGTGTCAACTCACCTCACACGAATATATATAAATAATTATTTGTAGGTTTGAAACCTAGGTGAAAGTGTAATCACCAAGTGAAATAGAAATCACCAAATGCCTTTTAATTGAATTCAGTTCTGACCTCAACAATATTTTTATAACAATGAAAGGTATTAAAGATAGTCTAGCTAAAATATATCTAGAAAAGGTTGCTAGTCCTAATGGTAAATTATGTTACAAGTATCATTCACTTTAACATGATTAGGTTTTGATTTTGGGGTCAAAATTCATTTTAAGTAGGGGTGAATGCAATGTCCTAAAATTTGGTAAATTTGGATACAAAGATAGAAACTCAATATCACTTTATGATAATCAAATTAATGTTTAATGAATTATGAATACCCTATAATAAGATTAAAATTAAGCAAATAATGTGATGTGGAGCTAAGATGCCTATGTGAGGCTTCAATTGAAGTAATTTGATGAACAATCCTTTACTTTAGTAATTAGAAGGGTAATTAGGCTTGTGGATCCATAGGAAGGCCTAAGTATGAAATATGGGCCTTGTGATCCAATCTAAGCCCAAGTGGACTATTTGTTTAGATAATGGGCCCATCAGAAGATAAGATAAAGGAAAAGTAATTTTGTGGCTAATTACATTACTAATAATATTATCCATTGGTTGGTAAATAAAATTGGAGATATTTAGCAAGTTTTGGGAAAATTTTAAATTTTTTAGTGACCTAGATAATTCAGTGAACAATTATATTGTAACGTCCCCCTCCCCATGTTATCCCCAATTAAGGCGTACCAAGAGGGCAAGGGCCATTACTATAATTACAAGATTGAGGTTCATCAAATAACTTGAAATATTATAAAATTTTCACTAAATGGAGAAAAGTTTACACAAAATAAAAGGTATACTCTCCACTAAGTATTTACATTGAAAAAGAAAAACTAGTCCAAGTGAGGACAACTTGTGGGTTAAGACCCTTGGCCTGTTACTAAGAGGTGTCAGGTTCATCCCACGGCTACATGATGAATAGAATTAAAAGGGAAAACTACTATTTTTAGTCATAAATAAAAGCTATCTATCTATATCACTCAAAATTACATTAAATCATTTCTTTTAGTGTCGTCTTCTCTGGATGATCATTTTTCATCACACTTGTAGAATAACAACAAATTAACCTAAAACATCCTAAAACAAAAACACAGTATGTATACCAAGTTAAATTCGTATGTGGGGGAAATAAAATACTCACATGTAGGTGTAACAACATAATCAACCATAACAACAATTATGATTACAAAATTAAACAAGCATTTTATTGTTTTAACCTTGCCACCTTATCCTCTTTTCTCAATGGTGTTCCCTCTCTAAGGGGAGCCTCTTTGTGGGGAATCCTCTATAAGGATTTGGTCCCTACAGTGGACATATCATAATCTTCCCTATCCTGGGTTTGGTTTCATACATAGGCCTTTTGTTTTGGGCTTGGCCTAAGGTGACCTTCTGATCCAAGCTGGATCACCAGTCATCCCCATGATGGCATATCACCCCATGTTGTTTAATTCACTATAGATTGATACATGGTTTGAGTAGGTTACAACTATATAAGATGATATCCATAGTGACTTTATGGATTTCAAGAATTAGATAAACAAGCAACAATTATTTGCAAACAATTTGGGAATCCTCAAAAAACACAGGAGTCATTTAAGTTGAATAACATAGATGTAACCATATTATCAGAAGTGATCAAAGTCTAAGCAATAAATACATATTGAGAGCAAGTAAGCAATCACCCTTAAATTAGTGCATAACACCAAAGCATTACTAATTTGTCCAAAATATACCATTAAGACTGACTTGGGTTCTAAATTAGGGTTTTGGGATCAACTTAGGTTTCAGTAGGGTTTTGGCTTCCCAAACCCTAATTATTACTTTATTTCTTATTTAGCTTACTAACCCTAAACTTGATGTTTATGCACCATTAAACCCTAATTTGGTCAAAGATGTCTCTTTTATCCAAAAAGACCCAACTTTATCCATTTAAGTCATTTAAACATGATATGATCATTAAGTTAAGAAATTAGGGAATTTATACATTTAACTTCTTAAAGAAAGTAACTTTAGGCAATTTAGCACTAGAAATGGATGTAGGTTTTGGAACTATTTTATTGCATTGTTTGCATTTTTCTGATCATTTTTCATATATTATATGTTATTATCAGAGAATCCTATTAATTACTATAATTTTACCAATTTTAATTGGTTTTCGACCAACCACAAGACGCCCTGAGGTAGCACATCCAGGTCTCAGCCTCGCCAACTTGAATGGACTCGCTTACTCAGGCAAGCAAAACAAGAGAAAATGACATAAGTGCCCCTACCTATTAGAAGAGAATTTGGGGTTTGATCTCTCTTTTGGCAGTGGACTATCTTCTACCCCTACTCAACTCTTCCTTGTGAAACATATAGTCAACTAGGAAGTTGACTCCAAGTTCCTGACCCTTTGAGCATTTAGTAAAGGTTCTATCACCTTCGTTTAACCACGACAAACCTATTGAGCATCTCAATTCCTCTGAGGGTGACCAGATTAGATGGAACGAAGGAAGGTTTCTCCAGTGATATGGCAGGGGAGGTAGAGTTGAATAACAAGAGGCATAGAGAAATTGATGGTGGATGCATGTTCAGAGAGTCGAGCGCAATCTTCATGAGTGATTGGGTAGATTGCAGAGGGATTATACCTCCTTTTATAGCCCTAGGGTTGGGCATTGTCGTCTCTATGAATTGGGAAAATTCTAGATATCCTTCCATAGGTGTTAAATCCTAGGTTAAGTAAGTTTGTCTTGGCCTCGCAAAGCCAATGGAAAATTTTCATAGATTGCTCGATCATTGATGAGGGAGATAAGAGCGATGGAAAAAGGTGGGTTATTATTTCTAACTTGCCTATTCGGACACGAGGTAAGTTATGACTAGATCATCATTTGATCTTGATCCAACAACCATTAAGCTGCATGACAAATTAGATATCTAGGTATATATCAAGTATGAAAAGGATTTTGTGACATTTAATATTTATTTACATTAAAGCAGACACTTTAGGTATTCTAGAAAATTCCATATGTCTCACTCCTTTAGTTTCCTTTTAATCCCCAATTTTGGGGGAATGTTTCTAATGACATTATCTAACTGTGGGCGAGATTGGAGACCAAAATACCAATGTTAGTGATACTTTTCTTAATCTCCAATTCTTCATCTTTATCTTATTATTTAAGGCATGAAAACTATTTTTTCTCTTTCTCTTTTTTCCATATCATTTATTTTGATTACTTTTTCTTAATAAAAGGAAAGTGGAAGTGAAACGAACCCATTGGTGGTTTTTAACACCACTTTTGTAGAGAATTACACATAATCCCACAAGTAAATTATTAGATATCCTTTATCTTTTATATTTCACTCAATATTGGATTTTCTTTCTTCCTTTTTCCCCATATTCATTATTGGTTTGTTAAAAATAGTAGGAACCATGAAAATCATAGCAACGGTAAATTGAAAGGAAAATCATACTTTTAAAACAAAGCACACCAAGTTTCCAATACATTCTTTTTACTCAAACAATTGCATTCTAAAAAAATTATGTAAATATATGTGAAAAACCAATTTGGAACATATATAGTATTTACTTAGGATCCAAGTATTCATGTATCAAATAATCATAGTATGACATAATACTTGGCACCAAATGAGATAATGATTAATTAAATAAAATTACAAGTTTCAAGATAATTATGATATTATATGTGACTCAGATGGTTTATTCAAGTAAATTCTTGAACTATAGGAAAATGACTTTTATAGTTACCATTATGATATCCAATATGGAAAAATCTAAGATACACCCAATGGGAAGACAATCCTAATATTTGAGCTTTATCGGATAATCCTACTGACCAATAGGATTTTCAAAAAGTTTGGTTACAATTTTCTAATGTGAGGATAATGACAATAGATGTGCAATTTATTTGATGTAGAATTCAAGTCTAGATATGTTGGACCTTGGGAGATAGTGCAGATACCAGATATTATCTCAGCCACAATTTGGGGATCTTATAGCATCCAACCCATCCCTTACCTCACGTTTAATGATGCACAAGGTCTAGACTCTAGACTTGACCTCGCCTATTCTCCCCCTCTCTACCGGCAACTATTGGCCCGAGTTATTGTCCCATTATCTTTTGGAAATGATACGAACTTAGTTCTCCCTGGAACTCCCATTTTCTTACTAAAATGAGATAATGCCTAAATCAAGGCTAGACTTGATCTCTGTGACTTACTAGAGTGGAGATATCTTAATCTCTAACACATGTAAAAGATTCCCAAAGGTTCTACCACACTCTCCAAAAAAATGTGATGCTTCCAATTTATCCATGCGATCACCCGATGCCTTTTTCCCGCACCTAGGGTACTGCCCTCCTGTCGGCTTGCGGTGAGCATCACTTTGACCACCCTACCCAATTGGAGATAGGACTAACAACTCTGGGGAGCCGATGTGAAGTTTCTTGTCTCCCTAATTCAATCTCCATGAACAATGTCCAGATAGTCAATAGTGAGGTTGACCAACTCCACAATGCAGCAAGAGTCAAAGGCGCAATGGGAGGAAGAATATGACTGGATGGTGAAAAGACATGCCCAACCTCGGATCGTCGTTTTGAGATAAAGGTCATTTCTGACCTTTCTATCCATTTTCCACTTCATCTAGGTGGCGCTGGGTGCCAACATGGTAGAAGTCCATTGGTTGGACCCGACTATGTGAAAAATGGTCATATATCTATTATTATTGGCATGTCAATCTATGACCGACCTCTACTTAATTATCTTGCAATAAATGTAAGTAGTTATTAGTAGATCGGGACATAGTGAAACACTATATATGAAATTGATCAAAAAAAGGAGTAGAATACAAATAAAATATGTTGGGATTGTTTATGCTTCTTGTTCCAAAAGTATAAGATATCCATGAATCTGACGTTATTAATGAATATTGACCCTAGATTTGATGAATAAAATGCTTGTAGTAGTAGATCCATTTTCTCTGTAATAATACATGATCTTGTTGAATATAACGAAGTCACATAAGAATGATGATGATCATAATGTATAATTCAGGTAAACAATCATATAAATATGATAATTAGGTCTTTGAACTGAGTATACCATATTATTATTATCTTGAGTTGCATAATCAAATGTAGTAGTAGATCCATTTTCCTTGTAATAATACATGATCCTGTTAAATATCGTGAAGTCACATAAGAATGATGATGATCATGATGTATAATTAGGGTAAACAATCATATGCATATGATAATTAGGTCTTTGAACCTAATATACCATGTCATTATTATCTTGAGTTGCATAATCAAATGTAGGTGCTATTAATAACATAAAATTATTAACTAGATAATTAGGGTTTTTTCTGATGTCAAGTTTGGGTTTGTAACCCCTATGAAAGTATTATAGAACACTAAATAACCCTATACTATGATCTATGACATGTAAGGTCTAATTGGAATGACTTGAATTCAAGGTGACACATTAGGGTTGTATGTAATTACAAATCATGTTGATTTATTGGATGTACCTTTGATTACTTTGGTGATTAGATTACATAAATTATTTGAGGATTATACTTTATGGCTACATAAGGTATGTGGTTATGCTTATGAATACTCTCATGTATCAACTTCTGAAGTTCGCCGATGTTTCTAAAAGATTGAATAAATGATAATTGTTGGATCTTTATTTATTCATTCAAACTATAATGCCCATACGAGTATCACATAAAGTAAACTTTGATAATGTAGACCCAAGGTTTGACCTACCAAGGGGTATTTCACCTAAGTCCAATGATGGTTAGAGAAAGGTGATTACACCCAAGGTGGTTTTGAAAAACATGGTTTAGATTATCTTAATGAAAATACCACTTTATATGAGAATCAATTTGATGGTTTATAATATATGTTGCTATCTTAATATGAACACTTTTGTATGCACTTGACATACATAGTATAGAAGTATACTAATTTATTTTGTTTATCAACATTATAGGTTAACCTGCATCTATTAGTTGAAGAAGAATCTAGAAATTATGAAGATATAAAAGATAAGTCAAGGAGGATTAGCTAGATGGTATATCTTCTCATTGTATATGTTAGTTCTCATATTGAAATATCCATGTATATGTTCAAATGGAAGCTACTTATTTTTAAATCTGATCTCGGTAATTTAGGTAATGATCCTCAACTTTAAGGTCTTCTTTTAAGTGAGGTGCACTCAAAAGTGGTGCCCGTTACAAACATGGACTTTTCACGATATGCATTAAGGGGATGCAATAACATATATCAAACAAAAATAATAAAAAGAAAGACCAAGGCATAAGATAAGAACATAGACTTACCAAAAATAGACATGCACTTATATAGAATGCATTTTTCGCTCACTATCCTCCATGGTCTACATGAATATACTAATAAAAGGAGTATCCACTCACATTGGTTCGCCCAAACAAGGCAAAAAAAAACAAGAGAATAAATAAATAGAGTCAACTACTTGGGTTGATGCTCCAAACAACAAGATAAACCTCCTTCTCAAGCTTTCTCCTATGTCTAGGCTTATGTATAAAAAGGAAATGGCCTTCTCAAGGTAAAATAGGCTCAACTTGGGCACCATCAACTTTCAAACAATGAAATATCCCATCTTCCCTAAGTAAGGAACCATGAATGAAGGTAGAAGGAGGGAGAACAACCCATGATCTTTCAAGATGGCTAAAACACATATGGATGGTGTTGATATGGGAGAAAAGAGGGGGAAACCGAATTGTATCAATGAAAATTAACCTCAAGTGGAGGTTTTCCTTCAAAATCCTATATAGACAAGGTATCCTCCATGGATAGGGAGGTCACCTACCGCCTCCACCTCTTTTTGGGGCTACAATTGTCCTCAAATCGCCATTAAACTACTATAGGGAGAAAAGTATTTAACTGAGAGTTGAATGGGTTTTTAAACCTATACATAAAGAGTTTTCATTGATATTTATAGCCCATATAGAGAAGGTATCCTCCATCGATAGGGAGGTCGTCTCCGTCCTCCACCTCTTTTTGGGGATACAATTGTCCTCAAATCACCATTAAACTACTATAGGGGATCAAGTACTTAACTTGGAGTTGATTTGGTTATTATCCTATACCTAAAGAGTTGGGAGTGATATTTATAGCCCATCAATAGACAGATGCACCAACCAACAATTGCGCTCTCAAATATCTCTCGAGTTTGCGCTAGCTTAACCATATCCAAGTTAGCACTGCCATGATCATGATCAAGTTCATTCCAAAATATCCAAAGCCAACTCAATGCAACTTGATCATGGAAAAATCCCATGCTCAATCACAATCATCCATGCACTTATTTGAGTTCGTATTAGGGTTTTCATTAAATTCTTCAAATATAAAAATAATAATAAATTATTCTTTGCTTGAATAGATCATGAAATCAATCATGTTCTTATTCGATTTATTTATTTTTATTTAAAGTTATGCAATGAACACTTGAAATAATTCAAAATATTAATCCATACTCATTGTCATAAACTTGACCAGAAGTTTGGTTTAGTTCGAGTTGTTGGAGTTCAAGAGGTTTACTAAAAATATACAAGTTACTTATAAACATTGTTCTCTAGGTCATGTTACACTATGGTTAGTTTAGACTAAATGGTCCAATGCAAAGGTAGTCCAACCCCTTCCATCCATGCATCAAGATTTCTTTCCAACTAGTCCTTTTAATAAGAGACTTGACATTTTGGGATATCCAACAAGATCATACAGAAAAAACACTAGCCATCAAAGGTTTGCTAATATTATCTCAACTTTACCATGTCTTACAGGTAGAGAAAGCAACTCCATCCATCTATATACAACACTAAGAATAACCTTCTCACATTATCATGCATCTATTCAACACTAAATAATGGCTTGGATATGTACACACACACTATCCCATATCACATTTAGGTATCCTCACACTCATCAACATATCAACTTATATATCATATCTCATTAAGATGTGTCATAATTCATGATGTCTTATCAAGACTCAAATCACACTCAGCATGTTATCATATCATTAAGTAGGGATTCACCCTATAAACCATACTATGATTCAGTCAAGGGTTACCAAAACAAATCTACTATACAAACAATTCCATTAAATCTGATTACCCTAAAAATGGACATATCTATTATACATTAGGTTCTTACATATGCACAGAATCAGCATGCATCATCGCCTATCATGAGTAGACATCAGATACACATAAAAAAAAGGACCATCATATTGCAAATGATGCTTATCGAATAAACTAAGACACAACTATTACAATCATCGTAATTGAAATTGTTAGATTCAATATGTATAATGGAAAATATTGCACTTGTCTCGAATTTGACATGTGCCTAGTCTCTAGAGAATTATAATATTCTAGATGGTACTAGAATCCATTGAATGTTAGGTATTAATGAAAGGTAGATTCAGTCAAGTAAATCACATTGGAAATGTAAACATAAGGAATGCCTATTCTGATGGACCATATTGATTGGTTGGAGGTATTATAAGAAAAAAGGAGAACTAAGGGAATTGTACCAATAGTAGTGGTAGGTAGGATCATGTATTATGGGGTGGGCATCATGAACCCAACATGTACTCAAATATTTAGTACAGTTAGTTATAGGTTTGTGTTAGGCACAAACTAAACATGTATAAATGCAAATATGTAACTAAGGAATACAAGACAAGTAAAAGTCACCATACTAATCAAGTAGGTGAGGTTCAAAGTAGGTAAAGACCTATATCATAGAGGGCCATATGTGTGAAAGATCTTGGTATAATAACCCCAAGTGGAGGAGTTCAACTCATTGATATTATACCATGTAAGGAGATCTCACATAGCGGGTTTGGCCATCCAATCTTTAATTCTACACTCAGTGTACATTGGTATAGTGCTTCGTGTAATGGAAGCAACTTTGAAGGAAAAATATCAAAAAATAAGGCAATATTTCTTTAAGGCGATCATATAATCCAATTATAAAGAGGAATGGGGTGTAGTTGGGATAATGCACCTTAACATATTTTTCTTAAGGATATTATATTTTATCTTTCATTACTAAAGTCTAAACTTTCTCTATTGATGGAGGTGAAGATATCCATTATCCCTATATACTTATTTAGATATAGTTATTTAGAATGACCCTATGTCTAGTCCCATCCTATAGTTTAGCCTTATACTTTTATGACAAAGAGGATTTATGATATTAAATTACTCAATTTTAGATCCTCACTCATAAGATGATTGATGGCACTCAATATTTCTCACATCATATCTTGGATGATTTCGAATCACACATTCCTCAATTACTCATTGGTGTTCGAAGAAATTTCATTTTGGACACAATTGATTAAAGTTGAATGCAATAAAGTAATTGAGAATGCATTTGAATTTTTGAGACCCCATTAATATCAACATATTGATAACAATTTTTTGGACAAAAAAGGAAATTTGTGAATCAATGGTGAAACTTTCATCCGAGCTAGATTTTGTTTAGAAGGTAAAAATATGTAAGAAAATGCTTAAAATCTCAATTTTAATACTTTTCTACCCTCTTGTCCATGTAAGCAGACCCGTATCCTTTGAAATACCAATAGGAACACTTAGATCAAGATCCATGAATCATCCCTTTGATTCAAGGTCTTGGGACTCTCATCCTCACCCCTCATGTTGTGTAGTAGGGGGCATGGAAACCAGTCGACCACCATGTCGCACCCATGCTAGGGCCCTTGTTACCAATTTGATCATCCTCTAACCTCACCTACTCTTCCTTTTCCATCTATCTCATTGATACAACTTTTTGTGTGCCATAAATCTCCCTCTCGTTTATTCTTCTTCCCTACTCACCGTCGGCTCCACCACAGAAGCCCTTTTGAGTGTTTCTCCTATTGATCTCCCCATTGAATATGGAATCCATGGGTGGTTCAGCTAGGACAGGGCGAGTGGAGGACACACCTTCCCAGTCCCCCACATGGCCTAGAACTCGTGTGTCCACTTGCTCTTGATAAAGGAAGATGATATAGGATAACAAAGCCATACATGATCTTCTAGGGAGCAAGATGAGCTGGAGAGCCTTACATCCAAATCCTATGGCCAAGATCCACATCACCCACTTACTATCTCTCCCATCCCCTCTCTCTCAATATTGGTGGGTGTAATGGAAGTGGGTTACTAAATCTCTTATTGTTTATGTTGAACCTACCATCCTATGGCCAGTGCTTTGTCACAATAAGGTTTTTTTGCTTCTCTCTTTTCCCACAATGTTCAAAACATACACCATTCTTGCAAAATTATATTCATGTTCTATACCATTTTGACAAAAGCAGGTGATTTTCCACTAAAAAATGCTTCATGACCTAACTCTACTTGAAATTTCATTGATTTCTCAAAAGTACTTACTTTGATCTTTTGAATATGATTAATTTACAATGATGCAAACCATGGCCTAGTAATGTCCCAAAACTATCTTTCTTCAATAGATCGATATTGATGATTTTTTAACAAAGTTTTGACCTTGATCACCTTTTAGCTCCTAGTTTGATCTTACGTACCATGAAATATGATTAGTATGTTCATTTGATCATGTATAATAGATATTATTGAGATCATGCTATTTTTATAACTCAAATCTACTTTTTAACTATCGATTAGTAGCATATGGCATCTAATCGACTCAAATTCAGTAATGGTCTTTCATGTATGTTAATGATGACTATCTAACACTAAATGTAACCTAATATGATTTTTGTGATACTAGATATCAAATCTTTGTATAAATATTTACCTAAGGATGATTCATACTACATTTTTGACCTCATATATGCAACTTTAATGTCTTGTAACTCAGTATATAATGTCGATCACTCTTGTTCCCTAATAGTGACCACATGACATGAATATTATTGTGATATGAAAAATGGCAAGTGGATATGTTGATGATTAAGTCATCTTATTCAAATATTATAATTTTTCAATTAAGATCACAAAAACCCTAATATTAAGGTCAATGATCTAGCTTTGATGCTTTACCATGTGTTAGAAACATTATGATGATACTTGCATGTATTGAGACATGGAAATCACTAATATGAGAAATGATATTTAGATTAGGTGGAATAGCCAACCCTAATGAAAATGATAATATGACTAGAATATTGTTGATTTCCAATGAAATTTGACTTGCTTAAATATCAAGATCATGTGGTGAACTCTTTTCAAAGATCTAATCTTGTCCTTAATGAGAGTGTACTTGTTTGAAGGTACTTTTTACCTCTTATTGAACTTGATAATTGTACTAACACTTATATGGGTATGTATCAGTCCCTATGCTTGTCTATACATACTTGTTTGAGCAACTTGTTCCCAACAACTACTATGTTTTATTTTACCTATATTTCAATGACAAACATAAGAACACAATCAAACATGTCCATTATACAATCCTTATTTTACCTTCTTGTGCTCTCAGGGTAAGAGAACAAGAAATGATGCATCTACTTGTTTTCAGCCAAGCAAGGGCTCAATAGTCAAAATAGGGTTAATCCCTTGTCTTTCAGACTTATGTATCCTCACATAGAGTTAGGGTTAATTTATGGCTTTGGATTTGAATGTCCCTAATAGACCTTTCCTTTAGTAAGTTAGTCAATGGTCTTACGACTATCTTTTTATTTGGGGGAAGCCATGAGGCTATCTATTCATCGTGCCCTCCTCGTGCATGCAAATTTAAAAACATATTAAACCAATGTGAGCTACTTACATAATTAAATATGGTAGTAGTACTACCATTACAGTAATCATTGTTTAGAATGGTGATCAGTTCCTGTGGAGGTCGAATGTAAGCATAGAACTCCTTGTTACTTTTTATCAAGTCCTTGGCTACCCAGTATGCAACGTTGTTGGTTTCTCTGCAATCGCACTTCAAAGCCCAGTTAGGCTTAATCAAATGTTGTATATCCGCCACCCAGTTAGTGTATTTGGGATTAACAGAACTTTCTTGTGAAATCATGCCCACCGCACATTGAATATCCATAGAGATTTCTATTGCTATGTAATTGCATTCATTGGCCATCACTAAAGCTAGCCAGATAGCCCTAAGCTCTGCTTCTAGAATGTCATTAACCTTGATCTTTTCAGCAATTGCTCCCACCCACCGACCTTCTCTATCGCGTGCCACCACTGCCGTAGTTTCCTTTTTGCTCTTCAGTGCAGCATCAGTGTTGAGTTTGATTGTGTTCTGCAGAGGTCTTTTCCAGTACAACTGTGTTTTCTCTATCTGGCTCACTACCTTTGTCTTTCCCTTGCTCTCGAGGAGTTGCATCTCCATCGAGATCTGATTTACAATATGCCATTTACGAGTGGCTTTCCCGTCAAACACCAGTGCATTCCTAGCCAACCAAATTAAATGACAAGCGACTAAGAATAGTTGTGTGTGGCTGTAATTTTGTTGCATGTTCCATTTTATCCTCTATGGTAGGAATGCTTTACCCATGAATCTTCCCTTGTCAATATTCCCCAAAACTAGGGACCACATATCTTTGACTACCAAGCAATCACGAAGGGCGTGAAGAATGGGCTCCGCTTGGTTTCTACAATGGGGGCATAACTCATCAGCAAATATATGCCTCCTCACGTAAACCACATGTGTCAGAATGGCCTCATGGCTGACTAGAAACATGAATGTTTGGGTCCTAGCAGACACCTTAGACCTCCATATCATGTCCCAACAACCTTGGGTCTTGATCTCCATCGGTTTTCTAATAATCTCATAAGCTGACTTGGTTGTGAACCGACCATTGTCGGTGTGCATCCAAGTGAGGACGTCCGGCCTGGGGCTGTTTGTTGGTAGCTTGATACAAATTATCTCCCTCACAATGCTCTGAGGTAGCCATTCATTAAGGAACAACTCATCCCATGCACCTATATGTAATACCACACAGTGCTCCAAGAGGTCAGTGAGGTCCTCCAGTATGTCTTTCATAGCTTTGTCTAGCAAAATCCCGACTTTGGGTACCCAAACATCATTCCAAAATTTAATGTTCTCATCGTTCACAATGGTGATGTAGGAGTTTCGGTATATAAAGTCTTTTCCCTGGGCCACCACTTTTTCTAGGCATGACAAATTATTACTTTTACTGCCATCAAAGCCATGATACCTCCTTTCCATGGCCGTAGTCCATAGAGTGTTCGTTCCACTGCTCCTTTCCCAGGAGTTTTTCAAAAGCAAGGCTTGATTCCAATCCCTCATAGATTTTATCCCCAATCCTCCATGTTTCTTGTTCCCAACAATTTTATCCCAGGATACTAACGAAAATTCCCTCCTGGTATGGGAACCTCCCCACATAAATCTCCAGATGGTTCCATCCAATCTACCACAAAGGGTGAGAGGTAGGACAAAAGTTTGCATAACATATGTAGGAATGGTAGCAAGGGTAGATTTTGCAATACAAATGTGGCTAGCTAAGGATAAGCTTCGCGCCGACCAAGAATTGATTCTGCAGTTCAATTTGTCCAGGATTTCAGAGTATGTGTGCTTTGTCACCCGCTTGTGAATGATAGGAACTCCAAGGTATTTCCCCAGGTCCGAAGTCTGCTCAAACTCACTTTGCCTGCATATAGCTCTCCTTATAGTACACTCTACGCTCTTGGAAAAGAAGATTTTAGTCTTTTCTACCGAGACAGCCTGGCCCGGATCCCTTTTGAACTCATAGAAGCACTGTAAAATAGAGATGATATTCCTGGTTGTAGCTTTTGCAAAAAGAATAATATCATCAACAAAACACAGGTGAGAAATCTTCAGGATGGTTTCAGGTATTTTGATCAGAGACCACTCTTTCTTTTGCACCCGCAACTCTATCATTTGGTTGATCCTTTCAAGATACAACATGAACAGATAGGGAAGAAAGGGGGTCGCCTTGATGCAAGCCTCTTGATGCTTTGAATGCCTCAGAAGTATTTCCATTGCAGATGATTTGACTATCTCCTCCTCTGATAGAATTTAGAATGTACCGGTTGATGGTGTCAGGTAAGTCAATCCTAAGGAGCGTGTCTACAATAAAGTCCCAACTCATCATGTCATAGGCTTTTGTCAGATCAACCTTGATAGCCATGATTTTTGCACTCGTAGCTCTCTTCATATTGTGTACAATTTCCTGGACGAGCACGATGTTATTTGTTATACGTCTCCCAGGAATAAAGCTGCTTTGTGCCGGAGAAAACCAGTCTCGTAAATGCTTCTTCAATTTTTTGACTACAAGTTTCGAGCACAGTTTATGGCATACATTGTTCAATGATATAGGATGGAATTGTTTACAGTTTTCAGGTGATGTGCATTTGGGAATTAGCACTATGGAGGCCTGGCATAGTCTCTCATCCAGATCCCGACCTCTTAGTGCGTTGGACATTGTTCTCTTCACTGCGTCTCGCACCACTTCCCAATTTTTCTGTAGAAAGTGAGTAGTCACCCCATCAGGGCATGCTGCCTTCTAAGGGTCCATACATTTAAGCATGGAGTAGATTCCATCACTGTTGGGCACTTCTGCAATGTCTCGGTAGTCACTCATACTGAGTTTTACAAAATTAGTTGGGATATCACAAATAGTTCTAGAGGAGTAATTGGGTACTGTAGTAAAAATCTTCTTGAAGTACTCTATCACCATACATGTGATAACTTCCGGTTAACTTTCCCACCTACCTTCTTCATTTCACAACTTTGTGATGGGGTTCCTTCTCCTCTGTTGATTCACATAAGTGTGGTAGAACTTGGTGTTAGAGTCACCATTATTCATCCAGTTCACGTGACTTCACATTTTCCATGCTTCCTTCTCTTCTTCCAGAATGGAGGCAAGCTCAGTTTGCATCTGCGTACAGAGCCAGTCTGTAGTAGGATTGAACTGATCTACTAGTTCAGTTTGTAGCATGTCAATGTTGTGCATGAGCCAGTTCTTATTCTTATGGAACTGCTTCTGTCTATCTCGGTCCCATTTCACAAGTTTTTCTTGAGCATGGTTTAGAGCTGAAGTGAAGTCCTTGCTCTCTGGCCAGACCTCTATGATGATATTATTAAACTCAATATCCGATCGCCAGTGTGCCTTGTTTTGAAATCTAGCCTCACGTCTTGCTGCTGCAATCGTAGTCACTAGGAGAGGACAATGGTCGGATTCCACTCTAGGCAGAAGTGTAACCACCGGATTTGGGAACCTAGTGATGAATTCGACATTAGCTATAGCTCTATGCAGCTGCTCGTGTAGCAATCCATGCATGTAGGTAAATCTCCATCCGGAAAAACCCAGGTCAGATAGACCTGCATCCAAGAGAGTATTGCTGAACAGGTCTGCCTCAGTCAAATTGAAAGAAGTGCCTCCCATTTTCTCATGCGGAGCCAACATCGTATTGAAGTCTCATAATACAATCCATGGTTCTGTAAATGTGTTACCCATGTTAATGAGATGCTTTTACAGTAGTGATCTCACAGTAATATGGGGGCTAGCATAGACAAAAGTAGCTATAAATGATTTGTTAACCATGCATGTCACAAATTGTCTGTGAATATTGATGACTTCAATGGTACACTTTCCCTCATTCCAACAGATCAAAATGCCTCCTGCGAACCCCCTCGCCTCAGACTGGTGAGAGTTATTGAACCCAAGCCATTTAATGGTAGCTAAATCTTTGGTCGAGTTGATGTGAGGTTCTAGAATGCTAACCATATCTGGTTTATGTGTACGCATAAGCTCCTTCAAGGAGCGGAAGGTATCCCAGTTTCCAATACCTCAGATGTTCCAACTAAGCAGACTAACCATTTCTAGCTTGGAAGGGTTGAGGAAAATAAGTTTTTATCGAGAAGACAAGGAGTGGGACTTATGTTCTCCTTATTCATCTCCTCTCTGACAATGTCCTCTGATGGTCCTTCCTCAGACAGGCTTTCTAAAAGTCTCAAGCTTCTTCTAAGATTGTCGTGACTGCTCTGGACTTTTCCGCTCCTCTTCATATAGGTTCCACTTCCTTTGATGGCATTGCCCATAGATTTGGTCCTATCTTTCCTTCGGCCCTTGGTCTTATGTTGCCCGCTTGGCATTGTGGTGAAAGGTAAGACCTGAACTATGGTGCATGAATTAACTCTAGCTTACGCATCATGATGCTTGTCAAAGATTTCTATGATCTCATCAACTTCAGGAGAGACAACCACATGGTGTGCACCCTTGTTGTTCATTTCTTCCACTTGCATAGCTTCCTTCTCCTTGTTTTCCCTTGTCTCATATGAAATATATTTCAACACAGTTCTATTCTCTACTGTATTTTCCTGTGCTGTCTTCTTCTTTCTCTAGACTTTTGTGGTTTTAGTGCTCGTCTCCGCATTGCATGTGGCGGCTTCCATTTCTCCTGTATGTGTCCCCAACACATACTGTTCTTCTTCCTCAAATAGACTAGAATATCTATTATTTGTCACCCTATCCTCCTCTTGGCCATCCCTCCTCGAATAGTGAGCTCCCCTATTACGGTGTCCTCTCCGCTGCATCTATCAATCTCCTCCCTCAGCATGTGATTATTGTTCCTACTCAAAGTTGTTATCAGTAGCATTATCCACTTCCTTCTATGCTTCTTGTTCGTCATACATGGACATCTTGGAAGTGTGGCCTTCTCTGCGGCACACCTTGCATGCAGTTGGGATGCCTTCGTACTCTATTTCATACTCCGTGCCATTAATCAGGATAGATGGGTGAAAGCTTCTCCTGGTGCTTACTTCAACTGCCAGTCTAGGGAACCTGCTTCTAGTTCTCTTGCTTGTGTGGGAGTCCACCTTGATCAGTCTGCCCAATGCTAGGCCAATGTAGTCAAAAATGGAAGAGACATATAGATGCAAGGAGAGGTCCAACACCCTCACCCACATGACCATCGTCTCTGACAATTCCTCAGTGGGAACAAAGTCTGGGGACCAATCCCAGACTACTAAGTTACACCCAAACACTTTCCAAGGGTGCCAGTTTGAGCAGTATCCTAATCCTTATCGCAAGATAATTGAATATGAAATGTCCAAGCTCCAATTCATAAACATTGAACCTCCCAGTAATGTTCCATAGGACTTTGACTCATTCACGGAGGGTCATATACCCAACATCATCCCCCACTAGTCTCACGACAACAGTGTATTGCCATGGCCATGCCATTTTCTCCTCCATTGTCAGATTAATCTAGATTGAAGGTCGACTTTCTTCTACTGCAAGGGAGACGTCAGACACCGATAAGCTCTCCTCGAAGAGCTTTTCCAAGAAAAGAGAGTCTTTCCCCTATGCTTCATGTGCACCTCTATTCGCAACCACTGATTTATAAGATATCGCCTGGTCGTTAGCATCCTTGCCTTTCTCATGATGAGCATATGCTTCCGGTGGCTCATTTATTTTATCCTAAATCGAGACCCCATCTGCACCAGTGGTTGAGCTTCAGCCTTGGGTCTCCAGATGAACACACTCCTTTCACGGTACGCTCCAGGTGAATTTTCCTCCCCAGACTTTCTTGTCAACCCTACATAATAGATCTGCAACCTGACTTCCGGTATGGTGAAGACGGTGCTCGAGCCTCCTCTTTGGTTGGATTCCAGCATCCCCTTATTCCCCCCAACTCTTCAGCATGCATTTGATTTGCACATCTATCTTCCGTCCACACCAACGCTCGATGCTGCCCCCGCAGATCGCTGCCTCCATAGCTAGACCCCCCACCTCCATAGCCAGACCCCCCTCCCCTAGATTTCGCCATCTTACGACTCTGTTGTTTGGCATAATGGAAATGAACCTAAAATATGCTTTCGGTTAATAAGAAATTACTTGATGTTTTCATTTTCTTGGTTCTAGTTCTTCCCCATGTATATATTTATCCAAGAAAAAGTGTTCACTAAACCTACAAGTTTTCATATTTTTTATGACATAACAATGTATTTGCATTCATTGTGTTTGATTTTATGATTTTAGGTATAACAAGTCCACCGTGATCATTTCTATTATCATTCCCCCATTATGCTAATTTGATATACATTCATGATTTCAATGATGTAATACCAATTTGATATTCATATGGTTTGAAATCTAAAGAGGGCTATGATTTGGATGTTTCGATACTATGTTAACTCCATTTGTTTAAGTTCACATTATGGTTCGTTCTTAACAAAAATTGTAAATCTTGTTTTATTCCTATATATATATATATATATATATATATATATATATATATATATATATATATATATATATATATATATATATATATATATATATATATATATATATATATTGTAGTGAGCCATTCTGGGGACGGAAGCTCATGTCCTTTCACCATTGACCTTATAGTCATTTAAAGTTGGAATTTGGGCAATAAATTGTTATGTAGCATTTTGAATTAGCCTTTCCAAGATTTCCCTATCTTCTCAATCACCCTTATTTTGTAGTTTGACCTATTATTTTTATCTAGTCCTGTGGGAGAATCTATAAGTATGAATAGGTTGTATGGTATGGTGGTGTCAAAAGAGATAGCTCAAAGAAAATAGAGAAGAGATCCTTGTGTTATGAACTCTTCTATTCATAAAGGAGTATTAAGAGAGAGAGAAAATTCTTTGGTAATATCAGTGAAGATGCCTAATAGAATGTGTTGTCTTCTTTGCCAAATTTCACGAGGTATTCTCTCAATGGTAATTGATTTTATCAAATCAACAGTTCTTGTATTTCTCTATGCATCTAGGGTTGTATCTGATCTAGAGAATTCTTATAGTGTTTAAACTTCATCTAGTTAAATCAAAATTAAAGTCTAAATTCTAGATATAGTTTTGAGATTCAGGTTTTAATGAAATTTTTATAAAGAAGTTTTTTGTAAAATAAATTTTTAAATCAGTATAAAAGAGCAAAACTTGTTCTTCATAGAAGGATAAAAGACTTTTCCTATATATTTTCTTGATTTGTAACTTTTCCTAATTTGGAGCCATTTGGTTTATCTTAATAGTGAAGAATTGTTAAGCATATGATAGAAAGTGAAAATATATCTAACGCTATTCAATGCCAACATCTGAATCAATTTCCAATATGCATGGAGATCAACCATTCTCAAGATGTAGTAGAGGAACTAGATAATCCACTTCTCACATGTATCGAGACATTGTAACACAATTGTTGACTTTATTGCTAAAGTTCAGTCTGCTTTTGTTGCTTCAACATTGGACTATGATCGAGCACCTCTTACGTTACATCATAACATACCTAACATCTCTTTTTAGCGTATACATTACACTAGTTCTTGCAATAGTTCATGTTGGTATCAACCTTCATTCCTGCATTAGTTGGACAAGCTAATCAATGGAATTCACCTTCATGAAATAGAAAGGATGGAGACATTGGTAGTAATAGCCATTTTCCCTAGAACAAATGACAAACCATTTGTCTTTGTTAACTTTATATAGATTCTCATACTATTTGGTAATATTTTTTAATTACCATTTTTTATCAAGAATTGCTTCTAATGTTGGATTATTTATCACCAAAAGCATTCAATCAAAGTGATAACTAGGTACATTTTCTTATAGGACTTGAAACATTTTAAAAAAATATTATTGATATCTTAATCATATAATCATTGAAAAATATTATTTTGTGAGTATTTAATAATTGCATAGTTGAGCAGGTTAGTTATGAATTTAATGATTTAATAAGCTTACTTCTCATGGTCCTTGTTTTTGTTATGGACATGTTTCTAGAGTTTTATTTTCTTCCAACTAAAACATATAAACATGTATTCAACATGATACATATATCTTCTTTAAGCATTTAACATGTAACTCTTATATGTATGTAGCACCTATTTTTATTCTTCCTCAAAAGAATGGTATTATGTGTTTTCAATATACAATAATCTGTTTAAAGAATATAGTTTCTATTGAAATGAGTTTTTTCCTGGGACAATATTTTGTGCTAGCGAATAAAATCTTTAGGACATCAAAATCCATAGAACAATTTGTTCATCCCTTGGATATAAATAAGAAATGATTCCATACACCCTGATGCATGAAAGTGTGCACTGTCCTTAAGAGTATTTTCACCTTACTCGACGTCGAATGCTAGTGTAGCAGTAAACGTGACAGCCACTCTCCCATATACAACCATGTTTGAAGCATTGATGCATGCACTCACAAGTCGCAGTCTCTTGCGAATGACACTTAATCGTTCTTGTAGTGATCATTCAAACAATGTTGGAGGCAACAAAAGAAAAACAAGCGACGAAGAGAGTTAATGTTTATACGCGTAAAAGACTTGACATCATTTTTTATTTTATATAAAGGTGACGACAATTACCAAATGAAAACACATGTTAATCGTTACGTGGAGGAAGTAACAAAACCAAGCCGGGGATGTGTGTTGGATCTTGGGCTCTAGAGTGGAGGGTGAATAGAGCTTCAAAACTTTCACAAGAGTAGTTAGACCTTCAAATTATATCAATTGAAACCAAATGCTAAAACTAAATTTGAGGTCCTATCTAAACAAGCATAGCAAGGATGAGACAGATTGAAACAAACAATTGGACAAGATGTTTAGAGTGGTTCCAATCTCCAAACTAGGAGACCATTAGTCCACTACCATGAGAGGTCAACCTCTAGGACTTTGCAACCCATGTATTCTTATATTCCATTATAAGACATACAAGAAGACCACCTTACATCCAAGGGCTTATCTATCCAAGAGCTAGTATTTTACCTCACAACAGGTCTTACCTATTCTTGGAAGCAGCTCAATTCCTTCTCCTAGGACATCTCCTCCTTGCAACAAGTCTTCAGCCTTGAGGATTTACCCATCAAGCCCCTTGGATCTTCTACCTTGTCCTTCTCCTTCACTTAGAGAAGATCTTCACACCTTCTTCATCCTTGAAGAGGAACATCAACTCCTCCTTCACTTAGAGAACATCACTTCAGCCTTTGCTCTTTGAGAAAGGGGGTTCAAAAGTGGAAAGATGGAGAGCTTTACAAGGTAATAATAATGAGGTAGCTATCGTACAACATGCCTAACTCACTCATAATAACAAAATTCTTTGTAAATGAGTGAGAGAAAGGGGCTTAAAGGATTGTAGCACACTCAACTATAGCAAGGACCAAGGATAACATGAGTGAGAAACCTTGGAATGAACTCCAAGAGGTCCTATATATAGTTGGGGGTGTTCCTTTGAGAATGGGATCACTTTAGAATGAAAAATAACCATTTTACAACTTACAACAGATCTGTTTTTGTTTCTAACAACTTTCCAATTGGAATCACTTTTTCTGTGTTTTCCGTCCAGTGCATTTGGTCGAGTTTCAATAAAGGTAACTCGACTGATCCACTATCTGACAAACCCAATTTTCAAACTATCAGTTGAGTTTGTCCTAGGGTAACTCGACCGATCAGGAAAAATCCAAATTGGTCATAAAGTTCGTCAGTTGAGTTTTGTGAGTGTACAACTCGACGATGCAACCATTTCCAAAATCCATCACAGATTGGTCAAGATTCAAACTTGACTGATTAAATTGTTGTGATAAATTTTCCAAAATGTTTTATAAGTGATCAAATGCTGGAATTGAGTGTCCCTGATTTTTTCTTATCTTAGTTACAAGTCATATCATCAATACAAATGATTACAAAAATATTCTAAGGTACTTTAGAGTGTTTTCCCAAATTGAACATTTGCATTGCTTTTGGCTTGAACTTGACAAGCTAGGGCTTGATGAATTTGATCCTTTTCATGTACCTAATGCTAGAAATCAATCTTAAACAACATATGAGATACATATGAGTGGAATAGTTAAGTCATTATCAAAATATGGATAATGTATAACTCTCTAGTCAACATTTTCCCCCTTTTTGACAATGATAAACAATTCCTTAACATATTGAAAAGGATTCGTCAAGTTATACCTTGGCCTTATGAATTGCAAGTGGGTTCATATTTTGAACAATGTGCATTGCTCCCCATAAATCTATGCTTACTCTTACCTACATAGTTAGTCTTTCTACACAAAGCTATATAACATGTATACTACATGGTCCTTTAGCAAGTCACATGATAAAACATATACTTAGACAAGAAAACAATAACATAGGTAGTAAAATCAATATGGTCGAGCTTCAAAGCATCAAACTTCTCTCGCCCTTTTGGCGTTATCAAAAAGTAAGGGGGTAGAAGAGCATAAAAATGTGTCTTCTCCAAGTACAACCAAAACATGTAAGCATAAGATAAACATGCAACCACATATCACACATCAAACATAAAAGAGAGAGAAACAAGTAACCATTGTCATAATCAAAATATGTAAAGCATACCAATAACTCACATGATAGAGCATACATAGAGTTATGATATAGAAGATCAAGATTATAACACAGAAGCATGTTCTCAAAGCAACTACAAGCCAAAATGATGAAAACAACATGATGATAGAAATAGTACAACTCAGATAATGTGCCCAAATGTTTTAGTACAAAAAGATCTAGAAAGATATATATGATCGGCATCTAAGAGATAGAAACTAAAACATGTAACCGTCTAGGCTATCTATGTCTACATCATCTTCATCTACATCATCATCATCATCTTCAGGCCCATAATCCTCATCTCCATCTGAAGGTTCAACATAGGCATCAACTTCACCTTCATCACCAGAACCACCGACAAAGCTATCATCATCTGATCCATCCTCATGGCCATCATCCTCAGATGACTCCTCGTCACTAGAAGCAACTTCCTCATCAACCTAGTCGGGAATCTCCTCATCAGAATAAGAATGGAACTACGATCGGGCCACATAGCATTCTGCTCATCCCAAGTCATGCCAAGATCATGGAACTCCTTGGCCTGAGGGAAAGTCGGAGCAGAAGTGCCAAGGCCTGCAAGAAAGGTAGCTATGGGGCCAATAGGGAGAGGTAGCACTCCATGGGTAGGTGCAGGGGTAGGTCCACCAATAGTAGAGGGTGTAGAAGTGAAAGAAACAGATGGAGGGGCCAGGTAGAAGTGATTATATACAAAGGAAGCATAATCACCACCTGGTGGTAGGGCTGGTAGGCATGGTAAGGATGGGCACCGGATAGGTCATGGTAGACTTGATCTGGCAAAGATCCTGATGTAGATGCTCCTAAACTAGTAGATTGTATGCCTATTGATGCACCATGAAACCCATGAGGGCTTCATTAGATACATGAAAATAGGCTTGGGAAGGTCGGGAGTGTGGTGGAGGTGGAGGTGCCTAGGTGCAGGTAGAGGCTTCAGGTGTGGTGGAAGAAGATGTAGGCAAAAAGGTTTTCTTGATAATGGTCTTCCTGATACAAACTCCTTTTCTAGAAGGTTTTAAATGAAAATCATGAAAAAGAGACTTTTTAGTCGCAAAGATGAAGAGACCATAGATCAAGGATAGGTAGGAAGGGTGGGTGCCTCAGATATTATTCCCACAGTCAAAGCAGGTCATTTGGTTGAAAATGTATATGGACCACTTGACTCCTATGTTCTTCAAAAAATAAAACATAATTACTACAGTATTCTCTACAATCTCAATTTGATTCTTGTTGGGGTGGATATTGCAGTTGACTACTAGATCAATAATGCAGTTTTTGAGACCCAAGGAAGAGGATGGGATGATGGATTTCTTCCTATACGGTGTCAGAGGCTTATTCAAGAATTTATGAATGTCGGGGAGAGTGATATCATATTTCTTGTAGAAGGCATCAAGGTCAAGAAGGTTAAAATACTCAAGATAGTCTTTCCTCCATGTGTCTGTTGCCTCAGTACTATTGAAACACATATTCAAGGTATCCTCTAAGATTGTGAATTTCTTATCGGAAATCGTAGAGGTGATAACCACTTGAGTATTTGGAGGGGGTACAAGTGTGTCATAATTCCACGACAAACTGGCATAAAATTCATGAACTTCCTTAGTGCTTGTAATGGAATTGTGTAAGCATTGGCATTCGACTCTCAGGGAAACAAGGTGATGGTCTTAAACCAGCTTGTCAACCTCATCTATCACCACTTGTTTGTGAGGAAGAGGCTCAAACATGGAACTAAAAGGGAAGGGTTCCTAGGAAGGAGCTCCTTTGACCTATTTAAAGCATCATCATAAACATATAATGTGTCATCAAATGAAATGAGGCTAGAGTTGGAAGAAGATGATGGTGCTCCGGAAGGGATGGCTCTCTTTCTTCTATTGGAAGCAATGGAGGCAAAATGGAGAAGATTGAAAGGCCAAACACAAGAGAAACACCACCAAAAGCCATCTAACCACCTAGGGCAGAAAGGAAGAGGTGCTAGGTTGGTAAAAGAAGGGTTGGCTAGGACTAGGAGAGGGAAAGTCGAGGTTAGGGTTGACAGCTTGAGAGAGATGGAGTAGGATCGGCCGACTTTTCTCTAGTTGAGAGGGAGAATAGTCGGTCGAACCCTACTTAAGATTTACTCCAGCCCGGCCAATGATCGAGTTTTGCAAGAAAGAATCTCGACCGAATGGATTTTTACATAATCCCTCGACCACCAATCGGTCGAGTTGGCAACTCGACTAACAAAAGTTCTGTCCCAAATTTAGAAATTCTAATTTCTAGCCATTTGAGTGCTAATTAAATTTATTTTTTCTAGTCCATTTTGAATTTTAAATATACTTACACACATATCACTCATCATTGGGTACTATTTAGCGATAAAAACATCGTTTGCAAAAATACCCAAAACAGGAGAGAAACAAGGCAAAAGAACATGAAAAATTAGCACTTTATCAAGAAAGGGTGATCAAGACATGAGCAAAGAATATAGGATAGATAACAACTAACTAGAAGGTGTATCAGATTCATCTAAAGAAGTTATGAGTAGTTACGATCTAATAAAAATTAAATTGCTCTCTAGCTAGAGGTTTAGTAAAAATGTCTGTCAACTAATTTTTGTGTCCACATGTGTGATATAGATATCCTTCTAGGCAATGTGATCACGAAGAAAATGATGACAAACCTCTATAGCTTGGCTCTACTATGCAATATAGGGTTGTAAGATAAATTGATTTCACTAGTATTATCACAAAAGATAGGAGAAGCATCAAAATAAATGTTAATGTCTTGGAGCATTTGCTTCATCCATAGAACCTAGGTATAACAACTCCCAACTGCAATGTATTCAGCCTTGCTAGTTGATAGAGACATTGTGCTCTATTTATTGGAAAACCAAGACACCAAGCATGGTCCTAGGAGGAAGCAAGTGCCACTTGTGCACTTTCTATCAATCAAGCATCTTGCATAATATACATCACTATAATTAGTAAGAGTAAAGTCCCTTGACTTAGGATACCATAGTCCAAAATTTTGGGTTTTAGCTAAGTACCCCAAAATCTTCTTAACAGATATAAGATGTGATTTCATTGGATTTTATTAAAAGTGAGCCTACAAGCCAGCACTAAACATTATGTCAGGTCTAGAGGTAGTTAAATAAAGTAAACTTCCAATCATACCTCTATAGAGCTTCTCATCCACTTTCTCACCTTCTTCATGTTTATCAAGTTTGGTGGTGTTTGACATGGGGGTGTCCATCGGCTTGGTGTTCTCCATCTTAAAGTGCTTAAGTAGATTGCTTGTATACTTCCCTTGGTTGATGAAGTTCCCATCTTTGGTTTTCTTGATTTGAAAGCCTAGGAAGAAAGTAAGCTCACCCATCATGCTCATCTCAAACTCACTCTGCATACGATCACTAAACTCCTTGCAAAGATCAAGATTAGTTTCACCAAAAATGATATCATCAACATATATTTGAATAATAAGAAAATTTTTAGAAGTGTGTTTGAGAAACAAGGTAGAATCCACTTTGCCCATGATATAGCCACGATCTAACAAAAAATTATTTAATTTGTCATACCAAGATCGAGGTGCTTGTTTTAGGCCATAGAGAGATTTTTGCAATAGATAAACATGGTTAGGTAAACTATCATGTTCAAAGCCCAGAGGTTGTGCAACAAATACTTCCTCCTCAATAGTACCATTCATAGAAGGAAATTCTTGTGACTAGAAAAAGCAAGCAACATCCTAATGGACTCAAGTATAGATATTGGTGCATATGTTTCATCAAAATCTATACCTTCATGTTGATTGTAACCTTGAGCCACTAATCTTGCTTTGTTTCTTACCACCTTGCCGCTTTCATCTAGCTTGTTGCGGTAGACCCACTTGGTGCCAATGATCTTTTTATCACATGGTATTAACACTAGAGTCCACAATTTATTCTTTTCAAATTTCTCTAGTTCTTCCTACATGGCTAGGATCCACTCATCATCCCCAAGAGCTTCTTTGACATTATTTGGATTGAGTTTTTAAATAAAGGTGTTGTTTTATTGTTCTTTATTGTAGGCATACTACGTTTTCACTCTTTCAAAGGAATCACCTAGGATTATCTCTTTAGGATGATTCTTTGCAAAGTGGGGAGTTGGATCCTTCTTTTCTTCATCTATCTCTTCTTCTTGAGAGGCCACCTCTTCTCCTTTGTGGGTGATATTGAGTTCTTTTAAGATAGGAATTACTTCATCTGCAACATCATCATTAACAATATCCTTGGAAATAAAGGGGTTAGTCTCAACAAATTTGAAATTAATGGATCCTTATACTTTATATAGATCAACATTTATACTCTATAAGCCTTGTAAAATTTTGGATCAAAATTGTCAAGTGAATCTTTTATGTTCAAAACAAAACAAGGATGCCTGAAAATGTGAAAATACTCTATAGAAGACTTCCTACCACACCATAGCTCATAGGGGATTTTCTTCAAAGAGGGATGTGTGAAAACCCTGTTTTGCACAAAAATGAGGTACTAATGGCTTTGGACCAAAACTTCTTTGGAGTGTCATACTCTAAAAGCATGGTCTTAGGCATTTCCTATAGTGAACTATTCTTTATCTCTACAACCTCATTTTGTTGAGGTGTTTGAGGTGAAGAAAAGTTAGGTGCATATCCAGACTCATCACAAAATTGTTAAAAAATATCATTTTCAAATTTCCCCCTCCATGATCACTACGGATGGAAATAATGTGGCAAGAAGCTTTGTTTTCAACTCGTTTGAAAAATCTAGATAAAACATTAAGAGTATTTCTCTTAGAAACAATAAAAAAGGTCCAAATATATCGGGAGAAATCATCAACAATAATAAGACAATACTTGGAACTACAAAGCGATTGAGTTCTCATAGGTCCAAATAGATCAATATGGAGAAGTTAAAAATATCTCTTGGTTTTAAAGACTCCTTCAGATTTGAAGGAGGACTTGGTTTGCTTTCCTTTAGTACAAGGTTGGAATTCCTCATCCTCTTCAAAATCCAATTTAGGAAGTCCCTTGACCAAGTCCTTTTTTCTCAATTTCTTCAATTGATGCATATTTACATGACCCAGTCGACGATGCCAAAGAGAAATAATATTCAAATTGAATACAAGGCATCTACAAACAATAGGCTCAACAGATTCAAGCACAATTACATAAAGATTACCATTTCTATTTCCCTTATATATGACATTGTAAGTGAGGGATCTAGTATCAAGCATTCAAAATAGAAAAATAGCACAAGGTAACCATTATCACATAATTGACTAATACTTATTAAATTGTGACGTAGGCCATCTACAAAGAGAACATCCCAGATATAAAAGGATTCACCTACATCACCCTCACCTTTTACTTTACTTTTAATGTTGTCCCCAAAAGTAAACGATCCTCCTTCCTTATTGGTGAAATTGTTGAAAAGGTTTATATCACATGTCATGTGCTTTCTGCAGCCACTATCAACAATCCATTTTCCTTTTTCCTATAAGAAATAAGAATGATAGTTCCCAACTCAAACTTTGGGATCCAGAGTTAGCTTGGGGACCCATTTCACCTTTGGGTTGGTCCCTTTAGGCTTGTATGGCAATAAGTAGAATAATGATCATCACTTTTGCAATGAGAACAAATAGTATGATTCTTTGAGCCAAAACACTCCATGGAATAAAGGAGTTTCCTTACTCTTTTTCTTACCTTTGGTCTTACTCTTGCCTTTTGGATCTTTTCCTACAAATCCCAAACCACTAGTGTCACTTTGTTTGGTACAATGGTCAAGGATTTCATTTAGTGGTTCTTCCCTTTAAGAAATTTTGGCAGAGAGGTTCTAAGTCCATGATTGTCATAAGTAAGAGAGATAATAATATAAGACAAACTAGCAAGATCATCTCTAGCATGAACAAGGTAGGCCTCTAAATAGAGGGATTTAGTCAAATAAGAATCCTTTTCAAGAGTAATAGAAGAAACATCTTTACTAGGCAAAATAGGTATAGAAGTAACTTAAGTAATAAGCCTAGCATTTTCAGATTTAGGAAATTAAATTTCTTTGAGATAAACATCTATTTGATCTCTATGAGCATCACTAACAATCTTATGTTCAACAATTTCAGTTTTAAGTAACTCAAGATCATTAAGGTACTTTTGGTTATCTTCCTTAATAGATGTAATATTCTTAAGATACCATTATCTACTTCAACTCCATTGTATTAGAGCTCAAGATCAAGAAATTGTCCTTGCACAGAATCACTACTCTCATGATGAATTTCCTCATTTTTCTCAAGAATATCAAGTTTAGCATACAAGTCAAAATCCAACCTCTTCTTTTTAAATTTACATTTGGAGTCAGAAGAACAGGTAGAATTGAGCATGCCAATAAGAGTTTCTTTTTCTAACTCATGCAAAATTACCTCTCTTACCTCATCGATATCTTCACTTGTGGAGGCTGTGAGTGCAAGGTGGCATTCTCCATCTTCATCAGAACTTGAGACACTAGAGGATGATCCTTCCCAAGCTGCATGAGATGCGTCTTTATGCCTCATCTCCTTCTTGTCCTTCCTCTTATATCTGCTATCTTTCTTATATTGTTCCTCCTTCTTGGAACTGCTCTTGTGGTGTGACTTTCTAGCCTTAGAACATTCACTCTTGTCGTGTCCTTTTTTACAACACTTGTAGCACCTTGGAGTAGAAGAAGAAGATTGCTTCCCTTTGAAGTATTTTTCATTGGATAAGTTAGATTCATGCTCACTAAGACCATCATCTTCACTAGAGGAGGAGGGAGAGGTCCAACAAGCAAGTTGTTTTTGAAGGATGAGAGCCTCCACTTTAGCTTTGAAGGCACTATCTTTTATCTTCCTTGATTCTTTTTCTTCTTTATTTGCTTCCTCTTCTTGCTTATCAAGTCTTGGATCATGAGCTTGTAGATTGCCAATAAGCTCCTTGATTGGAAGATCAAAAATTTCTTACTTCTTCAATGGAGGTCAACTTTGACCCCCATCTCTTTGAAAGAGACCTTAGGATCATTGACTTGATTTCTCCTCTATCCAATGTTTGTCCTGATGCAGCTAGGCCATTGATGATAATTTTGATTCTTGAATACATTTTTTGGCAACTCCTTTCTTCCCCGTATTGAAGTTCTCTAGGAGGTTGTTCAACATATAGATCTTTCCTCCTTCATTTGCTTTGTGTCTTCATAAGTGATACACAACTTGTCCCATGTCTCATAAGTTGTGTCCCATGAGGAGATATGGCTGAACTCGGAAGGAGTGAGGGTTGTATAGAGGATGCTAATTGCTTTGGCTTGAGTTGTGCATTCTTTAGAGATGCTTCATCCCAAGCTGATACAACTCCAGTTGGGTCCTTGTAGAGTGCAATCATCACTTTCCACATATCAAAGTTCATCCCTTGAATGTAGAATTGCATCTGCTACTTCAAATAGATGAATCCTGCATCATCGGAGACTGGGGGGCGAATGGAGAAGTCTCCCTCTAGATTGAGGTAACCAAGTAGGTTCTCCCCCATCTTCTGATCTCGTAGAATATTTGTTGGAGAAGATCCTTGCTCTAATACCACTTGTTGGATCTAGGGCTCTAGAGCAGAGGTGAATAGAGCTTCAAAACTTGCACAAGAATAGTTAGACCTTCAAATTATAACAATTGAAACCAAATGCCAAAATTGAATTTGAGGTCCTATCTAAACAAGCATAGCAAGGATGAGAGACATTGAAACAAATACTTGGATCAGGTGTTTAGAGTGGTTCCAATATTCAAACTAGGAGACTATGAGTCCACTACCTAGATAGGTCAACCTCTAGGACTTTGCAATCCATGTATACTTATATTCCATTATAAGACATATAAGAAGATCACCTTATATCTAAGGACTTATTTATCCAAGAGCTAGTGTTCTACCTCACAATAGGTCTTACCCACTCTTGTAAGCAACTAGATTCCTTCTCCTAGGACATCTCCTCCTTGCAACAAGTCTTCATCCTTGAGAATTTACCCATTAAACTCCTTGGATCTCCCTCCTTGCCCTTTTCCTTCACTTAGAGAAGATATTCACACCTTCTTCATCCTTGAAGAAGAAGAACAACTCCTCCTTCACTCGAAAAAGATCACTTCAACCTTTTCTCTTTTGGAAAGGGGGTTGCGAAGTGGAAAGATGGAGAGTTTTACAAGGTTAAAATGAGGTAGCTCTCTTACAACATGCATAACTCACTCAGAACCATGAAATGCTTTGTAAATGAGAGAGAGAAAGGGGTCAAAGGGTTGTAGAACACTCAACTATAGCAATGACCAAGGATAGCATGAACGAGTAACTTTGAAATGAACTCCAAGAGGTCTTATTTATAGATGGGGGTGTTCTATTGAGTGTGGGATCACTTCAGAAAAAAAATCCATTTTAGAACTTGCAATGAATCTATTTTTTTTTCTAACAACTCTCTAACGGTTGGAAGAACTTTCTCTACATTTCTTGTACAATGCATTCGGTCAAGTTTCAATAAAGGTAACTCCACTGACCCACTATCTGACAAAGTCAATTTTCAAACTATCGGTCAAGTTTGTCCTGAGGTAATTTGACCGATCAGCCAAAATCCACTTTGGACAGAAAGTTGGTCGGTCGAGTTCTGTGAGTGTACAATTTGACCAGTGCAACCATTTCCAAAAATCAATCACAGATCGGTCAAGATTCAAACTCGACTGGTTAAGTTGATGTGACAAATTTTCCAAAATGATTTTTAGGTGATGAAATGATAGAGTTAAATGTCCTAACTTTTATCATCAATACCAATGATTATAAAAATATTCTAAGATGATTTGGAGTGTTTTCCCAAATTGCACATTTGCATTGTTTTTTACTTGAACTTGGACAAGTTAGAACTTTATGAATTTGATTCTTTTCATGTACCTAATGCCTGAAATCAATCTTAAACAAACACATTAGATACATATGAGTAGAATGCTTAAGTCATTATCAAAATATGGATAATATATAACTCTCAAGTCAACATTGTGCCCACGAAAGGAGCTCTAGAAGGTAGAATTTGCAATCCCCTCTATGCGGACTGCGACGTGCACCGACGTGCCCCATTAAATGGTTTCGGAAATGGGCCTGCCCAAACCCACTAGGGCTGCGCCGCCATGCCCGTGTGTAGCCCAAGTTTTATTTTATTCCGATTTGCACAAGAAATAATATTAGAAGATTGTAAACAAGAACAGATTCACTGAGGCGTGCAAGTGTGTACTGTAAGAGTATTTCTGCCTTACTCGATATTGAACGCCGGTGCAGTAGTAAATGCGGAGGCCACTCTCCATGATACAATAATGTTTGGAGCATGGATGTGTGAACTTGCAAGTCGCAATCTCCGGCGAACAACATCCAATCGTTCTTGCAACGATCAGTCGGACATAGTTGGAGGCAACAAAAGAAAAACAAGCAAGGTAGAGAGTTTCTGTTGCACAAAAGATTCGATAGAGTTTTTTTTATTTTATAAAAAGATTGCGACAACGGTTGCCAAATAAAAACACATATAAAAATCTTCACACGGACGAAGTGGCAAAATCAAATCGGGGTTGTGCCCATGGAAGGATCCCTAGAAGGCGGAATTTGCACCCCCCCCCCTACGCACGGGATGCGGCATGCATCAACGCGTACGATTAAATAGTTTTTGAAACGGGCCGGCCCCAACTCAGTTGGGCTGCTCCACCATACGTGTGCGTAATCCAAGTTATCTTTTATTCGTCAAATATCCAATAGATAAAAATCCATATATAACTAGGAAGAAATGCCTGAGATAACCAATGTTAGACTAATTTTTTATCTTTTAGTATGAAATATAGAAGAAAGCACAACACAATACTTTTCCATGGTACTTTTAACTATTCTTCATCCTTAATGAGTAGAAATAGCATTCCGACCTGCACACGTGTCATCCTATCTTACACATAGTGGCGGAGCCACATTTAAGCATGGGTAGGCACATGCCCTACCCAAGGCTCTTCATTACCCATAAATCACATACTAAATGGTAGAGTTTAAACGTAAGATTAATAGTTGTACCCCACTTGACATCTCTCCTTAAGTTAACCTACTAACTGTAACCCCCTCATCTGAAAATTCTGACTTTATAACTGCCTACACATATACCATCCTATCCTAACTTTTAGAAAAAACCATCGTAATAATTTCCTGCAGTCGAAAGGTTCCTTACAAAACTAAATGTGAATTGTCCCAAATTAGTCTTTTTCTAAATCATGTTTTTATATAACTAGTCATGCAATACCATTGTTACAAGAATATATGCTGCCAAAATTTCAAAACAAATTGAAACTTCTGTCATACTATATTACATAGTAAACTTCTACATGTCGGATTGACATGTTCATCACTTTTCACCAGCGTAGTTCCCTCATATAGTGTTGCACTTAAACACGTCATGTCTTGCTCTTCCTGCCATTCTATAAACTGTGTCCTGGCACTATTTGTGTGTATATCGGGCCTAGACCAAGAGTTGGACTGGACCTTAAATGGGCCAACTTAATCCTGTCCTGGCCATGATTGTCTGTATGTGAAACAAAATACTTACACAAGTATACCATCCTCAGCAGTGAAGGTCTCATTTTTCTTTCCTTTTAGAGAAGCTCTCATGTCCCAAGCAGTGAGACGGTCATTTTGTTGTATGTAACACGCCCAAATACACACGTTGGACGATTACACCACATGAACAAGTTTTTTTTTTTTGAGAGAAAGATGAGCAAGTTATTTGTTGCTTTCCTGCCGTCAAAACAAAGAGTAGGCAAACACCACCTTTGTTACAAGTATAACTTAACTTGCCTGGCTCCGAAGCCACGTTAGGCTGTCAATTGGACTCTGGCTTCGTGGTTTCAAACTTTCAGTTATTGTGGACTTAATGTGATTGAAAAGGGAAGGAATGCATCGAATCAGGTTGGTTGCTGATATGATGAAACTAAATGTAACTTTACATTGCGAATATATCTTAAATGACCTTTTGACTTTAAGTGAAAATACTAGTACAGAACTGATCTTTAGTGTCGGTTATTTAAGACCTTTGGCGTCGGTTTCAAAGCGACACCCAAGTGGGCGCCCCTAAAAGTCAAAACTTTCAGCGACGGCATAATCCTTCCTGCCACCAAAAACGTGCCAGCAAGGGTATTATAGGCGTCGGTTATTTAATAAAACCGACACTATATCTAGGTCAAAGATGTCGGCGTTTCACAAAAACTGACGTCATAACCCTTCCCACCACCAATAAAACGCGCCAGCAAGGGCACCATCGACGTCGGTTTATATATATAACCGACTCTATATCTAGATAAAGACATCGGTTTTATACTATAACTGATGCCATATAGACGTCAGTTTTATACTATAACTGATGCCATATAGACATCGGTTTTTGCTATCAACCGACGTTGTATGTCTTTGTTGTCAGTTTTATACTAATAATTGACGCCCATGTTCTGATTTTTTTTCTTATCAGTTTGCAAGCATTTGTATGACAGTTCTGGTTTATAACATCCATTGATATCAGCCAACAACATGCCACAAACCTACAAAATTAACAAGATGGATAATAATTTATAATCACACACATGTATAAGTATATTTAATTCATATTATTTTTCATCACTCACATGTAGAAACCAGTAGTTCCATTTCAAATTTCCTCCATTTTCACACGCATTTAGCAACCTGCAGTTCGATTCATTTCATCTCTTTTCACATTCAGACACATGTAGAAACATTCATGTATTGATCATCTTCACATTCACACATATGACAATTCAGAAAAATCCATTCACATTAACACAAAAATAATTATGAGAATAAAGTTTAGAAATATCATTTTTTATTCATCATCGTCATTATCCCCATCAGTATCCCAATCATATTTAAAAATTCTACTACTTGTAAGGCTTTTGCCCATTGTTCTCTTACATCATTTAAGTCTTCCATCGTATAACGAGTATGTACATCTAATAACTTTTGACCTGTAGTGAAGTCAGTTTTAAACACCTGCAAAGAGAATGTTGTATATATATAATTAATAATATATAATAAGATTGATACATTTCATATTATCTAATGAGACTATATATAATACCTTATATATGGTATCGATTTCCATTGCGGCATGTTTGATAATTAGGTCCATAAATTGCATCACATAGTATGCACATGCCCAGCCGTTGTCTTGTGTAGCACACTATAAATTGAAACATACAAAATATTCAAAAATACAAATAAACACAGTGCACATAAATAATATATACATTGGAGTCGAGAAATTACTTTCATATTCTCCCAAATTAGTGGTCGTTTCTTTTTGTTGGGGACCTTTCCTCCAACTTTTTTGAACTCATGTAAAGCCCTACATGTTAATGTAACACATTAAATTGCATAATTAAATACTAATATAATAACTGATGTTAACGGATATAAAAATATGAAATATTTCTCACGGGAATAATGTCCTTTTCATTTTGTGTCCATATAATGTATTCAATTCCTTCCCCACAGGATCTAGATAATAGACAGTGAACGTCTTGGGGACAATAACTAGTAACTCCCAATGCCTACCACTAGAGGTGAGAAAGTTAAAAATTAATCACTCAAAATCCACAATAAAAATATAATTTTCTTAAGTACAAATTATAAGCAAAGTAAACTTACTCAACATTGAATGGAGCTATTATCACCGTCTTCTTTTTTTATCAAAATATTTAAAAGCAGCAGAGCAGTATGAATTAACTGATGAAGGGTCTTTATCTACAAGACTAATCAAAGATGGAACCAAAAATCACACATGGGAAAATGAAAAATATGTACATATCGTGTGTTAGTGGCTACAAAACATGTATTACATATGCATTAATATATAAGAAACCAGATCACCGTATACAAAACAAGGTATATTGATGTATAAATAAGATCTCACCATATCCATAGCTCTATCATAGATGTATTCAACCAATCATAACGAAACAACTCCAAAATATCTTGTATAAATTGATTGTTATCGTATGATTGACCTGCAACATCCTCCAGAATAGAAACATTTATAGGGCAATCTAGGTCATGTTTGCCTATCCATATTGTCATACCCCTACAATTAGGACCTGACGAGGTGTATAGGTCCCTTGAAAGCCAACTAGGTACTTTAGGAGGTGGAGGTGGAGGCTGAGATGTAGCGGGTGTCTACCTTTTGACCTGTATATACAATTTTAGATCAATTGACTCATATATACATACTAACAAATTAACGTAATATAAATTTACCATACAATATTAGTATAGACAACATCTGTTTTGGGCACAATATCACTCTGCCTTCTGCTTCACCAAGCGTTTCAGAATCTGGGTGGACATATGGCAATGGAAGATCCCTCTAATTGGGGAGTATATGTATCGGGCTCACACGAACCACACCATATGGCACTGAAGTCTCATGAAATATTTCCCCTGGAAGGGGTGGGTAAGCCTCAACCTCTGTAATGATATATTTTTGACTTTTTAAATGACATGGCTTCAACCCCTACAAATTTACATAAATAATTTTATATACATATATACATAAACATATCATCTTAAAAAGACAGATACTATGTCATAAAAATACTTACAGTAGATGTCCTAGGTGGGTCTATAGGATTACTCTCAACCTCTATAGTAGGAGAAGAGTGGAACGCCATAGATATTGTCTGAGTGGCAGCCTGAGATGCCTGCCACTTCACCATTGCTTCTTGGATTTGCTTATCAATTAACTCATCTACATATACATCGATAAAAGAAACACTAGCTTTTGATTATTGAATTCTCTTTCACAATAACATTCTAAAAAAGGAATATGTTACCTCAACATTTGAAATCCCACTTTTGGGACAGGTTTGCACGGTGATGGCCCAAAGAACGCTTTTATGTCCAAACCAGCGCATGCACCCCTAACACGTCCAGAATTCTCTGGGTTACCAAGAGCCACTATCAATTCATCCCATGTTCCCTAAGGGATGAACTTGCCTTCCTTCCTCCACTCGTGAAGCTCCCACTAAGCGCCATCAATAGAAATTAGTAAATAAACATAACAATAATCAATATCGATTGCTTTAAGAGTTGAATTTTACCATTTTTACAGCCGCCTCAGTATTTGCGGGCTTGGTTATATCTCCTTTCTTGTTTTTCCTCCCATATATCCACATAGCATGGCGAGGCAAAAGAGTGGGACCAGTAGTAGAGGAATCTTGAGTAACAACAGACTGAGTAGTAGACTCAGTCTGTAGTCTTTGGCGAATGTCTGCATAGCCTTTTGGACCCACCATGTGGTCATGCACATTTAGTGCACGCCTTGCTCTTTGAGCATTGCTGATAGCCTTGTTAGTAAGCACATGGATTTGGTTAGTAACACTAAAGGTTAATCTTAAATAGGTGAATACATAAGAACATATATTAATTAAATTGGGAGTAGTGCTTAATACCTTGAATTCATCAATTTTTCTTTTGGTAACAAACTCCTCACAGTCATTGGGGTCCAGGTAGTTCCATTTCTCAGTGGCTTTCTTCTTCCTCTTCTCAGCATTTCGTATGTAATCTCAGGAGAGATTTGTCCAATAGTTCCTTAGGACCCTCCCATAGCGTTGCATCACACATTTACGATGCAGTTTTTCATCCAGTTCAAATACGCTCTGTAAAATAGAATTACTATTAACTAGTATCCAAAAAATTGGTAATCTACAAAATAGAATTGCAAATAATAATAACTCATGTACAGTTCCTTCCATACTAAGTCTTTCTTCCCCTTTGGAACTTTATGCCAAGATTCTACATTAGGACTACAATGTCTACGAGTAAGAACCCCAAGATATGAAATAAATGAGTTGTGGTTCAATCCAGCTGGATTTCCTGCATGATCAAAATCCACATCCAGTTTGGGTCCATTGCCCCTTTGTTGTAGTAACTTGTTCATCATAGTGATGCCCCTCACTTTTTAAATTTTTTTTTGCTGCTCATCGAGTGCCCCAAGTTCTTCAGGGGGTACATCATCGATCTAAAATTTGACAAAATAAACACTCTTACATGATATAACTATAAATGGACATATAGATAGAAATATAGGATATATTTTTAAAACTTACATTGTGAGGCAGAGCATTGATATCCTCACCCTCACAGTAATCATCACCACGGTCATCATGCTCATGCTCAACCATCTAAAAATTCACATTCACATTGTAAAGTTCTCGTTGTAAAGTTCACATTCACATTTAAAAGTTCACATTGTAGAGTTCACATTCAGAAAAATAAAACATATAAAAAAATATAAACATGCATGCCTCTAATATTGAGATCTTTTATCAATTAACAATCCTTCATTGTAATCTCCTTGCACATACAAGTCATCATTAGCTTCAATATTTGGTGGTGTTGGCAACCCAACTGAGAATGGAATGGAGTCATCATACTTATCATAATACTCTTCTTCATCTATAGGATCTTCAATTAACTGTCTTTTACCATGAAGAACAACTGACCATTTATCATTTGCAGGATCATCAATATAAAATACTTGTTTCCGATGTGATTCCAATATGAATGGTTCACCCTTCTCGCCAATCTTTTCAAAGTTCACTAATGTGAAACTGAATTCATCCACTATAACTCCTTTGGTGTTATCAACCAAATTACATTTAAAGAGTTGAATTCTGAAATCTACGTAGTCAAACTCCCATATGTCTTCAATGACACTGTAATATGACATTTTAGCTTCACGTGGACTCTTATCCTTTACACTTGCAAAAAATAATGAAGACGCTTGAAGGGTGACCCCAATGTTTTGGACGACATTCGTATCATCTTGACGCTTTGTGTAATATGAGAATCTATTTATGTCAAACCCTTCATAAGAAAACATTCAATTTTGGTTTAAAGGCAAGGCATTTGATAGTTTTTGTAAGATTATTTGGTGTTTGAGATAGTTGATGTAAGACTTTATATTCAAACCACTTAATAAATGTCTTGTTATGCTCTCTAGCAAGCCACATTGAATTGGCTTGAGGATATTGTCTCTTGATGAAATTGGTATGTTCCTCGATATAAACACTGACTTCATCAATGTTGTGTAAAATATACAAGTGACCATGTTCCAACTGCTCATGGATGATTACTTTCATCCTTGATCCCAAAATTCCTTTGCTAAAATGCTCCACAATATTCTTTTCATTAATAGGAGCGTGATTACAACTCAGAATGTCATTGCAAAAATCCATAACCTCTCTCGCCACATAATCCTCAATAATACTCCCTTCAGGTTGATAATGGTTTCGAACATCACCTTTAAAAATGTTCATGTATCGTTCAAAGGGATACATCCAATGCAAGAAAAATGGTTCCAACATTTTCACTTCCCTAGTCAAGTGGACAACAAGATGTACCATGATATCAATGAACAAAGGAGGAAAATACATCTCAAGCTGACATAGGGTAACAACCACTTCTCTTTACAATTTATTGAGAGTATCAGGGTCAATAACTTTATTGCACAGATTGTTGAAAAAGAAACAAAGTCTATTGATTGCAAACCTTACATGCTTCGACAATATAGATCGAATTGCTATGGGAAATATTTTTTGCATTAGAGTGTGACAATCATGAGATTTAAGACCTATCAACTTCATATCTTTCATTGGTACCAATCTACAGATGTTGGATGAGTAACCCTGTGGCACCTTAACATTTACCAAGCATTCCCAAAAAGCTTTCTTCTCCTTTCTAGACAATGTGTAACAAGCAGGAGGTAAGTATATTCTCTGATCGCTACTAACTACTTCTGTTAATTCTATCCTTATTCCTATTTCACGTAGGTTCATTCTGGATTTTATCCCATCTTTAGTCTTACCTGGTATATTCAATAGAGTACCAATGACGCTATCACAGATATTGTTCTCAATGTGCATGACATCGATACAATGCGTGACTGCCAAAGAACTCCAATAAGGAAGATCCCAAAATATTGAATTCTTCTTGAATAAAGATCTATCACTCTGTGTGGCCATGGTACATTGTGAACTCTTACCAAATTCTTTGGAAAAGTCTTTTACTCTTTCATAAACAACCTCCCCTGGTATAGGTTTAGGTGCACTCCGTTCCTCATTTCGTCCATTGAAACCTTTGCACAACCTACAATACAGATGGAATTTTGGAAGAAACCTTCAATGACCAAGATATACAGTCTTGCCGCCATGTTTTAGTCATATTGAATCAGTGTTCTCTTCACACATAAGACAAGCTTTAGATCCTTTGACACTATATCCAGACAAATTCCCATATGATGGAAAGTCATTAACAGTGCAAAACAACATAGCGTGTAAATGAAATATCTCTCTTCGTGAAGCATCAGAGGTCATCACACATTCACCCCAGAGTTTCTTTAAGTCATCAATCAGAGGTTCAAGATAAACATCGATATCATTTCTAGGTTGTTTAGGGCCCGATATCAACAACGACAACATAACATACTTATTTTTCATACACAACCAGAGAGGAAGATTGTATATAACAAGCATAACTGGCCAAGTGCTATGTTGGTTGCTCAATGTCTCGTATGGATTCATCCCATCTGTACAAAGCTCAAGTCTTAGATTCCTAACTTCTTCACCAAATTTAGGGTATAATAAATCAATCTTCTTCCATTGTGGGGAATCAGACGCATGTCGTAGGATCCCATTATTATTTTTCTTAACATTTGCATGTCACCTCAAATTCTTTGCATCTATCGGATTGGCAAACAAGCGTTGAAACTGTGATATTATAGATAGATACCACATCACCTTGGCAGGAGAACCAATTTTAGACTCCCCCAAAGTCGTCAATTTATACCTTGACGCACCACATTTTGGATAAACTTTCACATCCACATAGTCCTTTTGAAATAATACACCATTATTCGGGCATGCGTGTATCTTCTTAGCCTCCATTCCCATTGGGCACAACAATTTCTTTAACTGGTATGTTGAGATTGGCAGCTCGTTTCCTTCGGGAAGAATTTATTTCAACAAAGACAACAATGATGTGAAGCTTTTGTCGCTCCATCTATTGTTAGCTTTCAACTTATACAATCTCAACACAGTGCTAAGCTTCGTAATTTTAGTACAACCTATGTATGATTGTAAGGACCCTGACCTCTATTTGGGGCTTATCCTGTTTGCTTTGCCTAACCCTGGTGTTTAGTTGCTTGCTAATCACCTCAAGTGGTGATTAGGGTTTGTTTGTGCTTTGTTGAGAGTTGGAGGTGCTACTTGCAAATAACCCAAGTTTAGGGTTGATGAGCAAGTTTTTCACCTTGAGAGATGTTTCTCTCTCTCCTTGCATCCTCTAGAGTGGAGAGGTGGGTTGGGCTCGTTGCTTGAGTAGCCTTGGGCCTTGTTTTGCCTTGTTTGGGCTTTGTCTTGCCTTGATGGGCCTTGTATCGGGCAAGGGAGTGTTTGGGTGCTTGTATCGACCTAGTGTGTGTCGCCCATGGCTTGTGTCGGGCATGTGTGTATCACCCAAGAGGTTGTATCGGCCTATGACCATCTTTGACTCTTAGCATCGTTTGTGTCACCCCCTTGTGGACACTTGGTTCTTGATGTTTGCATGTGGAAAATGCCTTGGACATGTGGATGTGGCGAGATGAGAAGGTGGCATTTTCCATGGACAAGTGTCCCTAAGTGGGACGACACCTTGCCTTGGTTCACCCTTCATCCTCTTCTATAGATACCTTCCCTTTCACTTGCTTAGGATCCCTTTAGTCCTTTGTTGCCTCCCTCTTCCTTGGTGCACGATACACCTAGGAGCTTAAAGCTTGGAGCTTTGGAGCTTGAGGAGCTTGCTTAAGGCGGGTTACATAACTTCTCACCCTAACTATACTACCTTCTTTTATGTTGCATGTTCACATATGATCATGATCGGCCATGCATGTTGTTAGATATGTTTCTTGCTCTAGCATGTACCTTTAATCTTGTGGATTTAGTGATCATGTTGTTGATGATGTTGTTGTTTCTTGTGTACCTTTGGACCTAGTTGGCCGAACCCATAGATTAGGGTTTCCTTTTGGGAAATACCCCTTTCTCTCCTTGGTTTTGAGAAGTGAGTTTGAGCTCTAGTGGTGTAGGCAAAACCCCTCTCTTCCTTAGTCATTGAGAGGTGAGTCTATACTCTAGTTGCTTGGGAAACACCCTCCTCCCACCATGGATTTGAGAGGTGAGCCTTTGGATGAGTGATGACCTAAGTTGGAGATGATCCATCATGTTGCCCGATTTGTGATGGAGGTTGTGCAAAACACCTCTCACTTGATATTGCTGGTATAGTAGATGCTATCATATCTTTCGGGATCCACCCTACAATATGAAAGTATACCATCGTCTTCCAATCAAATTCTTGATAGGTGAGCCAACTATCTTGATCAATTAGGGTTTATTGCTAAAGAAGTTTGAGGTTGAAGATGACATTCTTGGTGAGGTTCTTGTTCCCTTGCACGATACACCCTTTTGTGGGTTTTGGCTTGGCCGATATGTTGAGTTGAGCCCTATTAGGCTTTGTGCCCGATATGACCCCTTTCACCTTGTTAGTATCCTTGGACGATATGCTTTGGCTGAGATGATCCCTTGCTTTGGATGTCCCCTTGGTCGACATGGTGGCTGGTAAGTTATCTCTGTTATGGGTGACATGGTTTGGCCTTGAGTTGCCCGACATGGAGTTTGCATGATGAAACCCAAATAGGTGCCTTAGTGGTGGCCGATATAAGGTGCTTGCCTAGTTGGATGATAGGCCTTCTTGTGGTGCCTTAGTTTTGTGTATTATAGGTGGGTGACACCCTAGCCTCTTCCTTGAACGATATGAGTAAGATGGGTAAACCTTGTGTCGGGCTTGGGGTTGTGTTTGCACAACTCACCCTAAGTTGAGTTAGCTGATATGATGTTTTAGTGGCCACCTTGCCCATGGTCGACATGATGCTTTGGGTGATAGAGTGCCTAGGCTGACATGAGGGTTCCTTGGATGACATGGTTTGATGGTTGGGCGATAGGGTGTCTTGAAACGCCATGCTCCTGGTCGATATGATCCTTGTTGAGAGGATTGGCCGATAGAAACCCTAACCTTAGTAAACGATAGGGTTCTTGGTCGATAGGATAAGTTATGATACCCTAGCTGCTTGTGCACGGTACACACCTCTAGTACAAGTTGCATGACACAACTCAGTGTCGGTTGCTCTCTAGTGCACGATAGGGTGAAGTATTGATGGCCGATATGGTGACATAAGTGCTTTAGGGTTTGAAAACCCTAGCCGATAGGATTTAATGAGGGATAAGATCTTTCCCACTATCCTTTTGGTGAGGGTGGCGCTACCCGCCACACTTATAGTGAGGGAAGTTGGAATCTTTGGTGAAGGTTATGTTTAACCCAGAAATCCTAATAAATGGATTAATCACCTTAAACCCGCATTTATGTTAGTAAACCATGGTATGTTGGGAATCTAAGATGTTGCTTCATAAGATGATAAGATACATGGTTATGTTCACAAGAATAGGGCATAGTGTATGCTCATGGTTTGATAACAATAATATGATTGATACAGCTTATGCTTCATATAATCATGGATGTCGTTCCAAACATGATAGCATGATCATCATAAAGATCTATGTTCAATGATTTAAGTTATCTCTCTTGATATGTATACTAACCATGTAGGTATATTAAATGGATTCATAGCCAGTAAGAGCTATGAAGTATATGTGCTTTGAATAACACTAAATGATAATAATCCTTGTTGATGAGATAACATGCATCACCAATATGATGAGATAGGTTTGAGGACCTGATAAAGGTTGAGTGCCTAGTTGAGGTGTTATCCTATGATGATGAGATAAGAGATTGCTATCCCAGGATGTTGATGCAGGATGTTGATGCCTTGAGAGGCAGTAGAAATATTTGAGGAGGGATTGAGATCCCATGATAGTGGCAATATTAATGTAACTCGATGTTGTATAACTTGGTTGCCTCAACAACTCACTTAAAATATACTAATTAATTATAGTAGAACACATCATGTAGTTTGCCCTGGCCATAGATCCATCATCGTCAGAATTTGGTGATGGTGAAATAGGTTTATCCTGTGGGATTACCTGGAGCGTATATTGTTGAATATGCAGGGTTTTCTCCTAGCCGAAAATAGGAGGATTAAAGTACAACTGCGGTGGTAGACTCCGTATGGTAAATAGAATGGTGAACAAGCCCATGACTCAATGAGTTAGAGCATGAATGCGTTCATGACTCAAGAGAACGGTGATCAGGCATGTGGCTTAAAAGTATACTAGTACTTGTGTCAAGGTGAGATAGAGATATGGGTATCTTGCGGAGCTAACCCTAAGGCTGAGGCCATATAAGCATGAGACTGCGGTTCTGCTTTGGTTTTCGAGCACTGACTACGAGGAGGTGAAGTCATGGAGTTCGGATCTCCCATTGACCTTGTATGGCACCGATTTTGGGCTTCGCAGTCGAAGGTTGGATTTGAGCAGGGACATTTCACTTCCACAGGGCATAATAAAACGTAATCCAGCCGAATAGTATATACTGCTTAGAGCAAAACATGGGACATTAGTTGAGGCCTTGCTTATGTAGATGATCCAGCCATCTCTTACAGTTACTTGTACCATCTTGATATCTTGTGATAAGTTCTTATAAATCTTATCTTGTCAATCATATTCCATAAAGAAATATATGGATATAGGTCTCATGGATATCTTGGTAAGATTGATGGTAATAATAGTCTTGCTCTGTATGCTTCTCTTATTATATGTCTTTACCAACTATCTGCTTTATCTGCTTTAAACCTTCTAAGGTTTTATAGTTTCGGCGGGGAGTTATGTTGCTCGTTGGGACTGTGTGTCTCACCTCACTGGTTTACAACCTTTTTAGGTGATCGCGCTAGACGTTGTGGTGGTCGTGAGGTTGCGACCGAGCAGCTAGAGGAAGAGCAGTAGAAGGCAAGAGATGGACATACTGCTATTTTGGTGGTTTTGTAGTAGAGTCCTAGAGTCATCCCTATACTCTTAGGTCCTCAGAGGTGTTTTGACGACGTTTCACGATGACTAGT